>OY734956.1:7826876-8186876 GCA_963457585.1 Spergularia bocconei | reverse complement strand
GATATATGTAACACGAGTTATAACAGTTTATATTATGTGTTTCATGTTGATAACTTTATTACGTAAGAGTTTTAAAAATATTGAACTCTCTTCGCATGCATTTATTAATATTTAATGTTGATTATCTTTAATATTTTATGTGAGAGTTTAATATATCTTGGACTCTATTTATGCATTTTTTGATCTCCCGATGCTCTCAATGCGCTCTAAATTATTAGTTTCTTAACTTTTAAAAAGTATATTGACATACATTTCGACACGAACTTAATGATACATGTATCGTAATATTATGATATGCGTAGCCCGAGTTATATCTGTTTATATCATGTTTCATGTTGATACTTTATTACATAAGAGTTTTACAAATATTGAACTCTGTGTATACATTTTTAATATTTTATGTGGATTACTTTAATACTTTAGGTGAGAGTTTAGCAAATTGTGGACGCTATCTCTGCATTTTTTGACCTCCTGACACCCTCAATGAGCTACAAGTGATTCGCTTTTATATATATACTAGGTGAAAAGCCCGTGCGTTGCACGAAACACTCACAATAATCGACTATTCTTATATTTTAATTACTTAATTTGAAAATAAATAAATAAATTATGATAACTAGTTAAATGTTTGTTAGTTAAAATATCTTCTAATCACACTCAATCTCCATTGTACATGTATATATATATATATATTAGATTAGTTTAGAGTGGAGACAAGATATTAAACTAAAATAAATGAAAATTAATTAAATCTATTTTAAACGGTAATATAAGAAATCGGTCTTAAAAAAAATCTAGGAGCTTTTAACCCGGCATTAATATATTACATATGGTCATCATGGATGAGAGTCTAGATGCGTAGATAGCAAGCTAAGGGGTTTAATTGCACAATTAGATGAAATATCGGTGACAAATTGTCAGTTTCGCGTACTGTAGATCAGATTTATCTTACACTTTCCAAATGCAGGTGAAAAAAGGTGGATGAAATTAAACAAATATAATTACTCCTTCCATTTTATTAAATTCGTTACATTGAAATTAAATTTAAAGAGGAATTTCAAGACAATAGCAAAGAATTGCATAACATGGAGAGAGTTTATATAAAAACTAGGATGATATTTCTAAAAAAAAAAAAAAAAATCTAAGACATGTAATACACATTGTCATGAACATGCATGCTACTGCAGTACTACACAAAAGTGTCAAGTGGCACGAAGCAAGTTGAAATGCTTATCATTAAAAAAATTCAAAGGTTACAATGCTGATTAGTAAAATACTGAACTACAACTTCGTAGTGTTATCATATAGAGATCTGATAGGTTACCTCGTAGAATCCTAATTTTGAATCACCAAAATACATTGCAGGTCTTAATTTATTGGATGATTAAATTCAGATAGAATTAAAGGATAATAATAATATAAAGTGGTCAACGGATAACCATCACTCTTTTAAATTCCCTTAAACTGCCCGCAGCTTGTGCCCATTCGTAGGAGTGATGAAGTGAAACCAAGCGTATTGGCAACAAGATCAAACTCAATCAAATTATCTTCCATTTGTTTGCCGCCTAATACAATTGATGTTCTAGGCGCCAACCCACCATCAACAAATCCTAGGCATACCACATCCTTATTTTGCACCTTTACCATAGAATTTGCACCATATATTCTCCACCTTGCATTTTTGTTGTGCAACAAAGGGCTCTTTTCGTTAAAGATCAAGTCGATAATGGGGACGGTTGGGCCGTTTTTAGTGCTCTTAATGGTCTTTGCATCAAAGCATGCACCAAAAGGAGAGACTGAAGGAACTCTAGTAATCTGCATTGTTGTTGCTTTGCTAACAAAAACCTCAATAAGGGCTTCGTATATTTCGGTTTGTAACACGGTGTATGGGTCCAAAGTGCTAATCTTTGTTCCCCCGATACCATCGTTGTCAAAAGATAACAAGGACGGTTTGAAGCGCACGGGTGCACCATCCACTTTAATGGATCGAACATTAATAAAATATTCTATGGATGGATCTCCCTCACTATAGATGGGGGCTGTACTAATGGGATTAATTACAAGTGGGGTGGTAACAAGTGACTTGGACAAATCGATTTTACTAGTCGATGGCAAATGGTATGGGCCACCTCCAAAGTACATTGCCCCGTTCACCCCCGTGTAGGTGGGTGGGAGACAAAGAGCGAATTTTTGTGAAAGTTTAAACGTTGAAGAGATTTGAGCGTGTAAGGCGTTAGGACGCCTAGCAAGCGTCAAAATCCCTTTAGTATGAGAAGATAAACCTTTCAATGGGCCCTTATCGGGGGCACAAATGAAAGGAAATTTGTGTAAAGAAGACTTTACGGGTTGGGCCGATGTCTGGGCCTGACTATATAGACTTATTACATCAGTAATGACCCCAGCTCCATAAAGTGTATTGCTTTGTGGACTGTATGCAGTAGCCCCACAAGTGTTACTGGGTGTGCAACTGGGCTTAAGCGGGCCGCCTGAACACCCGACGCAACCATCCCTACCAAAGGTGGTGCAATCGGCTGCGTCACAGGACAGAGGACGGAATGTGGAGGAACGATTGTAGCCGACAATGTCGCAAGTAAACCATGACCATAGATTACCAAGATCAATGGCAAGGTTTACGCGAACTTGGGGGGTTCCTACGAGAACGCTTGTGTAGTATTGGGGTGTTATCGTGTCTTTTACGATAGGAAGAAGGTAAGTTTGGGAGGACTTAGCATTAGAAATTTGAGAGGAGATAAGAAGAACAGTGAGGAAAAGATGATGAAATGAAGCCATGGATAGAGTTGGTAGTGAGAAGTAGCAACCTGAAAGGTTACTATTTATAATAACTAAACTAGACGAAGATGCGTATATAAACGGCAATATTTCAGTTGAGAAATCTGGACGTTACTATTTACTCACTATATCACTAAATTAAATATTGCAAGTAGACGTGACTCACGTGAGGGGAATCCGTATTGCAGTATTTGGTCATTCTTTATTTATTTCTAGTCTGTTTATTTATTTGGTCATTGTTTATTTTAACACTTTTACTTTAATATTATAATAAATCAATACATTTATTTGAACAACTGGGTAATCAGTTCATTGAGTGTGAACTGTAAAGTGACTAAATTAAGGTGTACCCATGATTATTACAAATTTACAATGTCCGATCAAAGCAAAAATGCATGATAAATATAAATAAGGGTAGGGATTTTTTGTCAAACATTCCCTTATAAAAGGTTGAGTTTGTCAAAAACTCCCTTATATAAATATTTTTGTCAAACACTCTTTTATATAACCATGTTTTTGTCAAACACTCCCAAATGAACATTTCTGGCCACATAAAGTCAACTTTCCGGCATGACCACCGTTAAAGTCCCTCCACTCTTTTTTTTTTCACGTTTCAATATTTAGAGGGACAAAACGCATCTAAGACGGTAAAAGGAAAGAAAAAAAAGACAAATCCAACTAAAGTTACGTTCTAGACGGTGGTCACGCCGGAAAGTTGACTTTTTGTGGCCGGCAATGTTCATTTAGGACTGTTTGACAAAAAATTGGTTATATAAGGGAGTGTTTGACAAACTCAACCTTTTATAAGGGAGTGTTTGACAAAATATCCCAAGCGTAGTTTACTGCGGAGAAATATTCTCCTTTCCTTTTTTTAATACTCCCTCTATCCCAAATCAAACGGTCCTTACGATATTTGTAATAGAATAAGAAAAATTGCACTACGCCAAAAAGAGAGAAAGACACCGGGTTGAATTTGATCCCGTACCGGTTGTAACCGGTGTCTGGGCTGCCGGTGTCTTTACATACGACACCGGTTGCACAAACTCTACCCGGTGTCATTTCGAGTACTTACAACACCGGTTGTCAGTCAAACCGGTGTCGAATGTGTACCTGGGACGCGCGATTGGAGAAGAGCTTTGACACCGGTTGTAGGGAAAACCGGTGTCATAGGTGTATGTTTTTTGTTTTTTTTGGGTAAGGATTTGACACCGGTTGTTCTTATAACCGGTGTCGTATGTAACATTTTCTTTTTTTTTTTGGTTTGGCTGCTTCTGCCTCGGCCAGGGAATTGGCGACCACGATCCGATTAGTCGTCAATTCCCACATTACACATACAATATATATATATACACAATTGACAAGCCACGAGATACCAATCTCCAATTCTTCGACTATCAAGTATTTCAAACCGATTCTCAACCATCGAATCTCAATCACTCTGATCCACAACATTCCTCCAAAATACAACTAACAATGGAGTTCTCTACTTTTTCAAGTTCTAAATTTCCATACTAAAACATACCAACTTCTCTATTCTAACTTAAAGAGAGTCTAAAATTAAAAGAAATCACATTAGATTTGAACACTTACAAGCAAACCAAAGTAGCTAGAAATCTTCATCTTTTCTTCATCTTCATCCACAAAGACAAATGTAGTCCAAAGATCTCTTATTTGATCCACTTGTTCATCCGTAAATTGTTTGCAACCTTTCACAACATACTAAAACAACAAAATGAATTTAGATTACCAAATTTTACACATTGATAAATAACAAGATATATGTTTTGATATTTACCGCAATAGGAATAGTTGTAACTTTTTTTTGGATTATCTCAAACATGTAACGGCAAACATAAAATTCACAATCTTGACTTCCTAATGGTTGACGGGGACACTATAAAACAAATAAAAAATAAGTTAGCTAAAATTCGAACGTATAAATAGGATATCAAAATTATATTTAATAAAAACAAAAATTCAAACGTACCATTATATTTTGCCATTTCACAAGCGTCGAAGTGTTAGTAAACTTGGCTAGAGTATCCAAACTCCTGATTCTCGTGACGGCGCTAGCAAAATAAAACCAAAATTCCAATATATATGGTATAATTAACTAGTAATGAGTTTAAATAAAATAACTTATATAATATACACATACTCTTGTATTAGATTAAGAAGAAATTCGGGTGGTTTCTTGGTCCCTCTTGATGGATCTAACCAAAACCCCGTTCCCGACGGTGGATGAATCACAGCTAACATCCAATGTGCACTATACATTATAAAACAAATATAAGTTATGAAATATAAAAAAAAAAGTACAAGAATTGGTAAAACTAGTTACCTTTCATTATAAGGTGCAAAAAATATTTTTTGCCTGTGTGCACATGTTGTACAAGTAAAAGCATTATAAACATAATTCTCACGATCATCCTCATCATCAACAGGTGTTATAGGAGACAAATATGCCGGGCATAAAAAACCATACAAACCCTCTACACGGCTCTTTTCACACACCTTTCTCAAATACCTATTACATAAAACAAAACAAAAATAGTGTTACATGTATGAATTAAGCAATATACGATTAGTATCTAAACTAGAATTATGTGAAACCTTATCAAAGTTAACCAAAGTGAAATCCAACTCATCTCTTCTAACACCGTTGTTATTGTCAACCCACTTGCATTTAAAAATGGGAATCCGAACAGTTTGATAATACAATTCCCAAATCTCTTCAATTTGCCCATAGTAAAGCATTCCTTTTTCAATTGGATTGTTATCCTTAGCACTTGAAAAATGAAATGAAACGGCCTCAACACAAACTCCACTATTTTGCATAGTGCTTCTTGAATCTTGTTCTTTGGTATAGAATGTATATCCACCGATCGCATATCCACTGTAAGAGGAAACTTGTAGAGATGGACCAAAAGAAAGAATCCTTAAATGTTCAAAAAATTTGTTGATCGGTTGACTTACCACTTGGTTCTTCAACCAAGTGTCAAATCTCTTTTTGTTCTCATTCTCAATCCACATGCCACTCTTATTTCTATGCACATTTCTCAAAAAACTTTTATGCATCTTAATGTAAGATTCGACAGCATCATCATTGTGAAAAACATATGAGTGAACTGAATCCATTTCTTCGGTATTGAGTTGGATAATCTTGTGACCCCTAACACCCTTGCCTTCCATTTTGTCGGCATGACGTGGTTTTGGAAGACCAACCCGCTCATCATCGGAGATAAATTCATAACAAAAAGAAAGAGCCTCTTCTATGATATAACGCTCGGCAATACAACCTTCGGGATGAGATCTATTTGTCACATAATCCTTGTATATTTTCATGCATCTTTCATACGGATATTGATATCTCAAGAAGATAGGACTGCATTCTTTGATCTCTCTTACCAAATGAACCGGCAAATGAACCATGATATCGAAAAAAGAAACAGGAAAATACATCTCTAACTGACATAATGTGAAAATAATCCCTTCCTCCAAAATTGTCTAACTCAGCCGGATTAATCTCCTTGCTACAAATGACATTAAAGAATAAACACACCTTTGTAATAGCATATCGTACCTTTTTTGGTAAAATTGAACAAATAGCTACGGGCAAAAGTTGTTGCATGAGTATATGACAATCATGAGACTTCAATCCCACAATTTTCAAATCTTTCATAGACACACGGGTGCTAATGTTTGAAGAATACCCTTCCGGAACCTTTATTCCCTTAAGACACTCACAAAATTGTTTTTTCTCATTTTTAGAGGGCGTATGAGCGGCGGGGGGTAAACGGGTTCGTGTGCCCACTTTTTGCGCTAACAACTCTTCTCTAAGTTCAAATTCATCAAACATATCTTGTCTTCCCTTCGCAGTGTCTTTTGTCTTGTTCGGAATATCCAACAATGTGCCAACAAGAGAATCACAAAAATTCTTCTCTATATGCATGAGATCAAGAGAATGTCTAACTGTCAACTCTTTCCAATAAGGAAGATAAAAAAATATAGATCTTTTCTTGTAACCTTTGGATGGAAGTTTAGAACCACATTCTTGCCGTATGTGATTTGCAAATCCTTGGCTTTCTCATACACTTGGGCACCCGTCAAAACCGTTGGACGCGAACGCAATTCTGGTTTTCCATTGAAAGCTTTTCTTAGTCTACGATAAGGGTGGTTGAACGGCAAGAATCTACGATGATCAAGATAGACATTCTTGTGAGAATTTTTAAGATAGAGTTTGGTTGCATCTTCTTCACATATCGGACATGCATTATCTCCTTTAACACTATATCCGGACAAGTTGCCATATACAGGAAAATCTTGGCTAGTGTTGAACAACATAGCACGTAGATTGAATTTACGACCAACATGAGCATCAAAGACTCGTACTCCTTCATCCCACAACAATTTTAAATCATCAAGAAGAGGAGCCAAATAAACATCTATGTCGTTACCCGGTTGCCGTGGGCCAGAAATCAACAAAGAAAGCATCATGTATTTCCTCTTCATGCACAACTCAGGAGGCAAATTATAAGTAATCAATATAACTGGCCATGTACTATGTGCACTACTCATATTACCGAATGGGTTCATTCCATCTGTTGATAGCGCAAGACGCAAATTTCTTGGTTCTTTGCTAAAATCATGGTTGTTGCCATCAAAAAGTCTCCATTGAGAAGCATCGGCCGGATGCCTCAACTTGCCATCATGCTTTCGATCTTTACCGGATTTATACCATGTTAATAATTCCGCGTCCTTTGGGTTGGCAAAGAGTCTTCTCAATCTTGGTATTATGGGAAAGTACCACAAAATCTTAGCCGGAACGCCCTTCCTATTCTCCTTGTATCGAGAGGTACCGCAAATAGAACAAACAACATCATTTTCATAATCTCTGCGATACAATATACAATCATTTGGACAAGCATGAATCTTTTGGTAGCCTAGACCCATTGAAGCTAACATTTTTTTGGCTTCATAAGTCCGAGTAGGGAGAGTATTACCACTTGGTAACATGTCATTCAACAACTCTAACAAACTAGTAAAGCTCTTGTCACTCCAACCATTTGCCGCTTTTAAATTATACAACTTTAAAACGGCGGACAATCTAGTGTACTTTTCGCAATTTTCATACAACACCTCTTCATTTTCATTCAACAAGTTCTCCATCATATTCGGGTCATCGCCATTTACATCTACATCAATTTCATCTTGATTCGGATCATCAGTCCCCTCTTCTCCACTACCCTCCCCACTAATCGCATCAATATTATTGTCATCACCATCCTCACCAATATAGTCATCACCATCCTCTCCAATATAGTCATCAACATTCTCTCTAATATCTTCTTGGACAAATTCACTATTACTTTCATTATCCATGCCCAAGTCATGTGTTGCCTCCCCATGAAAAATCCATTTTGTATAAGTTGAAGCAAAAACACTCTTAGCCAAATGAAATTTTACCGTATCAAGAGAGTGAAATCTCATATTATAACAATTACAACACGGGCACCGCATACGCTTTAAATCTTCACAATTTTTCTCGGCAAACTTTAGAAACTTTCGAATCCCCTACTCATAATCACAGTCACCTTGATTTGACATTGTTATCCATTTCCGATCCATGTCTATATTAACGAAAATTAACAACAAATTATCCTAAACACAACCTAATAAAAGTAAACGTCTAAATCTTAATAATTAAAACGATCAATTCAATAATCTACAATTCTATTGTTTCAATAATCGAACTAAACTCACTACTAAAATTAGTAACCAATTATTCTAAGAAAATCAAACACGATAATTAAAACTACTAATTCAAACATATAAAATGTATTTGTTTTAATCGAATAACTAAACCACTAGCTACTACTACAATACAATATTCATAACCAAACAAAACACATAAGAAAACGGTCAAATGCATAACCGGTGTCTCTTTGTCAACTATATATAAGTAGTAGTACTCTATTGTTCCCGACAACTAATGACCAATTTCACCCAAATAAGAACAATTCAACGTAGCACGCCAATACACAAAATGAATCTAAAAAAGTGCAATTCACGTAATAAGAGCAATTCACCATATAAATCTAACTATACTCAAAACAAGAATAATTGAAAAATCAATAAACACAAACCTTATTAATTGGAATATGCACCAAGAGGAAGAAGTGGGCGGCGGCTAGATGAGCAATAAGCTAAGACCCGGTTGCGGCGGCGGCGGCAACCACGAGCAGCGACGGAGCGGAAAAAGCCCCGATCAGCTAGGGCAACCACGAACGCGACGAAACTTAGAGGCAACCACGGAGCGATGGCAACCACGGAGCGACGGCAACCACGCGAATAGGGAACGAAGGCGACGACAAAAGACGATCCAATAGGGCAAACGTCGCCGGCGATAGCAATGAGTCGCCGGCGGTCTTCGTGTTTTCTTTTTCTGGGTTTTGAATTTGCTTGCGAATTGGGATGAAGATGATACGCGAATTCGATTGTACTAAGTGTTATTGAATCACTTATTTCCCAAAAAAAAGTATAACCTCTATGACACCGGTTGTACCCAAAACCGGTGTCAAAGGTCCTCTGTTTTGTGTAACCACGACAGTTTTCCTTTTTTTTAATACCTTTGACACCGGTTTTAAGACCAACCGGTGTCAAAGGTCCTAGACTTTTTTTTTTCTTTTTGTTTTGTGTACCCACATCAGTTTTCCTTTTTTTTTTTAATACGTTTGACACCGGTTTGACTCAAACCGGTGTCAAAGGGCCTAGAATTTTTTTTTTTCCTTTTGTTTTGTGTACACACGACAGGTTTTTTTTTAATACCTATGACACCGGGTATAGCAAAACCGGTGTCGTACCAATTTTTGACACCGGTTTTAACTATTCCGGTGTCTTATTTAGCGGTGTCTAATCCTTTTTTTGGCGTAGTGTTGATATACTCCCTCCTTATAATCTTCTACTTTCCTTATTTGTCATGTTATTTGTGTATTAATGGATTGTGACCCACCCACATTCATTTTCAACCACATCTTACTACTCACAAAAAACTCCATGCAACTTCTATTGTGGAACATCAAAGTGAACTGGAGGGAGTAGTAAGTTGAGTGGGGTAATATTAAGCAAAATGAGGAAAGAGAATGCGAGGATTAATAAAAGTGGGGGAGATAATGTGAGTGGTGATATGATAATTTAATAAAAGTAGGATAGAGAAACATGTCCCAAAATAGATGGGTGTTTGAGAAAATAGATGGGTGTTTGAGGTGGGTCGTCCCGAAATGGAATATGGGGCGTTTGAGTTGGGACTTGGGACGGAGGGAGTAATGAAGTAGTCACATTTCAAGACGCACAATATGCCAAAAAATACATTTGACATCGGGTCTAAAATCAACACGACATAACCGGTGTCTGGATTACCGATGTCTTAGACTATAACACCGGTTACGTCATCGAAACCCGGTGTTAAACAGAAATCAATACATTTACTTTGAACAATTGGGTCATCAGCTCATTAACTGTTAACTGTAAAGTGACTCGAGTAATTTGTAGTCCGCCTTTAAACTTCATAGGGCGAATGAACACTCACTTTTAAGGTGGGTGTACACGTTATTTGGCTAATCTAAGTTCGAAAAAAATTGCATGGCAGGTTAGCTTAATATTTTATCTAATACGTCGTGCAATTTTTTTAGAATTTCGATTAGCCGATTAACGTGTACACCCACCTTAAGAAGCGTGTTCGTTGGCCCTACGAAGTTTAAAGGCGAACGGAGGTAGTATTACAATTAGACCTGGTAAAACTCACCAAGACTCGAACATCCGACTCGAATTACTTGACCCAAACATCCGAACTTGACCCAAGTTTCTAATTTGAATTCACCCGAAACCTGAACCGGAAAAATAACCCGAATTCTATTTGACCTGATATTGACCCGACCCGAACATGACCATATTGAAATGGCGAAGTCCCGAATAACCAGACGTTTTAATGATTTAATTGAGGAAAAATGACTTAGATTCGATATATCTTTAATCACTCAAATTACCAGTCAAACTTCAAACTAAGATACTATTAGACAACATTTTAAGAAATCTGACATTAATATGATCAGGATGACAGAGCTGGAAAAATTCGTAACTATACTTAATACTAAGGTTGTCTACATTTCATACTCAATACAAAACTCCACAACTAATAACATCAAGTAATATGTAAACTCTTTGTCTGCGTCAAAATGATTATAATTAGAAAGATAGAACAGTTCGAATGTCAATTTGTAAATGGTAGACATTAATTCCAAATTGTAAAACATAAAAAAATATTGGTAAGTAGATAATGCCTGTGCTAATTGAATCATACCTTCATACAATCATACCCAAAAGACTTGAACGACCTTTGATTTCTTAAACCATTGGGATTGTAGATGATTCCATACTTTTATGTAAACCTGCAATGTCAAAGAACAGTAAAATTAGAGCAAAGAATTGATAAGCAAAAACAAACGAACTATTTTGTTCAGATTGATACTCAAAAAAACAAAAATCATGCAACTATTTCCGTGTGATTGTATGAGTTGATTTCATATACGTATACTTATTGATTCACCTCCTAAATTAAAGGAGAGAATAATGCTAAATTTTTTTATTTCTCTAGGTAAATGCTGGAAAGTGTGTACATTTAAAATATTTTAAAAAATAGCTAAATTGATTATTATTCACTAAAACATAGATTATATTTTAGTCTTTTAGATTTTTTTATATTGCCGGTGAATTGAAAGATTTATGATTATTTGCGTAAAAAAATTAGCTAAATAAGTTAAAAAAAATTAATTTAAACTGTATGTTTCTAGAATAGTCATACAGAAAATGAAAACTGACAACTGACAACTGAAAACTGAAAACTGAAAACTGAAAACTGAAAACAGAAAACGATACCAAACAGACCCTAGTATTTCTTTCTATAAGACTTTTTTTTAAATGTGAATTGGTATGATATAAGAAATATGCCGTTTTTAACGTAGATTTGGTCATCTACATTCATTTGGACTGCTTTTTTCCTTTTTATAGTATGAGCATGTAAAATGCATGAAATAATAGTAAGCACACTGACAATGTTATGAGTAAGTAAGTAAAAGGTCAATGGTTCAAATCCCGCCTCACACCTTTTTGATTGATCTACCAATAAGCTTACTGACATCAGCTTTATGACACGACTTTATTAAAAGATATAAAAGATAGATAGACTATTAGATAGATATGATGATGAAATACCACCTGAAGTTTCATAAATCCCTATCACCCCGACTGCTTAGCTTTGAGGAAGTAATCTTCTATATAATAATATTAATAGGCTAACATAAAAAGTTCACTAATCCTACGTGTCGCGTGGGGAGAATTTTAGGTCAAATTTTTAATTCAAAAAAAGTCGTGTAAGCATTTATTTTTGGTACATGAAAAGGTCTTAACTTTATGAAATAAATATATCCTTAATATGACATTGTATTATACGAGTGGTTGAATTCCAAAGTGGCCTTTCATCTAACTTTTGACATGAGTTTTATTTATTTATGTTTACTTTAGATTAAGGATAAATTAAAGGTCTTTTATTTAATCTATATAATAATATTAATAGGCTAACATTACTAATCCACGTGGCATGACATAGTTGTTTTCACATAGTTGTCATCTGGAAATGCCATGTCATAAAGCTACGTGTCGCACTATATATGAATATAAATATATTAAAACTAATGAAAATATTTTTTATTATAAATATAATAATAGAATACATTAATTAACTTATTTATTGAATTAAATAATAAAGAATTTTTTCATCTTCCACACTACATCTAAATTTTTTTGATTGAATTTTATGGTTAGTTTGAAAGTTTTTTTTATTGATGGTAATCAATGTAGTGGCTTTTGGCCGTTGGTTTTCCAAGTTTTTTGTAACATACTATTTCGACATACTATATAAATTTTGGTTTTTTGCTTGGCTTAGCATACCAAAAAATATGTGTTTCATCGTTTTTTCATTTCTTGGTCGAGACGAAAATTGGTGCAGAAAAGAGATTCTCATATGCAACAGTATAGAGGGTGTTTGTTTATATTAATTTTATGTACCCATTATCATTGTTTGTAATTCCATATTATTAGGTTCCAAATAATTTTATCATGTCGCACTATAACTATTATAATGGATCGGAATTGATCGATTTGGTCATTTATTTTTACGATTTGCAAGTGTTTAGTATTAAGATTTCAATATTGTAACATTGTTCCATGCATCAACTATGGGATTATCGAAGGGCGAAAGTGACAATTTACCCCATACACTTATAAAGTTATAATCAATGGTGCAATATAACAGCCTAACTTCTAAATGTGCAATTTAACACCATATGTTTTTATTATGAGCAATTTACCTCCTATGTTATTTTCTGTTTATTTTTTGTGATATAAGAAAATTCTTAATTCCTCAAAATTTGAAAATACAATAATTAATACATTAAATACTTTGTACTCAACTTTTGATGTGAATTTGGGTGTACATGAGTAAAAAATGTCGGCAAATGAGAGATTGTTGAAACGAGTTCAAAAGATATTAATAGTATCTTCATCCACATGCTAGATTAGTGAACTGGTAGCGATGGAGTGTTCGGAATACTTATAGGCACTACTATTATCCTCAATACGTAAATCACACATCAACTAATGAGAATAACAATTTTAATTTAATAAAATAATCCGAAACGCAAACCTCTGGAGCATTTTTTAGAATGCGGAAACATTGGCAGTATATCAGAATAAGTCGGAAACTACATGGGTATTCTGAAAATATCCCTTTAAGATTTAGAATTGTTATATAATTATTATGGTTGATTATTTGGCGTGGTCAATAATGATTGAACGAAGTTCAGTTAGGGTCTATATTCTATTAGGTTAAGTTGTGGTCATTAAAATGAATGTTTTTGTAATACAGGAATTAGTTTCGTCGAAATAAACTTACAGCGAAAAAACTGGTCATAAACATTGACGATCAATTGAAATTAAGGTATCTCACATATATCCTTTTAACAGTCTCATGATTGTCACGGGCGCAAAAACTAGTTTAATATTAAACATGGTGACTCTTGATTATTGGTTTGCCAAAGTTGCCGGTTACATGTTAATTTAAATTACTATATATATCTTGGTTGTTTGCTTAATTTTATTGACAAACACATGCATTGCGCAATACGTTTCTGAGAGCGAGTAACATAGTTAGGGGAAGAAAAAATTTATAAAGTTCTAGAAATAGTGTTCCTACAGAGTTTGTATTTGTACTACTATCTAAGTATTTATTGGTTCTCAATTATATTGTAAATTTCAATTTTTTATATTCTAGAAACGCTATTATATTGTAGTTTGATCGTGTTGGTCACTTCTTATTTTGTTTGTAGTTGATTAGCTACGTGTGGTTTTAATTTTTTGGGTTTGCAATTTACAATAATGCAATAACTGACTGTTGATTATAAAGAACCATGACAAATTCAAATGGAAATTCGCAAATGCTTTCCTTATACAACAACATCAATGGATGTTAGTATATGAATTTTATTTATTGTTGTTGTTACTTCTCAATATTGATTGATTTTCTTTCAAAATCAAATCATTCAATGACTAGCGGCAAATGTTTTAGTTAACATGTCTTAATTAAATTTAAAAAACTACAATTTGGGATGATGGTTTTTGAGGAAGATGATGAGTTGTGGGAGCTGTATGAGTTGGTGGAGGTTTTGTGGGAGATTGGTTGCTATGTAGGAAAGTGGAGCGCAGACACAAAAAATAAGTAGGGAGGAGGAGAAAAAAAATCATTGGCAAAAGAATTGAACTGCATTCAAAAAGAGATAATTGGTGGTTTTGTCCGACGCGTCAAGTAGCCTATAGTACCTCGGTGGCTGTGCAGTTTGAGGAGGGGGGGGGGGAGTAAAGGCACTGAGAATATATGTGATTTCTATATACTAAGAGGACAAGGGATTCATTGGGGGAAGTAGATATTGGATACTAAGAATGAAAATCAGATTTCCAAACAAATAGAGTATGATAGAGACTTTGTGCCCTACAAAAGAACGCATGCCCGTAAATATAATTTTATCGGGCAAATACAATTCGTTTATGAATTTTATAATTATTCCCCCATTAACTAATAGCGATAGTTGAACTAAAATGATTTCATATATTGTGAGTCGCTCATCATTGTGTGATCTGATATTATTTATTTATTATTAATACGCCTAAGTTAATTAACACTTATTTTCCAAAGAAAAAGAGCATTCCATATTTGGTCATCTAGCTAGAATGATAACACACGCAAAATAGACTTATATTTTGGAATGAGGATCCTCAGTCTTATTTTGGGCTCTACTCCTTATATCTTTCCAATAAAAAGTTTGAAATTCATATTAAAAGTTTAATAAATTTATTTTTTTTAAGATAAATGATATTTTACAAATATGAAGAGAGAGGTGCATGGAATGAGACACAAGAATCATGGACAAAGAATACTCACTCCTCAATTTGGACCTTTAAATTGTATATATGTCGGAAATTGGTTGAGAACATTTATATCGAAAGAGAGATGATTGTTCTTCTTCTACTGTTTTAAAGAAAGTTTGTCACGGATAATCACCCAAACATATTGATAATGAACACGATAGTTACGCACAAATTGTATTATAATCTACGTAGACTCCCATCGCCATGTCCGAAATTCCCATTCATTTTTCCTTTAGTTTTGGAGTAAAAAAAATCGTAATTCAGGGGATATGTATTACTCCCTCTTATTCTATTTGATGTTTCACAATGAAATAGCACGGATTTTTTTATAGGGAGTAAGATGTGGTGGAAAATGAAAGTTGGCGTGTCACAAACCATTAGGACCCAAAAAAATATTACAAATAAGGAAAGTAGAAAATCATTTAGAATTGACCCAAAAGAGAAACAGGAAGATCATTCAGAACTGGAGGGAGTATATTTTTTTTCTTTTTTCTAATAAGATGCTAATCACTCATAAATTTTAGCAGTCCCGTAAATTCACGGGAGCAAAAACTAGTTAAGAATGATTAGCTTACGGAGTTACGGCCTTGCACATTTGGCTAATCTATGCTATTGGTTTCAAACTTTAATTTGGACTAATTTATTATTTTATTTGCCTAAACGTCACTCTATATAGGTACCCACTCTATATGGGTACCCCGTACCCAACATGCATGGGATATTGGGGGACATGCATGTATGATCTTTTAAGGACGGATGGAAAAATATTAAATTGGTACTCACGCTTTTTATATTAGTTATTACATAACTCGGAATGCAAATTGTTAACTAGAGGTGTATAATGTACACACAATTAATTTGTTTACAATGTAAAATAGAGTTAATAGTAGTAAAATTGAGATCAGAGCAGTAAAATCAATTATAATGAAAAATTTAGGTAGTAAAATTAATTGTGTGAGTAGTAAAATTTTGATGGTATACTAAAATTATTGCTGATTGTAGACACTTCTGAGTGTCTACACTGTAGATCTGTAGCATTATCCATTCGGAATAATGTAATGTTAATGTCATTTGATTTTCTTTGTTAGGCAATAACTTGCATCATGTGCCTAAAGGAATGGTATTTTAGCATTTGGCCTTATTAATTTGATCAGCATGAATATTCAGAATTCATATATCGAAGCAGCCCCGAAGATTTGACTTTGTGGGAATGTGGGCAACTTAGCTATTTTCAGCTATATATCCAATCTTCGGACTTCGGATCCATATACATTCGTAGACAGAAAACTTTCCATCAGACTAAACCATGGCATCTTCATCGGTTCACCGCTTCCTACTCATATCCACTCTGTCTATGTTCCTCAATCTCATTGTCGCAATTGCTGTGACCACAACATCTCAACGAAAAGCCCTCGTCATATTGATAGAGGATGAATATAGTTTAGAGGGTGAATACGGAGTATGTAATTTATTATGTACCTTGTACCTACAAGGTACACCGCTCTGAAGGGACGACAACACCCTCAAACGTATAATTAAAATTAACCAAAAACTCCACCCGTAACTATACAATTTACAGTTGACCTTCTAGGCGAATCCTTATGGCTCGATTTCGACCAAATTACCAAGACCTCAACGAATAGGCGAATCCATTGTAACTCCGCACGTTGCTCTTTAGCCAACTACAACTTACCCAATAAACCTTGCAAAGATCTCACCTGCAACATATTGTTGGAGTTGTAATCTCTAAGCTTTGGTATTTATGGTAAGGTAAGAATAAGGCAAGTCTAGCATAGCAAGGGTAGGAAAAACACGAGGAGGTCAGTGACATCGCGGGCCCCCAGTCTGCGGGTCTGGCTCGGCGGACCGCGGGCCTATGTCGGCTACTGGCACGCGTTTTCTTAATTACCCTAGTTGGTCCATTGGCTATATCTCTACTATAAATACAAGGCTTCTCCATCATCTCTCTCGTAAAAAGTCCCCAGGGTTAGTTTGTAACAACCCTAAATTTTAAGTGAATTATAAATAGAAATAATTTAGAATTGTCACGCCGCAATTGACTACCAAGTCAATTGCTAGGTTAGAAATTCGATTACAATAAACCAACGAAGAATAAAACAGCGGAACTTTTTAAATGTCGAACTACAATTCTCAAAACGAAATCCGAATTACATAAACCAAATGAAATAAGTCCAATAATTGTTTAAGAAACCCCAGCATGCTAACGTCCCTCAAGCAAACATCCAAATTCAACAATACCTGTCAACTATGCCATCAAAGAATGACATAGGCCCCAGAACATGGTAGGGAACGAACCAGAATAAAGAACGTTAGCATACATACTGAGTAAGAAACACAAAATACAAGTGAACCAAAGATACGCGCCTTGAGGCGCGTAGCTAACAAATAATAGACAAACGTTATAATAGACAATCGTTACAACGATAATACAGTGCGATAATCCCCATATCGCTACAAGATCCAACGGTCTTGCAACATACGTTTAATCAAGGCTGGGCTCCTACCCCACAGCCACCAAAATCACGAACCAACGCGAGCTAGAGTACTATAAACACTACAAGAAAAAACGTTCATTTGCGACCAAAATTACGACCGGAAGGGATTCTCGTCGCAAAAGATGTATCTTTTACAACGAGATTTTTGATCTCGTCGTAAAAAATAATATTATCTACGAAGGTCAAATTTCTCGTTGCAAAAAATATATATTACGACGAGATTCAGTTTCTCGTCGTAGATAATAGATTAGCTACGACGAGATTCGGTTTCTCGTCGTAGATAATAGATTAGCTACGACGAGATTCTGTTTCTCGTCGTAGATAATAGATTAGCTACAACGAGATTCGGTTTCTCGTCGTAGATAATAGATTATCTACGGCGAGATTTAGTTTCTCATCGTAGATAATAGATTAGCTACGACGAGATTTGGTTTCTCGTCGTAGATAATTAATTAGCTATGACAAGAATCTGTTTCTCGTTGTAGATAATAAATTAGTTGCGACGAGAATTTGTTTCTCAATGTAGATAATCAAATTATTTATGATGACACCCAATTCTCGTTGAAAAGGGAAAAATAAAATCTACAAAAACTCAAAATTAGAGTTAAGATTTAGAGAAAATAAACAAGAATTATTTTAAACAATTTATAATGTAACTGACTGCATTGATTTTAAAAGCTTCGATCTTATTTTGAACTATTTGAAACCACTATGTCATAGTTGATAGATAGTTGTGCGATATAAGGTCAAAATATAAAAAAAAACATACAAATAAAGATGGCTTTTCCATGTAATACTCGAAACTATATATATTGAGGATTTTTAAGAGATTTAAGGGTTCCTATGAGTGTTTAAATAAATTGATAGTATTAATCATACAAATAAAGATGGCTTTCCATGTAGGAAACTCATGTGCTAAGAACTCCAAAGTTAAGCGTGCTTAATGGGGAGTAGTCTTAGGATGGGTAACCTCCTGGGAACCTAACTAAGATACTCACGAGTGAGATCGAATTGCGGGAGAACGAAATACTACCGGTCCACGTGAGGGGAAAAAGATTAAATTGTGTAATTACGTGTTTTGGAAAAAAGAATTACGACGAGAGAGAGTCGTCGCAAAAGAGCTTTTACGACGAGAAAAACATCTCGTCGCAAAAAAAATTATTACAACGGGGTACTGTAAACTTGTCGCAAAGTATTTGCGACGACTCGCGACCGGACAGAATTCTCGTCGTAAAAGACCATTTACGACGAGTTTTGGTTGATTTGCGACGAGTTTGCTCCGTCGCAAATGAAAGTGTTCCTTGTAATGAAAACAGATCCTAACGACTTAAAGTGTGCACACCCCTCTAGGAGGTAAGGCAATTAGGAGGTCGGTAGCTAATCCGACCCAAACTACCTTGATCAGAGGTACAAAGGTGACCGATCCGGGTCGCGTCACCTTATTCTAGGTGGTAATCATCATCATTCAATCATTAGTCTACACTTACGCGCGCATTAAATAAAACAATAACAATACATTAAACAATCAACAACACAACATTAAACATACGAAATCGCATTAACGAATCACAAGAAAGAACAAACGGAAGCACAATCGGCCGAGAGGCCGAGAGCAACAAAAGGGTCGAGTAACCGAAAATAGTGGAAGCCGAAGGGCTGCAAAATGGTTAGCAATTCGAATAATAATACGCTCATGATATGAAATAGATATAGGCGAAGCAATAATCAAGATTGAGCGAATAAACCAAAGGTATGTAAAGCGATCATATGAATAAACATGATGGTGAATCAAACGAGAGTAGAGGTTAGCCAAAGGGTCATGATCAACGTTCTTACCTTACAACGCTAATCCTTAATCATCCACTTATAAACTCAATCCACAATTTCCTAATCAAAAATATGTAACCATAAGTCTTACAACTCACAACTATCACTAATATATATGAAACGGATCCACAAAGGGACAGTGGTAAAGAAACATGAATAACATCTACCTCCTATATTGGATGACCACCAAATTTCAGTATGTTGTAGAAGGGTATGTCAAAAACCTCTCCCCAAAATTTCGTTCATAAACTCCAAGCGGATCGACGGGAATCAACTCCACAATGAACCACAGATAATAATTAGGGTTTACTCACGGATAAAGAAATATAGGCCTTACAAATTTTGGATATATTGTCAATTATAGAGTAAGGAACATCTACACAAAATCTTGTCCTCTAATTCCTTAGGTGTCGACGGGAATCCTTAAAATACCGAGGGCGGAACAGATTCTCGGGTAGATAGACACAGCTCCACTAAAACATCTCTACAGTGAGAATCTCATGGAGTCTTAGCACGATATATATGTTCCCGAATTTGTATCGAAAGCACGGTTCTAAAGCCACCAACCACTCTCCAATTAGAGATTGTATGAGAGAATTATGTGTGTTTGAAGTTGACACAATGATGCTGGGAATTTTCTGCGGGTAGAGGCTACGAAAAGGAGAGAAAGAGAGAGAAAGAAAGAAGTTAGGATTTCCTTTTATTTATGTCAATGGGTGATGGGTTAGACTCGGATTCGTGTTTTATTAGTCGGGTGAGATGAGTGATCCATAAACCCGATCCAAGTCCAATAACCCAATTATAGAATTTCCCAAAATAGAATTACCCAATTAATAACATAGTCTATAATTCACCAAATTCCCAAAATGACTCTTATTAATTCTCTCAAAATGATTAATAAACGTAAAACCCTAATTAATTAAAGTCCCAAATTTGTGGGGTGTTACGTAGTTCATGTGGTTTGAGCATAGAGGAGGCGTTCGGGATCTGTTATATCAACCGGGGTTCTTCAGTGCAGAAGAGGTCCGATGTAACCTGGAGGGCGACCGTCATTGAGGGGCTTGCACCGTGCCTCGGCGGAATCGTCTTTAAGTACATAGATACTTTGTGATCTCGGCACTACAACTCCTTTGAGCTAAGTTTGATTGATTTACTCGTTATTTACAACAATCTTAAAGACGAAATTTGTTTGTTTAACATTGAGTTGATTAATCATGTCTAACGTTGCCAAAGCCCTAATTCCTAATATATCAAAATCTAAATTGCTTGATACTAAGAACTATAAGGCCTGGGCTCAAAAGATGAGATTTTTTTTTTATGGATGTAGGGTTAGAATATGTGCTAGATGGTAAGATGCATGCTCTTAACCAATATGATCAAGATGCTTATGTTGATCAGTTCGATAAGGATGATAGATACTGTAAGGGTTTATTGCTTCATTATATGACTGCTGATATGATGGAGATCTACTGTGAATTTAATACTGCTTATGATATCTGGGAAACTCTTGAGACTAAGTATGGTGGACTGGACACGGGGCCAAAGAGATATACAGTGCGAAAGTGGTTAGATTTTCTGTGTGTTGATACTAAACCCATGATTGATCAAATCCAAGAATATGAGCGTCTGTGTTTGAATATGGCTGCGGGAGGTTTAACTACATGTGATGACACTCAAGCTATTGTTTTGATCAACAAAGTTGCCGCTTAGTTGGAAAAATTACCATAATGAGTTAATGCATAAGAAGGAAGATATGTCACTAGCTGAGTTGATTTCTCATCTTAAAATTGAAGAAGAAAATGAGCATAAGGACCATCAAACTACTCTGGCTGCTAGTTCCGTGAAGGCTCACTTGGTGGAACCAAACTCCTTTTCTAAGTCTAAGAAAAAGGGGTTTAAGGCTCAAACCGAGAAAGATGTCAAGGAAAAACCCAAAGACAAACATGTGAAGTATGAGTTTACAGGGACTTGTAACTTTTGTGGCAAGAAGGGTCATAAGGCATTCGACTGTTATGCTAGGAAGAGAAAGAGAATGGGTGAAGCTAGTAATGTTAACATAGTTGCTGTTGTATCCGAGGCCAACTTGGCTAATGATAAATTTGTGGAATGGATCGTGGACACAGGAGCTACGAGAAATATATGTGCTGATGAGAGTCCGTTCAAGAATATTTGAAAGCAACTTCTGAGGAAAAAGTCTTCATGGGCAATTCTGCAGCTGCAAAGGTAGAAGGGAAAGGAAAGGTGGTTCTCAAGTTAACTTCTGGCAAGCTTCTCACTCTCACTAATGTACTACATGTTCCTGAGATGCGTAGAAACTTAGTCTCTGGTAGTTTATTAGTGAAAGCTGGTCTAAAGTTGTCTTTAAAGTCTGACAAGCTTGTAATGGCTAGGTTTGGGGAGTTTGTTCGGAAGAGTTTCTGTAATGGGGGTCTCTTTACTTTAGATGTCTTTGTACCCGTTACAAACATTAATAAGATGAGTTCTGATTATGTTTATATCGCTCTTGGGTTGTGACTACGAAATACAAGATTGATTGGCAACTCGACTAACACTGATTTCAAAAAGTGTGAAGTGTGTGTTGAAGCTAAGTATGCAAAGAAACCGTTCCGTGGTGTTACAAGAGAATCTGCGGTTCTAGACCTCATTCATACCGACTTAGGTGATTTCAAAAATTACATGAGTAAAAGGGGAAAGAGGTATTACATCATCTTTGTTGATGACTGTTCTAGATTCACAAAGGTCTACCTATTGAAAATCAAAGATGAAGCTGAGGATATGTTTCGAATATACAAGGCTCAAGTTGAAAATCAATTAGACCAGAAAATCAAGAGAGTAAGAAGCGATCGTGGGGGTGAATATGATCCAACTTCACTCAAGAGGTTGTATGAGGCAAGTGAAATAGTTCATGAGACCACTGCACCTTACACTCCTGAGCATAATGGAATAGCTGAAAGGAAAAATCAGACCTTGAAGGATATGATGAATGCTATGTTGATAAGTTCCGGCTACCTGAGTTTATGTGGGGTGAAGCGATTATGTCAGCTTGCTATGTGTTGAACCAAGTTCCACACAAGAAGCTCGATCGAACTCCATATGAGTTGTGGAAATGATTTAGACCAAATCTGAGAATTCTTAAAGTGTGGGGGTGTATAAAAAAAGTGGGGATACCGTCATTCAAGCGTTCAAAGATTGGTCCTAAAACCATGGACTCTATGTTTGTGGGTTATGCTACTAACAATGCAGCTTATGGATTTTTGATACAGTATAATTCAGGCTCATATCTATCCAACCGGAAGCATAATCGAATCAAGGAATGCTGTGCTCTTTGAAGATATGTTTCCAATGAAACAAATTAAAAGAACAAGTGACGACGAAGTGGAGGAATTCACGACGAGGATAGAGAGCTTTCGGCGGACCGCCATGTCTCAGTCACGGACCGCGGCGAAAACAAATCTGGGAACAAAGACATGACGGGGGAGCGCAAAGAAGAAGCGGTGGACTGAGGGCCTGAAACGGCAGACCGTGGAGCCTCAATGGCGGACCGCGGGCCTCAGACAACGGACCACAGAGCCTTTTCGGCGGATCGCCATCACGTCCTGATCCGGGGTTGCGTAAAAGCAAACTTCCTCGTAAAGAGGTTGAATTTGGACCCGACTTTGTTACTAACTTTCTTTTGGAAGATGAATTGTCCGAAGTATTGGTTGATGCATTCATTTTGGAAGATGATCCTAAGACATATGATGAGGCCATGAGATCTATAGATGCTGTGTTTTGGAAGGAAGCTATTCAAAGTGAGTAAGACTCAATAACGGCTAATCGTACGTGGGTCTTGATGGATCTTCCAGGAGGATGTAAACCTTTACGAAGTAAATGGATATTTAAGAAGAAGCTAAAAGCTGATGGATCAATCGACAAGTTTAAAGCTATGATGGTAGCTATGGGAAACACACAACAACATGGTATTGATTTCTTTGATAGTTACTCTCCAGTCACAAAGTTTGCTACTATCCGAACATTGGTGGCTTTAGCAGCTATCAATGATCTAATAATTCATCAAATGGATGAGATGATAACATTTTTACACGGTGACCTCGATGAAGAGATTTACATGTATCAACAACCTGAAGGTTATGCTAAGCCGGGTCAAGCCGGGAAAGTATTCAAACTTGTGAAATCATTATATGGTCTAAAACAAGCACTAAAACAGTGGAACGAGAACGTGAACACAACAGTGGCTGGATTTGGTTTTGAGGTAAATGAAGTTGATTATGTTTTTTTTTTTTGAGGAAAAAAAGAAGGTGATTATTGTGTTTACACTAAATCTGATTCAGTTGGGTATGTGTTTTTGTGCTTGTATGTGGATGATATGTTGATATTTGGATTAAGTCTGTTGTCGATTGATAGGACTAAAGAATTTGTGAGTTCGAAATTTGAGATGAAAGATCTGGGTGAAGCCGATGCTTTATTAGGGGTGAAAATCCCTAGAACGTCTACTGGGTTAGCTTTGACTCAATCTCATTATGTTGAAAAAGTTATAAGGAAATTTAATTCTTTTGATGCTAGTCCAGTGTCTAGACCAATTGAGAAGGATGTGGAGATGACCAAATATGATGGTTATTGATATGATGGTATTAATGGTGTCTAAGTAGTAGATTATATCTCATTTTGGTAGTCATTTTAGTGTAATTTATATGGGATTGCGAGTATTATCTTATTTATTGGTTTGTGTTCTAATTCGGAGAATATAAGTTGATTTTGTAATGACGAGATATAATCACTTCATTTGGATTGGTGATCGCATGTTGAAGACAATAGTGGCCAAGTTAAAACCAAAGAAGACACCATCAACGACCAATTCTACCTACAAATGACTCGAGTTCAAGAGTTGAAGTTTTGATAGCCAAGAAACATAATCTCAACTTCCGATCGCCATAACTTACTATGTAGATCAGTTTTTGCAGAAATTCCACTTGGAGAGTAAAGTTCATGTTCTGAGCTTTCCAACGATATATTATGAGCTCAAAAAAGATTCCCGAGGTGAGAGTTATGTGCGTTTGAAAATTGGCCTGCGGAGCAGTTTCTCGACTCAAGACATTAGTGTCTCGACTCGTGGAGGCTTTCTCGACTCGAGGTGATATCTTTCTGAGTCGCGCATCAAAAGTCGAGAAGGTGGTTTTGACGGGTAAAATCTCGACTCGTGATTCCAAAGTCTCGAGTCGAGGAAACACGTCTCGACTCGACGCTGCTTGGCACGAGTCGAGAATACCTTTTCTCGGATAGTTTTTTGTTTTTGGAAGTCTCGACTCGAGACGTTTTACTCGAGTCGTGACTTTCTTTTCCAAATATTTTTAGTATGTTTATTTTCTTTTATCTTTTTCTTTTATTTATTTTATTAGATTTGTATAAATAGGGGAGGAGAGAGAAAATCACATCTTATCTTCTTATCTTTCATTTTCCACCTCTCTTCTCATTAGCTTCCCCAGAACTCTTGCTCAAAGTTTGTAATATGGAGAACTAATCTCCCAATCTTGGTGAAACACTAATCTTTCGGTTATTAATGTAAATTATCGTTTTTTTTCCTTTACGTACTTGATTGGTTGTTATTCCTTGCGTTTATTTATAATTGTATCTCGTTTTATCTAGGTCGCTACTAGATTTAGCTTGGTTTTATTATTAGCTTGTTTAGATAATTTGGTGGTATTCGATTATCTAGATTTGTGAAGCAACCTTTGTTTATTAATGCGCGGTTGCGGTTTTTAGACTTAGGAGGAATTAACACGATAATTGAAGGTTAGGATTGGTTTAAAGCGCGGTTGCGGTTAATTAGTTACTCCAGATTCCACGGATGCTCTCTATAGCGGCGGACGCGCAAATTGTGCAATGATTGCACTAGGATAAAAGTCGCCACCAAACAATTGTGGGGTGTTTGGAAATCATGCAATGCGATCTTGTTCCTTGTTACCGAGGGACTACGTAAACGCTAGGTGAATTTGTACCCATTGAGCATAAATGCTAGGGAAAACGAGTCATGCCAAGTACAAAACACTTTCACGAGTTGTTATATAACAACCCTGAATTTTTGCTAAAATAAAAACCGGAAAATAAAGAGTGGTTACGCCGCAATTGACTACCGGTCAATCGCTAGGCTTAAAAATCAATAAACTAACATAAATAACTAGCTAACTAATTATATGAAGACTTTCTAGTCGAACTACAGTTCTCAAAACCATAACCAATTTACAACCTATTCGAAATGGGACTCAACAAATGTCTTTCAAAACCCCGACATGCACGACTTCTTAAGCAGACAACCACATCATCAAGACCTGTCAACTATGCCATCGAAAAATGACATAGGCCCCAGAATAAGGTAGGGAACAAACCAGAGGAAAAAAAAACGTCAGCACACGCTGAGTAAGAAATATTAAACATAAGAATAACAATTATGATACGCGCCTTGAGTCGCGTAGCTAACAAGAACAAATTAACTTTAATAGAAAGGAGTGTCAACAACAGTAAAAGAAAGTATCGAATGAGCATCGCCGCTCAATATATATATATATATATATAGTTTGATAGCGAATGAGCAATGCCGCTCAATATACATATTATTTATTCATACTTTTCGGCCAGGGTCCTAACCCAAAGCCCACTTAACGAACTTAGTTCGAGCTAGAATTGTAAATATCGCCCCTAATAATCCCGAGTGTGCACACCCCTCGCAAGACAGGCCGGTAGGACGAGTTCCCATCTAGGAGGAAGACTTTTAGGAAGTCGGTAGCTAATCCGACCCACACTACCTTGATCAGATTTATATCAAACGATGATCGGTCGTGCCGAATCCATCGTACTCTAGGTGGTGACATTTCATTTTCTTTCATCCGTTTTACATACATTATTCGAAAGTGTATTATTTGATGATAAAATTTATAACGATCTTAATTAATAGATACTTGAAGCAAAACATGAACACAAGCGACAAACAACACGCCACTCGACCGAGTGGGTGAGTGGTCGTCACGGCAAAAGAGGCCGAAAGGCCGAGAGACAAAAGAGGCGGCCGAGAGGCCGTGTGAGGAGCATGATGTTTGAAACACCGCAAATGAATAACGATACGATGGAAAGAAATGCGCTCAATAATATAATTTAGGCACAAGCGAAACGGATAATGAGTATGAGTGTTTAAATCAAGACAACGTGATAATCAAGCATAATAGTGTATCAAACAAAGATAGTGGTTAGTCAAGAGGATTGTGATCAACCCTCTTACCTTACTCTAAACGAAATACTAAACTGCTCCAAGACTAGAAAGGGACCTCCCCAAACACACACACACCCTAAACACACAATAATAAGATTAAATTATTAATTAATCGCCATCATAATCCCAACACAAAATCATTCCACCAACAACAACAAGACCACAACAACAATGTTTTCAATATCCAATTAGTCCAATAATCACACCAAATTCGTACCACTAGTTTCCCATCACACTAATTACACAATCCCATCAAATAAACGTCAAAACAACAACAACACTCAATTTACTTCAAAATTCAGAACCGACAGTAGATAGCTTCTTCACTCAATGGACTATCAAAAACTCTCAAAACAATACTACAACACTCTCACTACACAACAAACCTCTCCACCAAAAATCGAGCAATTCCATAAACAAAATCAATTTCAATTAACATAAATCCCAATTAAAAAAAAAAACCCAAATTCGAAAATCGTAGCCCATAAATTACAGTCATCACAATCACGATTAAACTCCAAAACAACAATCTAAAGAACCCAATCGTGTTCTGATCCACTAATTAAACTCAAATTCGAAAACCCTAATATAATTATGGGGAAGGATAAGGGAACTTACTACTCTTGATATTGAATCAAGAGAGAGAGGACGGGTAGGGAGGCGGACAGTGGAAGGCGGTTGTGCGGCGGCGGCCTGGGTTGATGCACGGGTGGTGGTTCGCGGGGAAGGATCGCGGCACCTTTCTCCTTCTCTTCTCTTCGCTTCGTCTGTTTTTCTCTTCTTTCTTTTTTTTCCTTCTTTCCTTTTTCTTCTTTTCTTTTCTTCTACGTGCGTGCGGCTGTGTAGATGTGTTTGTTTTTTTTTTCTTTTTTTTTTATATTGTAGTGAGGGAGGGTTAGTAAGGGCAAATAGGTAATTTTATGAGCTAGTTTTCCAATTAGGAAATCGTCTCTAAAAGGACAGTATACCCTAATTTCCAAAAATAGAATTTAATATCCTCGAAATGAATTTCTCCCGATATCCTCCACAATTCAAATAACCCAAAAATGTGGGGTGTTACAGTCTTTCCCCCTTAAAACAAAGATTCGTCCCGAATCTTTAATCCCATCCTCCGAATCTTTAAACCCATCCTCAAAAAATTCTCCCTCAACTGGTAAAACTAATCACAGGATAGAAAAGAGTCTTAAATGATAGTGTACTCAAAAATATGCTCAAGGCATGGATGAAAGTTTGAATGAGAATCGGAATGAAAGAGCACACGAAATGATAAGAACCAATTCACATTCAAGCAACGGGAACATAGCACACATCAAACATAACACACAAAGAACACACAAAAAAAAATCAGCGAGGAAGGGCAAGTCGCGCGCGGCCTCTCCTCCCCCTTAAGATAAAGGTTCGTCCCGAACCGAAAGTACTTTGTATAACACGCGATCTTTTCTGATTCTTTCTCAAACTCAGGTCGATCATGCTTTGTGACATTTCCGCATGAACTGTAATCCCAGTAATATCGAACAATTAAGCGCGTTTTCGTATAATGATTGTCGTTGATAGACACATAACACATTAGTAAAATGGAACCCTTCCACAGGCCGGTCGACAACTCAAACTTGTAATCATATACCAATCCTTAAAACAAATTCACACCAAAAGAAAAGCTGGAATTTTATGTCCTCTAAAATATCATCGTTCCTATTTTCCTTATCAGACTTTCGTTAGAGAGTTCCCATCTACCTAAGGTATTGCGTTTTACACCGTATATACCAATTAGCATCAAGACCGCCCAAACACTTGCGTCTAAAATCCCAAATCACTGATACTTCGAACTTTCACAGTCATACTACTCAGTGTATAAAAGTGGTTGGTCAAATCATATCTTATTATTCCATGTATCCTTCACATCCTTGTTTCACAAAATGAATTGACATCATCCCTCCATTGTGAACCACCCACATCATCATCCTCTTAACGCCGTAGCGGGTTCATAAAAGATGTTGTAACCCTTCTAAGCTCAATTTTCATCTCCATAATTGTCGACCCTAAGTGACGTTTTATCCCCAGCAGGCTACTATCGTCATCTTGTAATCATTTGATCGTACCAATTAGTCTCCTTGTTACTAGTCATGACTCCACTCAGACTTCTACGCTTGTCAGATGTATCCAGGGGCTTGAGAATCTATATATATCTTAGCCATTCACAATGGTTCAACTACTGCATAAGTTGTCAATCATAAATTTTGAGTCTCTTTCTTAACACCAACTTCTCGCCTCATAATACTCTTCAAGTTTCACTAATCATGTCGAATGTCTCATGTATGACCTTTTAATTACACACCTAGCTTAGCATTTTGGGTTGACCTTGACATTAAAGTCTCCAAGTTAATGACTATAGTCATCAGTCTAATCTCAAGTAGGGCATTCTCCTCATTCTCATTGGATTTCCCGAAGATGCATGTTGTAGGGTAGGCACTCTCCCTGGTGCCAACGTGAGCCCCCAACCAAGCCAAGTGTGGCTATATAGAATGGATGAGTCGGAGTAACAAAACACTCATACATATAAGTTTTTAGATAGCACGTAGTCTCAAATAAATGACATGAATTAGAATAGATTAGTAGGGGCATTGTCCCCTTTTCTAAAACAATTACAAGACACAGAGTCTAAATGCAAAGAAACGGAAGTAAGGAAAATCATAGAAATCGTCAACTTTAAAGTATCGAATCCACGATCGTGGTTAGAGCTAGTTTGCAATTCTTTAAAACTCACCACATTTGCAGAAATATATATTCTAACCTTCGTCCCAATAGAATTTGGTTCATCTCAAGAGTTCCTTTAACTTTTTGGGTGGCTCTAGTTTCATAAATTGCATATCAAATTTTCGTCACCTAACCCCAAAATAACAAAACAATCGTATGCATGATATCCTCAACAAGATTTTGTTTTTTTTTAAATTCCCAAATTCTCGTTTTATTGACATCACTTAGAATTCGCGTCGATGACAGTTGAATGACGCAAGGTTGAGTATACAGGAAACTACCACACATATGCTTAGCTCCGTCATAGACTCACCGTTACCAGTCCCTTCTTCGACTTTTCACTTTCCCTTAAAATGATCATTGTGCAAGATCCAATAGGTGGAGCAAAGTTAGATCGAGTAGTGTCGGTTGTTTCTACAAGGATAAGCATAGGTTCGTCTCGATTCATTTTTCCAAATCATCTTATTTGACACAATACCACGAGTAGTGTATTATGGTTGGGAAAAGAGTGGGTAAATAATTGTCCCCTAAATTTGTGGTTTACCAGTATCTCTAGTATCTCCTATACACAGATCAATTGACATGTTCTACCTCATGTCTCATCTCTAAGGGCAAATCCTCGATAACAATAGGCATTCAGAGCTCAAATACCATCATACTATCATCATCAACCCATCTTTAATATAAACCCAAATAGTTTCATTTTGTTAAGAATAAACCTACATTCCACTTAAGCTCTCCCCAAGCCTCATTCAAAATAATACAATAAAATTTAGAATTCTTACATCAATCAGATCAGATATATCATGGCGAATTTTTCAGAAAAAAAGAGATCATACATTCATACTAGTATCGAAAGACAATCTCCAAAGTGAGTTGATGTAAAATATTCACTCCTAGAACTCCCAAAAGTCAGTTTAAGAACTCCAGGGTGTAATACAAGAGACAAGTAGCATATAGCAAATAACATGCAGCAAATAGCATGCGAATGTATGCACCCGACTCGCCCCCTTATTAAACTTTTCAAATTCGTTTTGAAAACTTTTTGTAGACTCGACGAATCAGAACCTATTGCTCCGATACCAACTGTATCAACCCTGAATTTTCGCTAAAATAAAAACCGGAAAATAAAGAGTCGCTACACCGGAATTGACTACCGAGTCAATCGCTAGGCTTAAAAATCAATAAACTAACATAAATAGCTAGCTAATTAATTATACAACAGCGGAAGACTTTCTAGTCGAACTACAGTTCTCAAAACCATAACCAATTTCCAATTTACAACCTATTCGAAATGGGACTCAACGAATGTCTTTGAAAACCCCGACATGCACGACTTCTTAAGCATACAGCCACATCATCAAGACCTGTCAACTATGCCATCGAAGAATGACATAGGCCCCAGAATAAGGTAGGGAACAAACCAAAGAAAAAAAAAGTCAGCACAGGATGAGTATGAAATATTAAACATAAGAATATCAATTAAGATACACGCCTTGAGGCGCGTAGCTAACAAGAACGAAGTATCGCATGAGCATCGCCGCTCAATATATATATATATCTATATATATATCTATATATATATATATATATATCTATATATATATATATATATATATATATATATATATATATATATAGTTTGATAACGAATGAGCATCGCCCCTCAATATACAGATTATTTACTCATAATTTTCGGCCAGGGTCCTACCCCAAAGCCCCACTTAACGAACTTAGTTCGAGCTAGAGTTGTAAATATCGCCCCTAATAATCCTGAGTGTGTGCACACCCCTCGCAAGACAAGCCGGTTGGACGAGTTCCCATCTAGGAGGAAGACTATTAGGAAGTCGGTAGCTAATCCGACCCACACTACCTTGATCAGAGGTATATCAAACGATGAACGGTCGAGCCGAATCCATCGTACTCTAGGTGGTGACATTTCATTTTCTTTATCCGTTTTACATACATTATTCGAAAGTGTATTATTTGATGATACAATTTATAACGATCTTAACCAATAGATACTTGAAGCGAAACATGAACACAAGCGACAAACAACACGCCACTCGACCGAGTGGCCGAGTGGTGGTCACGACAAAAGAGGCCGAAAGGCCGAGAGACAAAAGAGGTGGCCGAGAGGCCGTGTGAGGAGCATGATGGTCGAAAGACCGCAAATGAATAACGATACGATGGAAAGAAATACGCTCAATAATATAATTTAGGCACAAGCAAAACGGATAATGAGTATGAGCGTTTAAATCAAGACAACGTGATAATCAAGCATAATAGTGTATCAAACAAGGATAGTGGTTAGTCAAGAGGATTGTGATCAACGCTCTTTCCTTACTCTGAGCGAAACACTAAACTGCTCCAAGACTAGAAAGGGACCTCCTCAAACACACACACCCTAAACACACAATAATAAGATTAAATAACTAATTAATCGCCATCATAATCCCAACACAAAATCATTCAACCAACGACAACAAGACCATCACAATAATGTTTTCAACATCCAATTACTCCAATTATCACACCAAATTCGTACCACTAGTTTCCCATCACACTAATCACACAATCCCATCAAATAAACGTCAAAACAACAACAACGTCCCTCAATTTACTTCAAAATTCAGAACCGACAGTAGATAGCTTCTTCACTCAATTGACTATCAAAAACTCTCAACACAATACTACAACACTCTCACTACACAACAAACCTCTCCACCAAAAATCGAGCAATTCCATAAACAAAATTTATTTCAATTAACATAAACCCCAATTCGAAAAAACCCCCAAATTCGAAAATCGTAGCCCCTAAATTACAGTCATCACAATCACGATTAAACTCCAAAACAACAATCTAAACTACCCAATCGTGTTCTAATCCACTAATTAAACTCAAATTAGAAAACCCGAATATAATTATGGGGAAGGATAAGGGAACTTACTACTCTTGATATTGAATCAAGAGAGAGAGGACGGGTAGGGAGGCGGACAGTGGAAGGCGGTTGTACGGCGGCGGCCTGAGTTGACGCACGGGTGGTGGTTCGTGTGGAAGGATCGCGACACCTTTCTCCTTCTCTTCTCTTCGCTTCCTCTGTTCTTCTCTTCTTTCTTTCCTTTTCCTTCTTTTCTTTTCTTCCGCGTGCGTGCGGCTGTGTAGATGTGTTTGTTTAATTTTTTTTTGTTGTTTTTATATTGTAGTGAGGGAGGGTTAGTGAGGGCAAATAGGTAATTTTATGAGCTAGTTTTCCAATTAGGAAAGCGTCTCTAAACGGAAAGTATACCCTAATTTCCAAAAATAGAATTTAATATCCTCAAAATGAATTTCTCCCGATATCCTCGACAATTTAAATAACCCAAAAATGTGGGTTGTTACAGTTTACCGAAAGGTACAAAATCGAGGTTAGACAAACTATAAATCTAGGTCGAAAGCAATTAATGCGTACGTAAAGAAAGAGTAGGAGATGAGAATAAAGTAAAAGATGAGTTAAGAAAAGAGGGGATGCCCTCAGGACTTACGTGTGTCCGCGATACCACTACTTGCTTTACTATGCTTCGAGATCGTTGCGTTGATCCTTAGTATGCGTTGTAGGGGCTAGATGTGTTCTTAGAGCGATGTGTTGCTCTTCGAACGTGGTGTTTAAGAGGGGCTTTGCTTGAGTTGTGTTTGATTGTGTTGTGTTTAGGGGTGCCCTAAAGTTTAAGGGTGCCTTAGGGTTTTGATGTTGTAGTTGCTAGGGGTTTTGTATTGTGGTTAGGGGTTTTTGTGAGAGAATTCTAGAGAGAGGAGCAGAGATTCAGGGTGGAAAATGGTGTGTGAAGCTGTCAAATGGGGTGGAAAATGGTGTGTGAAGCTGTCGAATGGGGTGGAAAAAGGGTTGTATTTATAGGTGTCGGAGGTAGGGTTTTGGGGTGGAAAACTAGGGTTGGCCGGCCACCCTGGGGTTCCGTGCGTCAGGCGCGCGGAGTGGTGCGTCTGGTGTACCGTGGCGTGCGTCATGCGCACGGGGACGTGCGTCTGGCGCACGAGCAGCTGCGTCATGGGCACGGGGTGATGCGTCAGGCACACGCGATGGTGCGCCAATGCCTCTGTGCGCGCGCGGGGGTGCGCCTGGACCCTTTGACGCACCATACAAAATTGCATTTCTGGCCTTCTTATCACATGAGTATTGTACTTGTGAATTTGGATGAGCAAATAACGTACAAAAAAAATGTTTTGTTGATGATTTTTGGCGGTTTAGACACTAGGGTTGTTCCTGAATTAGGTCAGGTGCAAAAAGGAAGGAAAATGGTTGTTTTTGGCCTTGTTTTAGGTGAAGACGCATTTGCTAACGGATTCACAACAACGGTGATTCACATAGCAGAGCAAGTAGACGCAGTTCACTGTAAAATGTCCTTTCATCATCGGGCATTTGGGTGGGGACAAATGCAGGTGTCCACAGCAGGCTGCGGCACATATTTTCACTCGTATTGGTTTTCTATAGCCAAGGGTGTGGGGGCCCAGATTGCTTCACCGCTCCCAACTAACTTCTTGTAATTTATTATTTATAATTAATATATCAATAATTATTGTATTGCCAATATCCTTATTTCTCTCAGTATACCTATTCAAAAGCTCAAGAAAGTTACCCTTGTTCAAGGAATTTTCACTCTTGTTGTGTTCACGGATTGCTAAACCTTGTCGCAAAAGTTATCTTAGACAATCAAGGGAACCAGTTAGATGAGTTTTATACTCCCTTTTACATTCAGCAGTTTGTTTAGAGTTCAATTGATGCATTTGGGTCAATGGAGGCCTCAAATTTTCCCCATACATGCATTATGAACACTATCAACCTTTCCAACATGTTTAGCTAAAGAACCTGGTCAATTCCAACCCCTAAAGCCATTTCTCACAAAAGCATCATGTCCATCATTCATCACTACATCAACATCATCTTTGAAGAAATAGCAAACAAAGCAAAATGCAGCATCTTTTAATTTACTATATTCAAGCCATTTGTACTTACCAAACCAATCAGGGTTAAAACGCCGCATACTACCTCCAACTTGTCTCTGAGGGAAATCTTGTCGTCTCATTTTGGGGTGACAAGCTTTTCTTTGAATGTATGCACTCCTCACTGCATCTATGTCATTTGGATGATAATCCAGGATCATTTTTCTTCGTCCCGGATCGTGTGGAAGTGAATTAGTATCAAACTGTCTTTCTTTCTCTCTATTGTGCGCTTGAGGATTAGTGTCATTTGGATTCCAACTACTAGATTCCATTCCTATTTCTTGTGCATCGGTTTGAGTTTCAACATGAACGAATGATGGAGAAGAACCATTTTGGGTCTTTGTTTTCTTAGGGAAATACAAACGTAAATTACTAGATTTTCCCCATTCCGTCATGATACAACGCATATGTAACAATAATATCTAATGAACAACCACATCTTTTCAATATCTGATTAATTAACATAAATCAAACTTACACTAATTGAAGTATAACTTAAATTCAATATAAAGAAATCACACACTAGTATTATTTAACAAATTCAATAAATTCACAAAATTGATAAACTAGGTCTAGCTTCTATCACTTTATCATGTAAATTATTTAAAAAAGATACAACATTATAATTGGAGAGCAGAAAGTTATAATGGGATAAAAAGTTACCTGGATTTCGAAGTCAATCTAATTTGTAATCAATTGTCGTGCAAGTGTAACACAAATCCACAATATCAGTTGCGGCACTCTGTGTGTTACAGATAGAGATGGGTAGGGTATGGCCGTTTAAAATTAAAGAGAAGTTAGGACTTTTAGGAGGATTGACTAAGTTGTATTATTCTATTAAGTGATCATAAAATCAAGCCTAAAGGATCCCTAAGGTGTCTAAAATAACCGAATTATCACGCCACTATCACACCATATCAATCAAGTTTTTATTTTTTTAATTAGTTTTGAAGTTGTTTTTTGCAGTAGAAAAATTGTACACATAACATGTGACCCACCGCTTCATTATTTATTTATTTTAATAAAACCTTAATTGCCTATTTTAGAAAACTTTGTGATTTTTTTAAAGGGTCTACACATGTTTACCCCTAGTGCACGGTGGGTCCGCCCCTGTCCTAGGAGTTTATATGTAGACAATAGAAAAGTTGTCTATAACATAATCAAGTGTGTTAAATTAAAGATTGCAATTAGTAAATAATATGCTTGTGTAGTATATATTAATATCTTTGCAGTAAATTTATGAAAATGACAGTAAAATCAACATTGTTACGAATCTATCAATAGAAAGAAATTTAAATTGATTCAATTCTCAAATCAAGGACTCTTGATTGTCTGTCTTTCCTTATAATCCAACATTTACAAAATTATGCAACAAAATTTACTTCACATTTGATTAAGTTTAATACAAACTGACCATAGACATTTTTTTTATTTGTCTACATATACACTCCTAGTATTTTTGTAATTTTATCCCTAAAATACCCTCATCACCAATTAGGGAGTTTCAAAATTAAACCCAGAATTAAACTCTTTTCTTCAGTCTTCACACTATTTTTACATGCATTCAGTGGAGAAAAATGTTGCAAAATCATAATTCATGCAAATTAAATGAAAAAAAAAAGAAAAAAAAAAGTGAGGAGGGGGTCGGCTAGCTCCAGGAGCCGACGGGATGGGGAAGAGGGTCGGGTTTCAGGGCCGATAGGGAGGTGTCAAGTGTCGGATTTCAAGGGTCGACCGAAGGGGGTCGGATTTCATAGATGACGAGGTAGAGTGAGGGGTCGAATTTTCAATCGACGGGGTGCGGGGTTGGGTCGGATTTCAGGGTCGACGGTGTGGGAAGAGGGGTCTGATTTTTGGGTTGGCGGGGAAGGGGAGTTGGACTTCTGTGTTAACATGTACATGGCGGGGAGTTTTTCGGGTCAACATGGTTGTGTAAGAAAAAGGCTGCTACAGCTACCTGGCTTCGGAGCAAGCTTGCTCTTGAAGCGGGAATGTACAGCTGTCAAGGGGAAGGAGCATAGTGGGAGGCGGCGATGGCGGCCAATATGGTGGTCGTAATCCAAATTGATGGTGTTTTTATGAATTTGGCTAGAATTTACTCGATAGTTTAAGAATGTTCTCGTATATGAGTAGTATACAAAAGTTACATATTAATTTAGGACAATTGTAATTTATAAACATGAACTTCATAATTCACAGGAGGATGATAAATGATGAGGTGTTATTAGGAGAGAGAAAGCAAGGGTGGTGAATAAAGAACACGGAAATAAGGTAGGTAATTCATACATTCAATTAAAACTTGTAAAACGAACTATGCATGCTTCTACTCTTCTTTTAAGCTTATTTTCGAATTCCAAACTTATTTTCAAATTCTAAAGACATTTCGATAATTGTGTATGTTAGGATTATCATATAACTAAACCAAATGTCATTTCTAACCACACTCATTGTGTGTAATTCACATATTCTATCAAACTTGTGAAACGAACAATGCATGCTTCTACTCTTCTTTTCAGCTTATTTTTAAATTCTAAGCTTATTTTTGAATTCTAAAGACACTACGATGATTGTTTATGTTCGGATTGTCATATAAGTAAACCAAATGTCATTTCTAACCACACTCATTGCGTGTAATTCACACATTCAGTTCAAACTTGTGAATGAAGGTGGTCCTCCCCGACATTTTGGAATGGAACAAGCCGCTTTTGTGCAGAATAGACAGTTGTTCGATAATACAATGGTTGCTCAGAACTAGCCAGGAAATATGGCAGAAATGGTATCTCCCCCAGGTGCATCATCAAGGTTGACATTAAAAAAAGCCTTCGATTCTGTTTTTTGGGTTTTTGTGAAGAGTATTCTCCACGACTTTGGGTTTCCGGATCAGTTTTGTCAGTGGATTATTGCTTGCATTACCTCCACACACTTCTCCCTGAATATTAATGGAGTAATTAAAGGATTATTCCAAGGCAAGAGGGGCTTAAGGCAAGGAGACCCCCTTTCTCCTTACCTCTTTGTCCTATGCATGGAAGTTCTTTCTAGGATGCTGAGAAACTCTCCTATCAGCCAGGGTTTCTTCTTTCACCCTAAATGTGTGAGGATTAAACTCACTCATTTAGTCTTCGCTGATGATTTGTTGGTCTTTACTCGAGGAGACCTGCCCTCTGTAAAAGCTATAGCAAATTGGCTTCGAAAGTTTGCTGATTTCTCTGGTCTCCAAGCTAATCCACTCAAGACTGAGGTCTACTATGGAGGGGTTTCTAAGGAGGTTAAACAGCTTATCAAGGAAGCCACAAGTTTCTCCGAAGGATCCTTCCCCTTCAGATACCTAGGGGTGCCTTTATATCATGTTAGACTCACCTCTAGCTTGTTCCAACCCCTCCTAAGCAAGATTAAACAAAAGCTTGATCAATGGGCAAATCATCTCCTCTCCTATGCAGGGAAAGTGGAGTTGATTAATTCAGTAATTTTTGGCTTGCAAAACTTTTGGGGGGCAAGTATCCTGCTGCCTAAAGGGATTATTAAAAGCATTAATAGGATGTGCAAAGACTTCATTTGGGGTATTAAGGAAGGAGAAAGGAAAATGGTCTTCAAATCATGGAAGAGTTTTTGCAGACCCCGTAAGGAGGGAGGCTTTGGCATTCGAGAAGTGCTCAGCTGGAACAAAGCACTTCTAGTAAAATGGATTAAAAAGCTTGAGCATCAAACTACAAGCATATGGGTTCAGTGGACTAAAGCTTACATAACAGGGGGCAAGGATCTGTGGAGAATGGAAAATGAAGCTGCATGGTCCTGTAGTTGGAGAAATATCATCCACATCAGGGATAATCTCATTGACGTAGCGGGAGGGATCGATAATGCTAAAAGTCTAATCACAGAGGCAAAGAGTACCAATGACATTTATATTGTCTTCAGAAAAAAAGAGCAAGAAAAATTCTGGCACAAAACCATCTGTGACAGTGCTATAATTCCCAAGCATGTCTTCATATGCTCAATGGCACTGCAAAAAAGCCTAGCTACTGTGGATAATCTTTGCAAAAGAGGTTTTCAGCTAGCTAACAGATGTATCCTACGTTGTGGAAGTATAGAAACTACAAACCACCTGTTCTTTGGCTGCAAGTTCTCTAGGAGAGTTTGGGGTTCGATGATTGCCAAGTATCACTTCCCTCATGGCATCTCCAATCTTAAGCAGGAAATGAATTGGTTTAAGAGGCACAATAAAGGAAGAGGGTGGAAGCAAAGGAGAAATATATGTGCTCTGATGTGTACAGTGTATGAGCTTTAATTTGGCAGGAAAGAAACAACCGGATCTTCATGGAGAAAGAAAGAAGTGTTGAGGATTTAATTCATAGAATTAGCTACATTGTAGCAGTTAGGATGATGTACGTTAATTTAGGAATTCCCGAGGAAACTCTTGCTACCATGCTTTGATTTGTTTTTCTGGCAATTCAAGGTATATGCTAGCATTTTTGTAATGGTTTGGGATTTCATCCCGGTTTTTATAAAATCTTGATCATTACCAAAAAAAAAAAAAATTAAAGGTAATCTCAATTAATTAGTATACAAAATTTAAAACCTGAAATTTCATGAAGATCGGCTGAATTTGAAGAAAACATAAAGAAGAAGAATTTGGATGAATACCTCACTTCCTTGTACCGGAGAATCGAAACCCAGATTTCATAAGCTCGTTTGAAGATCAAATCACGAAGATATCAAGAGCAAATCGTAGGAGAGAGAAAGAGGGATCGAATGAGTCGCCGCAAGAGAGAGAAAGTAGCGCAAGAAATGATGGAATGAGGAGGTTTTAAGAGGGGATCTTATTAGGGTTGATGGAGAAAGAAGGAGATGTGGGCAAGTCATGGCTCTGCGATGAGAGAGATGATGAAGAAAGCATCAACGGGCGAGAGGAGGAAGGAGACGTGAGCAAGCAAGGGCTGCGCGACGGGGGAGTCGCGGGAGACGTGGGCAAGCGAGGGTTGTGCGATGAGGAAACTGTTCATGTCTACAGTTGTGAATAGTTAATTGGCCTCAAAGGCTTTTATAAGGGTAATAGATAAAGTTTTGTAACATTCCTGATCCTCTTTATTATTTGAGTTTGAAACTCCATTTAAGGAATTCTTATTTTTTTGGAGCTTTTCTTCATAACTCTTCTATTACGCCAATCATTTGGAGATTAATTAGTCATAACATTGACGTTTATTGCGAGTTCACTTGTTGAGGCGTTGGGGTAAGTTGTTTATGGTTGTCACCGACTCGTTGCATCTATATTGAGGGAAAGGCCAACTTGGTGGTGCGCGAGGTGGTGGGTAGAACACATAGGGTTTAAGGTGGTGCGCAAGGTGGTGGAATGAGATGTGAGTTTTTGGTGGGAAAATGGTGGTGCGCTCCAGTGGTGGGTGTTGCAGATGTGAATGCTTGTCTTACGACCATTATTGACAAAAAAAGATGTGAAATTCGTCATTAGCCTATCAATATCATCCCTCTTGCCCACGCTACAATCAAGACTAATCCAGCGTAAATTAGTTGAATCAACACAAGTTTAGGCTTCTGGCCGAGTTAAGGTCAAAATATAGGCAAAAAGTAGTACATTTTTGAACTTTTTTTTAATTAGTGAATCATTTTAATGAAATTCCACATTTAATAATATTAATAATAATGATTTAATTATACTTTACTTTTAATTTAGGCAAAGTTACTGAAAATAATCCAACGTTTGCAACATTTATTTTCATGGAATTCCCAACCTTTTCACATTAACAAAAATAACCCAACGTTTTACTTTGCGTCACATTAATATATATCCCTAACCCGCTAAAATGAAATTTCTCGCACTCCAATTTAACCAATGAAGAAGACGTAAAGAAAACTTTTGTCTTCTTCATTGGTTAAATTGTTAAACATATAACATACCTAAATACATACACATTCATATCATGCAAATGAATGTTTGAATGAAAGCAAAATAGATTTTCATTTGAAGGTAGTTGTAGAGAATAAGAAGAATGTAATTATACTATGTTATTATTGTTATCACTAAAAATCAATAAATTATTTAAAATGGGGGGCCAGGAAACACAAGGGAAAAAATCGTCAATCAAAGAATCACATAAAATTATGGGAAATGCTTTTTCCCCCCTTATTATTTAGCCTCTTGAGATTTGGAGTAGGCGAAATTCCTACTTTAGCATGATTGGGATATTAGTGTGACGAGAAGTAAACGTCGGGTTATTATTGTTAAAGTGAAAAGGTTGGGTTATTCTATGAACATGTTGCAAAATTTGGGTTATTTTCATTAAATTTGCCTTTAATTTATTGTACTAGTTGCATGCTTGTATTTTAGGAGTTTGGACGCTAGTAGTTAAGCCCGTGACGATTCAAATAAAAGAAAGTTAGGCTCAATATTGATTAAAATAAATAAATGCATATTGGATTAGATAGATTAAAATCGGGACATATACAGATTTTTTTTTCACACTATATACTACGTGGTTGAATAATACTGCTTCTATAAAATAACATAAAGTAAATTTGAAATTTTTTTATTTTAGTATGACATTTCAAAGTTTCTAATTTGTTGACTACTGCGTATATATTTAGTTAGTAATCGTTAATAATACTGTTTGTCGTTGAATAACATGTAATATTGAAAACTCTTTATTCTAATATGACATTTTCAAGCTAATTATGTTCCCAATTTGTTAGAACTATAATCCTATTTAGTGTTGCCGTTTACTTAGTTGTTGTACATATACTAACTATTGAGGAAAACTTGGAACATATTTTTTTTTTTGTAAGAAGATGAAAGATTTTATTCATCCATTAAGGGGAATAAAACAAGAACTTACAAAAATAAGAACCACTAAACTTGATTAAGTTCTGAAACCATCTAAAACATCCTACTTAATCACGTTTCTTTTCCAACTATAAACTCGCAAGCAAACTTGGAATTTGATATTGTGGATGATCTTTTGTACCGGCTGCTCATCACCATTGAAGATCCTTCGATTCCTCTCCAGCCAAAGATTGTAGACAGTTGCAACCAGACTACATCTGCACCATTTTGTTCTCCAATTCCTCTGATTTTAATGTTTAGCCAGCCAAATAGCTTCATGTTGCAGACTCCATTTCCTTTTCTTCATACCTATCCACTGCAGAATACTCGACCAAACTTGCTCAGAGAATTCGCATCTGAAGAATAAATGCCTGTGTGATTCTGCAGCTTTTTTGCACAATGAGCATCTAGTGACAATAGTCATCCCTCTAGCCTGAATATTCTCCACAGTCGCCAGTTTTTTCTGCATTGCAAGACTTGTGATAAAGCTATGCTTTGGCATTGCAACACTATCCCATACAACCTTACTCCACTTGACATTAGGGTAACTCTCTCTGTAGTACTCATAAGCTTTCCTAACACTGAACTGATCCCCATCCTGTCAGCTTAGAATGAGATCCTTAATCATGCTCGGGTTGTCATTCAGACTCATCGGGTAGTCTCTAATTTTGATGATTCCTCTCCAAGTTTCAGAATCAGAAGACTTGCTATTAATGCACCAGAAATCCTTTCCTTTGAGACAATAAGCCTTTATCCATTCACACCATATGTTATCATGATTTTTTAGGATTTTCCAAATCCATTTTGTCATTAGAGCCCTGTTCCATGATAACACCTCTTTGATACTTAACCCGACTTCATCCTTAGGGCTGCAGCAACTCTTCCAACTTTTGTAGCTCACTTTCCTTTCCCCTTCCTCAATGTTCCACAAATTTTTTTTTGCACATTCTGTTGATTCTTTTGATTATCCCTTTAGGAAGTAGAATACTTGCACTCCAAAGTTCTCTAAACCAAAGATAACAGAATTAATGAGCTGTGTTTTCCCTGCAAATGACAACATTTTAGTGGACCAATGCTGTATTGCTTTGCTTATTTTTCCCATCATCATCTGATATAACTCAGCTTTAAGCTTCTTTGAGTGAAGTGGAATTCCTAGATACCTGAAAGGAAAAAGACCTTCTGTGAACCCAGTTTCTGCCAGGATCCTTTTCTTGATTCCATCCTTAACACCCCCAAAGTATATCTCAGTTTTTGCTGGGTTTGCTTCAAGACCAGAGATTTTTGCAAATATTTGAAGGCTTTCCATCACTGCCATGACTGAAGGGACATCACCTCTTACAAATATCATTAGGTCATCCGCAAATGTTAGATGAGTTAAATTCATCTGCACACATTTGGGATGGAATGAAAATTGATTATGTGAGGGCATGGACCTTAGATATCTGGAGAGGATTTCCATGCTAAGTACAAATAGGTATGGGGAAAGAGGGTCTCCTTGCCGTACCCCACATTTTCCAGGGAAAAATTCCTCATAGCTGCCATTTATCTTAATAGAGTAGTATGGAGAAGAAACACAACCCATGACCCAATCAATAAACACCATAGGAAACCTCAAAGCCACCAGCATATCCTTTATGAAACTCCAATTAAGGGAATCAAAAGCTTTCCTAATATCTACTTTTACCAAACTTCTTGGTGACATGTTTTTTTGGCATACCCTTTCACCAAAGCCTAAGACATGAGGATATTTTGAAAGATATCTCTACCCTTAACGAAAGCAGCTTGTTCCTTACCTATGATATCAGGGAGAACTTGCTGCATCCTATTTGCCATGATCTTTGTCACTGTCTTGTAGAATGTCGAGCAACAAGAGATAGGCCTGAAATCAGTCACAGTACTTGCATTCTCCTTCTTGGAAATGAGAGTGACCAAAGTAGCATTAGCTTGTTTATGCATCACTTTCTTATCGAAATAATCCAGGACTGCTCTGCTGATTTCCTGCCCTACAATCTCCCAAGTTGTCTTGAAAAAACCCGGGGAGAAACCATCTTGTCCAGGGCTCTTATTTGCATTCATATCAAATAAAGCCTGCTTAATTTCCTCCTGTTTGATAGGAGAGCTCAGAAATATCTGCTGGTCATCAGATAAAGTAGCCCTAGTTTGCACAAATTCATGGTCAAGAGATGCGACCTGTTTTTCAGTACCTAGTAGATGCTGATAGTAATCAAGAAAAGCATTGATAATCTCTTTCTGATTTGTATGAGTGACTCCATGTCTATCCATATCTGACCAATATTCCCTTGGCTTTTCCTCTCAGCTATCCTAGCAAAGAAGTACCTTGAGCTACAATCTGATCCTCTAAGATGTTTAACTTTAGCCCTTTGGTATAACATGCTTAGCTCAGCTTTCCTCAATCTTAAATATCTCTCCTTTAGCTCCTCACATTGACCAGTAGTGTCCTGATCAAAAGGTTTATGTTGCAGCTCTATCTGACAATGATTCAGCTCATTTTCGCAATCCTCAACTCTCTTACTCAAATTTGAGTAATTATCTCTATTAAGCTAACTTAGCCCATGCTTGACATTTCCCAACCTCTTGAAGTGTCTGAACATGGCTGTTCCTCTAACTGGTTTCTCCCAAGCTTCAGCTACTATATTCCCAAAACTTTGATGCTCTGCCCAACAGTTCAGATATTTGAAGGACTTTTTCACCTTCTGTAGCTTAATCACTTGTAATACAATTGGAGAATGATCCGAAACTCCAGCTGGCTTAAAATCAACAAAAGATGCAGGGAAACTAGTTCTCCACTCAGCATTTATCAGAACTCTGACAAGCTTGCTCCAGTTTCTAGTATTTCCGTCTTGGCTGTTGGTCCAAGTTAGATGACATCCCTGTCCCACAGTATCATCTAAATTGCAAAATTTGATACACTTATTAAAGTCCTCCATATCAGACAGTGAGGGAGGAGCTCCTCCCACTTTCTCAGTATTTGATCTAATGACGTTGAAATCACCAAGCAAAATCCAAGGGTCATCTCCAATTGTCATTGAACACATTTTATCCCACAGATTTTTCCTCTCTTGTGCACTGTTGCTAGCATACACGAAAGTGATCCAACTAGTACAATGTGAAGTAATATGGGTTACTTTACAATGTATAAATTGGCTACCTGCATCCTTAACCTCCAGCTTCACAGTTCTTTCATCCCACAAAACCCAAATCCTACCATTCCTGTGATGTGCATAGTTATTAGCACATTTAAATCTCCCAAACTTTCTCTTTTGCATATTTCTGAATTTATTCTCTATGACTCTAGTCTCTAACAAACCAAATATACTAATACTATTATTCAGCAACAAGTCTTTCACCTCTTGCTGCTTGAGGGTTTCATTGAACCCTCTAATATTCCAAGCACCAATAATCATTTGGGATGAGGTGAGTCAGGTGGTTCCTCCTCCCCTATGAAGTCAATCTTCTGTATTTCCACCCCAAATCCCTTTTCCAGATGAATGTCACTCAGCCCCTAATCTCCAAATCCGTTTTTGATCAGAGTAGGGGATATGCTAGATTTTGTCTGAGCCTTAGCAGACTTCACTTTTGTTCTGGTAACCACTCTAAATCCCAACTCATCAGCAGCTTCTTTTGGAGGAGGTGTGACAATCTCAGTGTGTATTTCCTCCAACACCACTTGTTGTTGTTCCTGTTTAGACTTCCTCATATCCAGCTCATCTCCTCCATTCAGAGGTTTCTCAATTTCCTTTGGTTTGTAAACCATCTTCTACTTCACTTGCTTGTCTGCTTCCTTCTTATTCAGTTTACAGTTCTTTTCTTGGTGCCCCAGCTTTTTGCATGTTTAACAGAAGAATGGTACCCATTCATACTCCACTTTTTGATAAACAAGTTCAGAGTATGGAGGTTTTAGAAGTAAGGATTCTGGCAATCTTTTCGAAACATCCACTTCCACAAGAACTCTTGCAAAAGAGAGCTTTTCCTTATGAGTGGTTGTGTAATCAGCACAAATTGGCTTGCCAATTTTGCTGGCTATCTTACTTAGAGCATGCACTGACTAAAACCATGGATCCAATTCAGGAAAAAGAACCCAAACTTGAAACACTGATATTTTATCCAGCTCCATAGAAATCTCAGGTGTCCATTTCTTCAGAATAAAGGCATTCCCATTAAACCTCCATGGTCCTCCCCTTAACACATAAGTAACAGACTCCTGACATGAAAACCGGAGGATAAACCATCCCCTTTTGAAATATAACACCTTTAGGATTTCAATTTCTTTCTAGTGTTTCCCTACAAACTCCTGCATTGCTTTCAGGGTAGGTTTACCCCCAATAACATTCCCTACCAGTGAGTTTTCCCAGAATTTCATTTCTCCAGCAATATTAGTATTCTCAATAATCACCTCATCATTATCCCCAATTGGTTCGTGATAATGAAGACTCATTCCCATTTTTGGCTTAGGTCCAACAATATCAGACCAAATTCTAGACTTTGGTTGAATATTTTTTTCACCATCCCCCTATTTCCTACATCTACACTTTTATCTGGGCTTTTGCCTTGATCAATCGGAATTTCATTCACTGTAGCAGTATGTCTAGTTGATTTTTGAGACATACCTGATTTTTCTAGCGCATCCCCGATGAAATCATTGAGTTTCAGCGTTGATTTCTGCGAGTTCTGCACCAGGGTGTTTGAGGGTCCATCACGATTTCCGGCCAAAGTAGTACAATTCTCTTCCTTGCTTTCCTCTGATCTCGAATCTGCAATTTTTTTGGGTCTTCCCCTTTTCTTTTGCGCCATGGCTGCAAGCTTTAGTGCGTCCATACTTTAGCTTGGAGAGCAAGCTTTCTCATCTCACCATGGCAAATTTTTTATATTGGTAATTTTAATTTCGTTTTAAACTTGGAACATTTTCTTTATAGTATATACTCTGTGTTTAATTTTTGATCTTGAATATTAACACTCTTACTTGAATCAATTTTAAATTACATCATACATTAGGCACTTTATATTTTAGTCATTCTTGCATACATAGTCAATTGGTTTAGTTTTGCAAGAGAAAACATGTATTAAGCGGGGTTTTTTCGTATTAAGATGTTTAGATGTGGCACTTTCTAATTCTCATAGTGGAATTGTCTAATAGTATGATTTGTGGTAGACTTTAAGTTTAGAGAACTCATTTGAAACTTTAAATTTTTTTGTCAATGTTTTCCCTCTCTGTTATAGATGGTATGTCAGCTACAGATATATATGGCATGTACTTCAAAATTCTATTTTTTCGTGAACATAGTTAGTTAAAAACGGCACGACTATTCAACGGAGTTTAATATGGCGAGTATTAAATGGAAAAATTTCAAAAAAGACGGTCAAAAATTCGTTGACTTTTAAAAATACGGAAAAATTCGTATAATTCATAAAATTCGGCTTCTTTTTGAAACATTCGGGCAAAAAAATCGAAACAAAATATTTCCTAAATAGTGTAAAAGAAAGCCAATTGAACAAAAAATAGTTTTGGAACTCTTTTTATATTAAAAATCATTTTAGAAAGCAAATCGATACAGAAGAAAATCACAAAATTCAAGATGGACATATGAAAGAGAGGTCTGAAGTATACATGCGGAGCTTTTGATTCAATGTCCACCGTCACAAATTTGACGTTTTGATCGAATGTCCACTTTCAAAATCAGGCTTTTTTGTTCAAAAGTCCATCTACAAATTACGGATCTTCCACTAAAAAGACCTCGATTTCAGGTGATATTCATTTTAAAGGTCTATTTTTGCATACTGGACCTTTTACCCAGTCTTCTAACCTTTCATGGACCTCGGCTTAAAATGTCCACCTTCTGATCTTCTCAAATGACAAAAAAAAAATAAAAAATAAAAAATCTTCTTCTATGGTTTATGGTGATGACTTTTCCCATATCTCTTTTCTTGTAGTCGTTATTGCAACAGAGGAATAAAATGATTGTGAATTTCGAAGTTTGGATATTGATATGTGGGGGCGGCGATAGGTGGTGAAGTGTGGGGGTGGAAGTAAGAAAGTGCGGTGGTTTTGTAATTTGGTCGAGGGTATTTGTGGAAGGAAGAGGGAAGTAAGATAAAAGTTATGGATATTTGTGGGTGATATTTGCTTTTTGTGAGGAATTGGTATATGCTACACTTGGGGGACGTACCTCTATGTGCCCCCCATCTTATTTATTCAGAGTTCAGAACTTTATGTTAGGCCAGTCTAAAATACAACAATTTGGCCTATACTATTAGGCCACATATCAAACACAAACCCAAACCACATTTTTTTTCTCTCTCTTTCTCCACCCACCCACAACCACCACCACGCACCACCTGACCACCGCCGCCCCTTTGCGCTGACCATCACCTCATGTGACGGCACCACCACCATTTGACGCGCACCGCTCCGGCGACCCCACGGTGGAACCCCTGAGCTCACGCCACCACCTCCATCGTACTCCAAGTCCCTTTTTTCTTATTTTCTCTCTCCTCTATCGTCAACCGCCGCCGCAGAAAAAACGTCCCCCACCCCTTAAACTATGTAGCTGACCACACACACCACCATCATCGCCGTAAATAAGGGATGTCAAGGGAAATAAAAAAGAAGGAAGGGAATAATAAGGGAGAAGGAAGAGGCGGGGGCGTCGTGAATTGGCGAGGGGAGAGTCGCGGTAGGGTGGCGATCACGGAGGCTGGTTGGGGCCGTTACTGGTGGTTGGTGGGGACAGATCGCGGCGGGGCTAGGGTGGTGTCGGGTGGGGCAAGGGGGGGCAAGGGGGGGGGGGGAGAGAAAAGGGAAATGGTGGGTCTTTAATTATTGTTTTTGTTTATTTGGTTTAATCTCATCCATTGATTTAGGATAGATGTGAGAAATAATAAGTGAAAATTGGAAAATAATGTGTAAAATTGAAAATTCTGATTGAAAATAAATAATGACTATAAAGTAGAATACAATGAGTGAAAATTGAGAAATAATGAGAACGAAAAGGGAAGTAAGGGGCAAATAATATTTCATACATTCAACCCTAGCCTCTCTAGCCTCTCTCTCAAAAATTCCTCCTCTCGGCCTCTCTCCTCTTTGATTAGTTTGGGGCTGTCATCGGATCCTTTACCCGTTGGTAAGCCCCTACTTATCGTATTATTGATTTATAGGTTTTGCAGAATAAAATTTTCACCATTGATTGATTTCATTTATTCTTTCTTTGGCTCCATTATGAGGCACTTTGTGACTCCTTTGTGAGGTTTTTTTGGCTCCATAGTGAAATTATTGCGGCTCCTTTGTGAGGTAATTTGACTCTATTGTGAAACCCTTTTGGGCTCCTGTGAGATACCGTACCGGCTTGGGGGTAGACCTATTGGGTCTCGCAATTTTTTATTGGAGTCGCTAGCAGCATTTTAATAGGATCCTACGAACCTAGAATGGGTCCTTTGCAAGGTACGATTTGGGAAGGTGTTAGGCACCCAAATCGCCCGTCCTAAGACGGCCTCTACTAATTGATCCAAGATAAATATAAAGTTCATAATCGACGATGGATCATATAGCGATTAGCATGCGAGTACGATAGTAAAAAATGAATTATATGTGAACATTTACACATGCAAATGCGTTACATAAAAGAATCATGCAACTATGAATAAAATAAATAAAAATACCATTGAACACATGTATGCGCACTACCTACTTACCGTTGGAAAATATAGGTTGGTTATTGTATGGGGCGAAATTATAAGAGAATAGAAATTTGTAATCGCTGTGTCATGATCGATGATCATTGAATGAGAAACGAAATTCGCCCCGACCACGGCACAATCGCATGAACGTCGTTCTCAAGGCCACACAGCACTCCCCTAGGTTGTGTGCTCAATCACAGGGAGTTGGAACTCTCAAGAGCATGCTCAGAATAATGGAGAAACATTGAGGAGGGATATTAGATGTGTATCAAATGTTTCTCCCAACCCATTTATATAGTCATAACCACTAGGGGGTTATGATATAAAACCTTCCCTACTAAAGACTAAATAATAGAGTTAATGGGGTGATATAATGGCATATTAATAGGATTAAAGGGGGAATCCTAAGAGGTATAAGTGACCTCTTAATATCACTCATACCCCACTAACCTTTAACATACCCCACTAATCAACTACCCATTAACTAACTTAGCATTATTTCCAACAATCCCCCACTAATGCTAAGTTAGCAACCGATTCTGAGCATGTGGGACAGGCTTGACACTTAAGTGTGGGTATCTTTCGATTTGAACCCCCACGTAGTGACACGAAACGATTCTTTCATCTAGTGAGTGAACTAAGTCTTGAACTCCTAGAATCCAGGGTAAATTTCGGACACATGTCTTACCTTAAATCCCTTTTGAGTTCCGCGAAGATCCTTCATCCACAAGGACCTATAGCTATAAAGCAAATTTGGCAAATGGTGACCTTCTCATGAGTGCTTCTAGAAAGACCGCCTAAGTCTTTCATAGATGGATGCCAACCCTTCTCACTCACGTAGGTGATACCGACAAGTCTATCTCCACATAGTCCATCCACAATAGGACTATAGGATCATTAAGAGCAAAAGCTCAACCTCACAAAAAATAAAGCGGTGAGTCCAAGTCCATCTCAGTATAGGACCATCCAACATATGGATGTAAACTCATTAAGAGCTAAATCTCAACCTACACATACGGTGATCTCATAAAGTCAGTCTCACTAGGACCACCCAAATCAGGGATATAATGTAATAACCCATATTTTTGTGATTTTTTTTTTAGAATTTAAATATTATTTTGAGTATAATTAAAACTTATTTTATAAAAGGAAGGCTTTCACAAATCACCATTACAAGAATTTAATTAAATTTCTTTTTAGATTTTGGTTATATAAACTAAATTAATTGGGATTAATTAATTTCATAAAATTATTAATTCAAAAGAAATTTTAACTAATTCTTTTTTTAGGTTTTCAAAAATCAATTGAATTGGGATTCAAATGAATTGACTCACACCTTTCCTAAAAGTTGAATACCATTTCCTAAAAATCTAATTACACTTACCCAAACAATACCATTAAAACTTATACACCCCCTTACTCCCAACTACTCAGTATAATTGCCTTTTCACTTCCCAAATCCATTCTACGTAAAACACAACAAAAACAAAAACAAAACACCCAAAAAAAAAAGAGAGAAAGAGAGGAAGCAGAGACGTCGGCCTCCCCTCCAACCCAAAGTCCGGCCAATCTCCGACGACTCCTCAGCCACGCCGACACCACCTCGCTGCCATCAACGACCCCGTCGCCCAGCCGCACCGCTGAAACCGTTCTCGGCTGCGTTTCCGCCCCCCGAAGACCCTTTGTTCTCCCCTATTTTTTCGGTCGTTTTCTGCTCGGTTGCTGCTCGTTTTCCGGCCATATTCCGGCGATACTCCGGCCATAAACTTCACACCAATCTCCTACTTCATTCCCCTATCACCTATCCTCAATTTGGTACACTCTATTTTACTCAATCTCAAGTTTGATTTTCAATTACAAAGTGAATTTTAATTCGAATTTGTGGAAAATTATCATGTTTTAATGCAATTAAATGTTATATAATCGTTGTTTTATGTTGAAAAATCATGTTTTATGATTTATTTGAGTTGGGTAAGTCATTTGGGGATTATTTGGAGGATTTATAATGCTTTTAGATGGAGTTTTGTATAAAAAAGTCCCTAAATCCGAAAATGGAAAAATGTTTATGTTTTAATGAATTTCTTTGTAGTATGGGTTGTATGATGATTATAAGTTGTTGTTTGAAATGTATATAAGTTGGGTATTGCATTTGGGATTGATTGAGTGATTTTGTGAAAAATTAAGTGATGAAATTAGTGTGATGTGTTTATGGATAACATAGTAGTGTTGGTTGATATTCGTGTTGCTTTTGTTGATGATTTTGGGTGATTGTTGGACCGAATTAGTTCTTGGACTGATTTTTTATTGAATTATTAAGGTTTAAACTTAGTTTTAAGACATAGATGGTGATTTTTAAATTGGTTTGTATGTATGAGAATTGTTGGTTAAATTGGGAATGTTTAGGAGTAATAAAAGGGTTGATTAAAAGTGGAATTTAGGGTGTATTAAGGTCTGGTCATGCTATCAAATGGGTGATTATGAAGTGATCAATGTGAGACTATAGTGCATATATGTTTCTATTAGTGTATAGTGGAAGTTGGGTGAATTTGGTATCATTTAAAAGTCGTTTGGTTATGTTTTGAGCCATGTGTATAAGTTGTTGATCGATTAATGTTATGCATACTAAAATGAAAAGTATGGGAGTTAAAGGGTTCTTAAAGGATAGTTGAGATGTATGGATGTTTGTTGGTTAGATTGCGAAGTTATAGCGTTCTTCCAATGTATGTGTCATAGTGGATGTCATGCATATCATAAGCATAATCATAAACACACTTTAGGAGCATAACTAATTGAAATACATATCATATATTCATGTAGAGTCCGAGTTCATAGACGAGCAGTTTTAAGACTTGTTGAGCTATCGTGAGACTATTTTGCTGATCAAGGTAAGAAGATTCTTATCTCCTTAAAAAGTAACTATTTTACAATGTGTTAATGTAAAGCGATTTATGATTGTTTGGCAATGAAAGTGTTTTAAGGAATGTTTACTAAGAAAAGAAATTTAGAGCCAAAGGTTTATCGATGAATTTAATTATAGCTTGTGTTTGTATCTTTGCCAAACTATTTGAGAAATGGTTGAGATGGTTATATACGAGTTTTACTTTATAATTGGCGTTAACTCTATTGAGAGAGTTAACAGGAGTACAGGGTGACCATAATGGTCTATTTGATTATTTGTGCACAATGTATATATAGATGAGGTGGATTGATCCTCCACCCTGAACTTTTATCTCCTCCCCTTGGGAATAGGTTCTGAGGGGGATGCATGCATTCGGGAATACTGGTTTGAGGAGACGACCTTGTACTGAAGGAAAACAGTTTGAACAATAAGTAAAGAAGTGTTGAATTTCTAATTTGGAACGTTTGCTTTCTTTTCTTGTGTTTGTTTTGATGACCTGTTATTTGGATTAGTGCGCTTATTACTTTAAAAGATTGAGAAAATAATTATATTTCAAATTTTAGAATCATTTCTTTCCGTTAAGAAATTTCAAAGATTAAAGTTTCAATGTCTTATATAATTGAGTAAAACTTTCTATCAATGTTTTCTAGATAGGAGACTTCTTACTCAACCCTTTTGGTTGACGTTTTCTACTTTTTAGTCTTGCAGGTTTGAGTTAGGAGTACAGCTGAAGAGTCAAGAGTAGTTTTTATTCGCTTCCGCATTTGTAATTTTATTGTATAAGAGATGTTTTGTGCAGCTGTGTCTCCGGCTTTGTATATTAGCTTGTAATATCTCCGAATTTTGGCACAGTTTTGTATTATAAATCGAGTTTTAAATTAGCCGAAATTTGGGGTGTTACATATAAGATCATTAAGAACACAAACAACGTGTTCATCCTCAATCACATTCGGTGAATCCATCAAGTCCGTCTCAATAGGACCACCCGAAGGCTATGGAGTCATTAAGAGCTAAGCGCTCAACCTATCAAAGTACACATGTCATAGGAATGGGAGGTGTGTACTATGTGAGTCTTTCCATAGCTTCGTTTGACCACCCTTGCGAAAGCAAGTTCGGGTTTCAACCATGAATTCGTCACCCCGAGGGCGTAACCCCATTCCCCTCGACAACTCAGGAACTAGCCACGTATCTAGTTTCCTTGTAAAAGATCAACAATATAGTTCCTGTCAAAACTCATAAACTCAAACACGTGAGTTTCAATCTCAATCACAATAGTAGAGAAACACCACAATAATAGAGAAATAGGTAAAACTAGTTTGTAATTACCCCCACAATGGTATACAAGCTAGTAAATCTCTCAACAATTCTCTCGGCCATTCTATCAATGTCAACCAAATTTTGAGTGAAACACCGAAATAGCGAACCCCCACAACACAAGACATTAACAAAAAATTTCTCTAAAGTAATCATATATAATATTAATAGCCCTGCTTTTAAAGGTTTATGAGACCCTCCATGAATGCGTTGATGTCAAATGAAAATTACTACAAATAGCACTCACATGGTTACGCAAGGCACACGCATGCATACGCCAGGCTCACGCATGCAATATAAATATTAATTATGGTACTAATATACTTTTTGCCTAATTTAAAATAATTATGCAGGTATTACCACTAAAATTGGCAAGAATATACCTTAAATATTCTGGAAAAGATATGATTCACATTTCTAAGGAAAAATGCACTAACAAATAATCCCATGTATACTTTTCCTAAAATACTGCAATATTATTCTAACATATATAATTTACGGATGGAAAAAAATATTCTTCAATATATCTTTTCTGAAGAAAAAAAATTCCCAAATATATCTTTTTCGGACGGAAAAAATTGACACCTAAAATATTGCTAAAAATTGCTTTAAAATAAACGGATATTGCAAATAAACGGTATGAATATTATATTTTCCAACAATATGATATTATCACACCTAAAATATTGTTAAAAATCCTCCATCATTACTTACTCCGTATATTATCCCAGCTTTATGTTTTTACCATAATTAAAAACGGAATCCAATCAACCATAATTATAACCATAATTTCGACGATATATTAAATTTATAGCCTAAAATAGTGCTATTTATTTAATTTTTTTCTAATTCATATTATACTGGAAATACTCAATGGGTTATTGAAAACAGGCTGCTCTCACCCAATATAAAAGAAGAACACATCCAACCCCATAGAATCCAAATCCTTTAGCCGTACGAGGCCACACCCGATTTCTCATACGACTCGCACAACCACCAATAATATCGAGGACCATCGCCGATAACAGGCTAGGCCCGCCGCAAACAACCGTCTAACTACCTCGATCACAACCACGATCAACTAAGAAAGAACAAACCCTTTATTTTCAATTACAATTTCCCAGTTTAGATTATCTTATTAAAAAATGAAGTACCTGCTCTTGATTCCTCAAGAATCCCAGTAAGCATTTTAAGTATTTTACCCCCTTTTTTGACACTTTACTCAAAAATATTCATACATCCAAACCCACATTCGGTTTCGATTTTTATAGCACCGCCAATCCGCACTACCAACACCTTCGTCAATTTCACATCAAGTTTTTTTTTTAGATTTTGGATTAAAAAAATGGGGTAAAATCCGATTAAAATAATTGGTGAGAATCTTTAAGAAAGTGGTTTCGATTGGTATGAAGCTAGATAGTTGTAACGAATTTTGGTGGAAGATGAAGATGATTTTTAACTATCACACTGAAGATGTTAGATGGCGTTGAAGATGATGAATATAAAGAGGGGGGATCATGACATGGCATGGCATGTCGGTGGAGCTGCAAGTTACACTTAATTTTGTCAAACAACAGTCAAACAAAAGTAAACATATAGTTGTTGACCAAGAGAAATACATACATTAACAATAAAATACCAATATTAAATGGAAAATTTTATATTGGGCTCGATGATGATAGGAGTAGACTTGGCAAAACCGAACATCCGAATTTGTCATTCTAATTCAATTTAAAATGACACGACCTCAACCCAAAATTTACCCGAATACTGTTTGACCCGATATTAACCCTACCCGAATGGCCCGATTGCCGGGTAACTACATTATGTACGCACCAATGTCGATAAAGGTTCGAAATGTAGGTAAAAATGAGTCTCAAAATATATTGTCCCACCGAATCCCATTTTCATTTCAACTAAGCTTCCACAAGTTAGCTAAGGATAAAACCATCCGGTTTCAGCCAAGCAGCACTACAATCGAAGTTTTAGGCCAATGTTAGACCCGAAAATAAATTGTCTAAAACTTTCCAATATTTTTCTAGATCTTTGCTTAAATTACATAATAGTAGAAACTAATACATTGATTTCATAATTTAATGGCAAAGAAATCAACGAAATATTGAAACTTTCTTTTCTCGAAATCAAAGCATTCAAATTTTGAGAAAGAATAAAATGAATTATTCTATCCTCCTAATATAATTCCAGCCTATTCCGAATAATAATAATGCGGTGGGTCAAATTAGACAAAAACATATGCGGTCTAAGACATATTTCTTTATCGATAGGGGTCATGGTCATATAAAGAATTGTCACTACCTAACAACAACAACTGAGCAGATTGAATCGAGTTACTCGATCAATTAACCATTTAAATTTTAAAAGGTCTACAAGATAGAGTAACGTGGTTTGAATCGCTCTGATCTAAATGACAAGTTATTAGCAAATTTGAATCATATGTTGTTTTATCATCCTTAACTCAATTATTACGGGTTAACGAGACGGGTTAGGGTTAACCCTAATATATATGTGTTAAACGGATTTGGTTTGATATAGTCCCTTAGGGGACATAAAAACCGGATTATAACTCAAAAATAGCGGATCACGGGTCATATAAAATGATTCATAACTTAGAATTTCAAAAATCATGTCTAACATTGTGTCATGTAATTTTTTAATGTATAGTTGTTTTAATTATGTGTTAACCGGTCAAATTGGTTTACCCAAAAATGTGTTGGTCATAACGTATCTATGTCAATACGAGTCGGATCGCGTTTGAGGTTGAAAACGTAGATTAATACGGGTAATAAGTAAAAATAAAAATAAAACGGGTTAATGACCAAGACAATCAGACGATGTCAAATACATTCAACTTTTGTGAGGTTTAACTTCTTCAATTCGGTCTTATTTCTTTTGATATCTTAATCCGCATCCATTAGTTTGGCAATGTTTGAAAGTAGTCTTACCATATACGCCCTGCATTCGCCTTTAAACTTTATAGGGCGAACGAAAACGCATTTTAAGGTGGATGCACACGCTGTTTAGCTAATCTTAGTTCCAAAAAAAATTGCATGGCGGGTTAGATCAATATTTTATCTAACCTGTCATGCAATTTTTTTCGAACTTCGATTAGTAGATTAACGTGTACACCAACCTTAAGAAGCGTGTCCGTTGGCCCTATGAAGTTTAAAGGCTATGGGCTTAGGAATAAAAATTAGTTGACTATCATTTGCTTATACAGCCCGTGTTATAAAGGATATACACACTAATCGGTTTATCATAGTTCCAAAAATAATTGTATAGCGAATAAGATTAGAGTTTTCGCTAAGTCGCCATGAATTTTTTTTGGAAGTTTGATTAACCGAATAATGTGTACATTCTCCCCAATATGGAATCGTTTTAAAAATGAGGTGTTTTAGCTAGACCAGAGGGAGTAATATTTATCTAATAAACCCAAAACAAAAATCCCGCTCGGATTTGTGAAACTATTGTTGTATTGTCTTTAAATGGTTTCCGCCTTATCTCAAATAACATAAAAGGAGACATAAAGGAAAATAAAAATCCGGCATATACTTTTATTTTCCCTGCAAAGTAATTGTGATTTTATATCTGGTTGTATTATTCAAAAGTGGGTTCATGACATACAAACACGCTTCAAATAGATTAGGTCGAGTTAATAGGTGTTGGTTACATTTAAAACCTTATGATGAAGTATGTTACTACACAAGCATAAGTATAAGGATGAACAAATTGATTCAATATTCAATGTAAACTTATTATCGTTGTGAATATATATGATATTAATTACTTCTTTCATTTCTAACTGAGTATTCGTCGGAAAAAAACATAAATCCATAACGAACATATTCGTATATAATTACTAATGTCCTACCACCTATGGGTTAAGTGACCTAAATTTAATTTGAATCACTAAGCAACTTCTACAAAATAAAGGCAATTTATATAGAGATACATTTAAAAAGGAGTAGCAATTGAAACAAAAATAAAAAATAAATAAAAACAAAATGGGCCAGAGTATAAATAATGCAAGTGTAAGAGAAATGAAACAGTAAAGCTTGAGGTTTAGTTTGAATTTAGGCAGATTTGTGTTAATTAAGGGCCATTTTAATCAACGGGTCAGTTCGATTTTAAGATTAAATACATGGTTTGACACATGTTACAAACAATAATAAAAAACGGGTCCATGACCAAAACAAGCGGGCAAGGTCAAATATGATCAACTTTTGTGTGATTAAGGGCTTTGGTTGATAAAAGTGACATTAGAATTTTAATTGGTTTTTTTTTTTTTTGGAGAAAGAAAGAAATAATTTATTGTTTACTACATCTATACTCCTATGTAGTAATATTCAAACATAAATAGATAATTATCTCTTTTGTGAGGTTCTTCGCTGGTCAATACATTTCGTTTATCCAATGCGTTTCCAGTCTATTTTAGTGTGTCAAAAACTCGGGTTATTCAAAAATCTAACTAACATCATTGTTGTAAATTGGACATATTAATATCTTATACCTATATTTGTACAAACATCCCTAAAATAAAACCAATTCTAAAAACAAAAAGTAAAACGTCCCGTGCAAGTTTGCACGGGTCAAAGAACTAGTTCATCAAATCAAAGTACAAGAGCGTCTCAAAAGCTCAATGTTAAAGTCCATACCACACAAGATAAGGGTTCCAGGCAAACCATTTAAATTCACTCATATAATTAGACAGAGTATAGAAAAGGTATATGATTGAATTACCATAAATTCTCGTTGAACATTAAAAAATTCTCTACAAAATATGATTGAGAAATTTCGAAATCACAAATATTCGAATCACTCAAGTGTACAAAAAATTTATCGCAAACACAAAATTATGTATATGACAAACCACTAGCTATCTCATCTACCTCAAGTAGAATAGCATTCCAAAACATAGTAAGGCTCATATACACAATAGGGCTTATCGATGCACTAGACAAAACTTCTTACACCACCACTAGAGTTCTAGCCATTTAGACTTTACAACGAACGCATCTAGTTCACAACGTTTGTCTATATTAAATTTAACTATATATTAGTCAACTCATATGACATTAGTACATAGACACGTAAAAGCCCATACGAGAAACACACAAAACTCGCAAAAATAAACAACGTCAAATGAACTCTTGTGACACTACCCCATCACTTGAAAAGAAAGACACAATAGTGTAACCACTTTCCCCCCACATTTTCAAGTAATGCAATATCACATCAATTATTTAAGAGTCGTTCAACTAAATCAAAGGAGTAATAAGATTTACTGAACATATGAGCACAAATACGTATACACTAAGACATGCAGCAGTTGTGTTAACTAAATAAAGACGTGTGTCACGTGTCCTCAGAGTACCACTTAGCCATGTGATTAATCTTAACGAACAACAAAGGTTTAGTCAATAACAAAACCCATGAGAATCGTACAACACGTTTCATCTTACTAAATAAGTGATGCATATTCATAGTAACGTAAGCCATAATAGAAGTTAGTTTACGACTTTCCGAGTATCAAGTCAACGAACACTTAAAGGCTTAGAAAAGGTTTCACTTACACAAAAGGTTCTACCAACATGATTCTAACTCATCAAGTAATATCGCATAGACCCGTAAATATGAGGCGATCTCATCAATTACATTCTCAAAACAAGTAATTGAAATATCACGCACAACACACATGCTAATAGGCTAACAAATAGATTTTAATTAATAATAGAGTCCCACAAAATAACACGAACCCTAAAATATTAGCACAACAGAAAAGCATATATATTGCCTCATAACATATCTATACTCCATACTTAATATTTATATAGACAAAATTGGGTGCGTACCTTAAATCGTGATATAATACCTCATATAAAGTCAGAAATAAAATTGTGTAATAGTCCCAGAAATAACATAATATCTACTTGCACTCCGCTCATCTCGTGTTGACGACTTCACGGAATTGAAGTACTGTTATCACCAATATAATTATTCCCGGCAATAGCGATCACGAATAAAAATAGCACCACACTCCGCCAATCTTTCGTTTGCCGTTGAGATGATTAATTTAATAAGTAATCATTGGTCAACCGTCACCTACATGCTACGGCCACTGCATACCCATATGTTCCATGCCACTAATAACAATATTCATCGTGCGCGTTGAACTACTACATGCTCCATTGAGCTTGTAGTATCGTTCTTCTCGCTCGAGCCAAAAATAAAAATACAATAACCAAATTTCGTTTCTCAATTGTTGGAAAATATAGGTTGGTTATTGTATGGGGCGGAATTATAAGAGAATAGAAATTTGTAATCGCTGTGTCATGATCGATGATCATTGAATGAGAAACGAAATTCGCCCCGACCACGGCACAATCGCATGGACGTCGTTCTCAAGGCAACACAGCACTCCCCTAGGTTGTGTGCTCAATCACGGGGAGTTGGAACTCTCAAGAGCATGCTCAGAATAATGGAGAAACATTGAAGAGGGATATTAGATGTGTAACAAATGTTTCTCCCAACCCATTTATATAGTCATAACCACTAGGGGGTTATGAGATAAAATCAAATGTTAACCACCTAAACATTGAGGAGGGATATTAGATGTGTATCAAATGTTTCTCCTAACATGCTTGGACTTATAATTTAGTTTCTAACATAAAATCATGTTAACCGCCTAAAGACTCTTAGATTAGTCATAATAGAACAACACACGCCACACTAATTCGACTATGCATATTCATAATAAAATGCACATCAACACAGGAAATCAAAATAGACTAACAACAAACTTTCGAAAACATTCGAGAAAAGATGAAAGAGGCCCTCAGGTGGACATACGCGTGTCGTGCGGATCTCGATTTCGCATACCAACGCGCCCAACCCTTGTAATCGAGCCCAAGTTCAACCTTCGACGCGGTGACTTTGTTATCGTGATTGATTGACTCACCGGTTGGATGGTATGTGTGTGTGAGTTGTATGCAGGAAAATGTTTAAGACCTTGTTCTCGAGATTATGAGAACAAGGAGAGTGAAAATGGTAAGTTGGTTTTTTTTTAGCTAAGACTTGCATCCCTTTTCTTGAAGGGATGGAGGCTCTTTATATAGGAGATATGTATAGGGTTTTTGTGGAGTATCATCAGCTGATAAATCCTTGGAGAAGAAGGCAAATGAAGATCAATCCTATCTTATCCTACCATTTGCTAATGGAAGAGTGCATGGAAAACACAAGATCTTCAGTTGCCAATGAGTTGCCAACTGCGTTTATCCTATCTTTTAAGCTCACGTCTTATCACCTAATTATCATAAAGTATAATCCATTTGCTAAATAATGAGGATAAAGACAGAAAATGGTGAAGATAAAACCGAATAAGGGGCGAGAATGATCTCAGTCGGAGTTGCCAGCCAGTTGCCAAGATAGGTCATAAATGTTTTATGGCAGATGCAGAGTTCGTGGGCTACCACTAAGAATTTGGGCTGAATTTTAATCCACAAAGTGGGTGCCATAGAGTGGTCAACGGGCTAAATGAAATAATGATCCAACTGATTGACAAATGGGCCACTCAAGCTGACGAGCTAAACATGAGATCTATGTTTACGTACTCGGGCCGAGACTATGGAGCCGAATGCGTTGGTAACCGAAACCTTTCACCGGTGTCCACTATCCATCTCATCATCGGGCTTTATAAAATGGGAAGCCCCCGAGTCGGGTGTCTACAGGAGCCTCCGCTTTGGCCGAGTCTTTGAAAAAGACGAAGGTCAAAGGTTTTTGCAATCACACATATACATGCAAAAGCAAAACGCAGACATGACAAAGAACATATATAGAACTAAGTCACATATAAGAAGACAACATCTCGAGCGGTCGCACTAGTTGCTCAAGAAATAAAGTTGTCAAATGATATAAGCTGACGAACCGAGAATTTATGTCTCGTACTCAGATTAACGCAGCATCTCGAACGGGCGCAGTTGTCGCTCGAAATGAATATAAATGGTCAAATGATTGCAATCATAGTATAATCATCAGAAGTGTGATCAAGAACATGGCCTCGATCACATATAAAACGCAGCATGAACAAGCGCATTTGCCGCTCGAAATAAATATATATCTTGAGATGATCGCAATCGCCAGCGATCATCGCAGAACATCTATTTTGTCGAAGGAGGGAACGCAGCATCTCGAACGTGCACGGTTGTCGCTCGAAATGAATATAAATCTAGAAATGATCGCAATCGCCAGCGATCATCGCTGAACATATTTTTAGTCGAAGAAGGGAACGCAGCATCTCGAACGGGCACAGTTGTAGCTCGAAATAAATATAAGTATTCAAAATAGTCGTAGGACGTTATCGCAGGCGTGATCAAGAACATCTTCCTTAATCATATGTAGAAACACAGCATCTCGAACGGGCACAGTTGTCGCTCAAGATGAATATAAATCTTCAAAAGATCGCAATCGCTAGTGATCATCGAAGAACATAGTTTTTTGCAAATAAAGAAACGCAGCATCTCGAATGGGCGTAGTAGTCGCTCGAAATGGATATTAATCTCTCAGTGTCTTAGATGGGCGTAGTAGTCAACCAAAACATGTTCTCACGTGTTGATACATAGTCACAGATTCTGGATGGGCACAGTTGTCATCCGAAATTAATCGTTACGCTGTATAATACCTTGAATGGGCAAAGTAGTCATTCAAATCAAGACAGGCTTCACCACATTTAGATAAAAGATCGCAGGATGTTGCACCATGTTGACTCGCAGAGTTAAAATCTTGAAATATAGCTTATTGGTCATCGCAGTTCATCATATTGTTGATTACGATATCAACACGGTCATACTGTTGAGTTGATTGCTGAATTTTCATGGACGTTAAACATGCGAATTTGGAGCAATGGCTCTTGAAATTTTCTGGAATACCGAGTGTGCCGTTGCATTTTTCGATATGATCCACATGCATGATTTTATGATATTCATGGCAAGTAATGCACATTCTACACATAGAGGGACTATGCATACTCAACTTACACACATAAACATAAACATACGCAAATCCTATGCAGCACTGTGGGATACCGAGTGATTCGTTGCATTTTTTCGATAACTCAGTTTGATATTTGGCAAGTCAGACACATTACACATATAGAGAGACTATGCATACTCAATGCCAAAATTACACAAAGAAACATAAGCATGTGCAAATCCTATGCGGCACTTAGAAGGCTAAATCCTACGACCTCAGAAATTTGAAGTGGATTTTGACTCGATGGAAGTCCTTCCCCCAAACAAAAAGATTTGGAATGACGCAAGGATAGACGATGAAAAAAATGACTCTAGTCCTAAGAGACTAAGAAATGACTCGAGATGAGTGACTATTTTCGATGAGTATAAACTCGCGTCGTTGTCTTGAGCAAGAAGATGAGAACTATCATGAATATGCCACGAATGTGTCACATGTTGCTCTAGACATGTCGTCTGGTCTTCTTATCGCCAATCGAATGAATGAACAATATCCAATATGAATCCAATGGGATTGTGCTACTTGATCCATGGATGTAATATATGCTTGTGTGAAGACGTCAATTCTTGGATTAGCATCTTTGACTCTTTGCACATGTGATCAGTGTGCGTACAATTGAGGTTTGAAATGCTAAACTGGGAATGACGTCTATCAGTTGTGAAAAATACCAGCTGAATCTGAGTAATGTGAATCTTATGATACTTTATCTTGGTTTTGTCGGCTGGGACTAAAGCAATGATCTCTTTTGAGGGCCTAACTTAAATGTATCAATGAAGAGTGCGCTATGATCTTGAAAATATGCAAAAGTGATTGTGCAAATACTTTGATGAGCGTTATGTCGATCATCGCCAATTGCAAGTAGAATTTGGCTTCCACATCTTTGATGGGCATCAAGAGTCTAATCTCTTAAAGTGTAATCTAATATTTTTTGTAGAGTATGAACTTGAATTTATAAGGGTTTGAGCATGATTATAAAATATTTACCAAACTCTAACACCAAACATGTGCCTCGTTTGATGACGAGAACCCCATGTAGGAGAGTAGTGGTAGGATATATGCGCCATATGAATTTGAAATGACCTAAAAGGCTTTTGGAACGACTGTTTAATTTTTGACCTTATGAGGACATGGAATGTAGGGCAAAAGGCGCAAGGCATTGGCTTTGAGGAGATAACTTTGATCGCAAAATAGGTAAGTGAGAATTACAGGCCTAACAAATTCCATAGCAACCCTTGTAATGTGACACAAGTGACCAAACAGTCTTACCACTTACAATCCAAGACTTAATGACGGACCGGTGGACCCTCACTTTAGGGGAATGACTATGATCTGGATATGAGTATGCGGATGTGAAAATTTGGAACCACTCAACTCTCTTGTATCCTGAAATGTTGGACACGGGTCACACAATATCCTAAACTACACTTGACCTCACTATTTAATGTAGCTTTTTGTCCGTGGTCTCTATGTGTCATATATAAATCTTGGCCACCATCTTACCATACCCGTGTCACAAGGTACACAAAAAAATCATGCTATGGGATTCTCGAGGGCGAGTATGTTCCACAAAGTATAATTTGTGATCTAAATATGAAACTCGTTTGATTAATGGCAATGTAGGGAATGAGTTTGATAAAATTATGCTCATGTGTCTCAAAAGAAATGGATATTGTTTGGACAAATATATTCGGCATTCGAGATCATTTGTGGATTCACAAGGTACAAAAAAAATACATGTCATTAAATGTTTCCACCCTAGTCTTGGAATAGGTATAGAAACAAGAAGCTACAATCAAATTATGGCCATTAAAATTCAGCATTACAAATAATGGCATTATAGATCCGATTGTCGAACAATTTAAGCTTGAACAGATGAAATTTCTTCCTCGGATAATGATCATAGTTGAAATCAATCCTTCTTTGATATGATTCTACCACTTCTTGAACGATCTAGGTTGAAATGAGCCATACAGGCGCAAGTTGTCCTCCTCGTTGAGCTTGAGAGGTAGAAGTCGTCTTTAAAATCAAGTGAAAAAAAAAATCCCTTTGATTGATGATCAAACACATGGCCATTGGACGATTAACCATTTGCACATATTCGAATTCGCGTTCATGATTTTTATTCTTGGCTATGCGTGGAGGGATAATCGTCTAAAAATACTTTGGCGTGATTGGATGATAAATATATGTTACGAATTTATTTAATTGCAGTAACAAGGAATCTATCAACTTAACGCACAAAGAAATGGATGAGTATTTGTTTTCCATACATTAGCGATTAGCTTGCACCATGCTAGTTGCTAGTCAATATTTTGTTGAGGCAAAAATGGGCTAGTAAAAATATACTAGTTGCTAGCTAGCGTTTTTGTTCCTTCTAAATTACATGACTGTGGTCTTGAGTCTTGACATGACGAGCTTTAACATTTTCCATATGGATTGTAGTGTTTTAAAATCAAAGGAACAGTCGAAGACAAATCGGACCACGAAATTTTAATTGGCGAAGCAAGCATGGCAAATTTATGTATGGATGCCATGAGGTTGTCTGAACCGACGCACGAGTTCGAAAGTAATCCTAGAGACAAATTTCTAGATGCCGAATAGTTGCCAAATATGTACGACTGATGATATAAGAAAGTATGCGTATGTGAGGATTTGTCCACTAAGTCGAGACTCCTATTATTCATACGATTGTGCTTAGATAATGACTCTAGAATGGACAAAACAAGTAGCTAGCATCCTATTGGCACTAAACTAACCAATGACATGAAAAGAGTCAGAAGCACTAACATCCTAAGATGCCTAGGAATTGTAAAGAGCCTAAGAGATACTAGGGAACTTAAGCAGGAAGGATTGCAAATAAATCCTAATAGGAAAGTCCTAAAAACAAGCATGTGATGTCTACTGATGACACAAAAATAAGTGGTACTGATGACACAAAAAAAAAAAAAAAAAAGTGGTACGTACGTGGGAAAGGAACGAAGGACACTTGATTGATTTGTTAATGCACTGAGTTGGCTCTTTTTAAACAAAATGACACTAGCAAACTTTAAGAAAGGACGTGACTCGGAAGGTCCTAAATTCAGCTAAACAAAAGTGCCGCAACAAATCATATAATCATGGAGCATGCGATATACGAATATGAAAAAAACACATTAAGACCACATTATGTTGGTACCATCATATTTTATAGGTACACCAATTCGAATAGGTATAGGGTGGTCAAGTGGAACTCAAACAGAGGATGCTTCTATTGATTTGAGTCGGAAGCCGTGGCAATAGAAGATCCTCCTGTACTCACCAAAAAGATGAGTATGGTTTGGGGCAGATGTCGACCATACAGAACGTCATGAAAGCCGAATGGACCCAATGCGTGTATAGTCTATGCATCCTGGGGTAAAAAATTCGGTTTAGTCCTTATGCGCCTCCGTACTAACGTGGCATGCAATCTAAAATGCTATACGAAAAACAAAATATGCAATGCCAATTAGGAACTAAACATTTATAATAGATCAATTTTCGAGTTAGCAAAGTCCCCAGCGGAGTCGCCACTGTGAGATACCGTACCGGCCTGGGGGTGGACCGATTGGGTCTCGCTATTTTTATATGGAATTGGAGTTGCCAGCGGGAATTTTTATAGGATCCTACGAACCTAAAATGGGTCATTTGCAAGGTACGATTTGGGAAGGTGTTAGGCACCCAAATTGCCCGTCCTAAGACGGCCTCTACTAATCGATCCAAAATAAATATAAAGTTTATAATGGACGGCGGAATTATATAGCATATAGCATGCGATTATAACGGCATACGAATGACATACTAGGGTGATCACGCATAAAGCCATGGAATAAAACATGCAACAATAATCTCACACATGGAAGACTAATATCATCAAATCGCATCTAGTGAGTTAATAATAAGTAGAGGTCAGATTGCATGCTTTGGAGAATGTTTTATATAGATATATTCGTTGGCATGCACAATTAGCAAAATGACGCACCACTTAGTCATATTAAGCAATTCAACGTCGCATGCACCACGTTAACCACACACGAATTAAGAAAATCAAAGGCAAATTAAATAAGCTAAAAACCCGATCATTGCAAAATTATAGAGTGAGTATTGAAATCATTTTATATAAATAATGAGGTCCTCAGGTGGACATATCATCGACATCGCGCGGATCTCAATTTCGCTCGCCAACGCCTCCGACCTTGATCTTGACCCTTATATGCAATTTTGCCCTATATGGGTTATGGTCGAGAATAACACAAGTGGTGTGCTTGCGGTAATTCTTCCATTGTCCCGCGTCGGTTTATGTTTGCTAGCCTCTCGCTTACAAGTTCAAGTTCCTCGTGGTTATTATTATGTATGTGTTTGTATATGTGTATGGGTTGTACGCAAGAGATACTTGAGGTACTACATGGTAGGCTAGGATTTTTGTAGCTAGATGTTTTTGGACGTGGTAGTGTCAGCCTCCCCCTTCGGAAGAGAATGCTAGGGAATTCTTTATATAGGAATTAATAAGGAGGGTTATATTGTTTGACCTTAGCTTAGAGAAAAAGCCACACCCGGGAGTGTCCATGAAAGCCTTAAACTCTTACTTATAAGCTAATCGAATCCCTAAAGATAATACTTTAGAGGGTCAGCGTGTCGTGCGGATCTCGGTTATGGCAGATGCATAGTTCATGGGCTACTACTAAGAATTGGGGCTGAATTTTTAATCCACAAAGTGGGTGCCATAGAGAGGTCAACGGGTGATGTGGCGTAGTGGTAGTGTGTTAATCTGCATGGTTTAGGCGTCTTGGGGTGTATTGGAGCATGCTTATATCGTGATTCGTGGACCACATTATTCGGAGTAGTTTTGGAGCTTATACGTGGGTTTTACGAGGATTCTATGGCTCAAGACCCTTTTTGGTGAGGGTCGGATGATTTTAGAGAACCACGCACCATTACCTCCAACTGCATTTGATCATAACTTTTTATCCAGATAATATTTTGTAGAAATTCCAATTGGAGAAGAAAGTTCGTGATCTTAGCTTTCCGATGATATATTATGAGCTCAAAATGAAGTTCGGAGGTGAGAGTTATGCCCGTTCGAAAACTGCCCTACGCACAGTTTCTCGACTCGAGAACGGAAATCTCGACTATTAATCCCGGTTTTAACCAATTAATCCTCTTAATTTTTCACTCATTTTTATTGCAAGCAAATTAGTAGCTTTATTCATCCATATAGGGAAAAAGCAAAGAGCTTACGAAAAAGGAAACCACTAGGGATCAAGCATTGAGGAACTCCATCATTTTCTCATTTACATTCTTATCTAGATAACTAATAACTCTAACACTTGCTAGAAATTTGATTCTAAGAAAGAGCCAATTTAAGCTATGTTCCTCTTCCCTAAACAATCTACAATCCTTTCAAACCAAATCGTATAGACTAGGGCAATGAAGGTACATCTCACCCACTTACTCTTCCAATGCTTCCTTTTAGTATATCTCCCAATTCGAATGACTATACCTTTGAGAGTCTTGGCTTCAGTTTTGATCTTTAACCACCCTTTAACTCTACACCAAAGCTCCTGAGTGAAAGGGCAGTCAAAAAATAAGTGTTGGTGGGATTCCGCATTGCATTTGCATAGGCAACACCTATTTACCAATATTAGTCCTCTCTTTTGCAGGTTATCAGTAGTCGACAATGCACATTGGATTGCTAGGTTTGCAGTAAAACTATGCTTAGGAGCATTTACTGAATCCCAAATGACCTTGTACAATTTACTTCTCCTGAATTTGCCTCTGAAGAAACTAGGGCCTTTCTAGCCTGATCTTTTGAGCCTGCACCTCTCAAAATTTCATCCATGACACTTATACTACTCTTTCAAAGTTCAGAATCATGAGGCTTTATTTTTATATCCCACACGGAATCCTTTTTCAGCACGTAATTCCTCACCCAATCACACCATATACTCTTGTGATCAGTCTGCAAATACCACAACCATCTAGCAATAAGAGCCTTGTTCCATCCCAAAACTTCTTTGATGTGGAAACCTCCCTCATTTCTTGGTGTACGTGAACTCGACCAGCTCTTGAAAATAGGTTTCCTCTTGCCATCAGGAATACCCCAAACAAAATCCTTGCATATCTTGTTTATCAACTTGATAATACCTTTTGGAATTAGGATGCTTGAACTCCAGAAGTTTTGCATTCCAAAATCACCGAGTTTACTAGCAAACATTTACCAGCATAAGAGAGTAGCTGATTTGACCAGTGCATTATTTTTGCTTTCATCTTGAGGATGAAAGGACCATACATTTCAGCATTCAACCTGGCACTATTGAGAGGGACTCCAGGATATCTGAAGGGAAAAGAGCCCTCAGAGAAGCCGGAATCCTGTAGAATCAGGAGTTTCAAACTTGCCTGAACTCCACTAAAGTATATCTCTATCTTACTTGGATTGGCCTGTGTTCCAGAGATACTAGCAAAGTTTGCTAAGCACTTTACCACTACTGCATTAACTGAAGGGACATCAGCTCTTGCAAATATCATTAGATCATCGGCAAAGGTTAGGTGAGTCAATTTCAATTTTGCGCATTTAGGATGGAAAGAGAAATTAGGGAACTTTGGCAAGTTTCTGAGAAGTTTGGATAGCATTTCCATGCTTATAACAAAAATATAATGGGAAATCGGATCTCCCTGCCTTACCCCACTTCATCTTGGAAAGAAACCCTTAACAATTCCATTAACCTTGAGAGAAAACCAAGTAGAAGTTATACATACCATAATCAGCCTTGAAAAACCAGGAGGGAAATTGAATATGGTAAGGCATTTGCTTCTGAATTCCTAATTTACGGTATCAAAAGCTTTTCTGATGTCGACCTTGATCAAGCATCTCTGAGAGATATTCTTTTGAGTGTATCCCTTCACTAGAGCTTGGGATAGGGCTAGATTTTGAAACAGGTTTCTACCTTGGGTAAAAGCTGCTTGTTCTTCCCCTATAATATCTGGAAGCACCAGACTAGCTATCAATTTGTTGATGGTTTTGTAGACTGTTGTACAATATGAAATGGGTCTAAAGTCCATGACTGTAGTACCATTCCCTTTCTTGGGAATTAATGCTGACAGGGTAGTATTAACCTGTTTGAGCATTTTTCCTGTCCTTAGGATATTCTTGATTGCTGCACAAAAGTCCACCTCAATTATATCCCAGGTAGCTTTAAAGAAGCCAGCTGAGAATCCATCAATCCCTGGGCTCTTATTTGAGTCTATGCTAAAGAGAGGTTTTTTAATGTCTGCATTAGAAAATGGAGCCCCAAGCATTTCCCTTTGCTCTTCACTTACTATTGCCCCACTCAAATCAAATTTATCACTATCTTCAACTCCTTTTGAACATCCAGCAGATTCTCATAGTAGCTTATGAAAGTATTACTAATATGTTCCTCCTCCTTATGTATCTCTCCAAATTCATCCACAATAGATCCCGCATTATTGTGATGAATTCTTTCAGCAATTTTACTATAGTAATACTTTGTACTACAATCTGCCTCCCTAAGTTAAGTGATTTTCGCTCTCTGCGCTAGCATACTAAGCTCTGCCTTTTCGAGGCTACAATATTTCTCCCTCAAGTTATGATCCTCTTCCATTAGCTCAGTATTTCTTGGTTGAATTTGCAGATTAGAGTGGCATTCCATCAACTTATCCTTAACTTCTTGCACTCTTTTTGACAAGTTTGAAAAATGCTCCTTATTCAGTTTCTTCAGTGCAACTCTGACATTTTTCAGCTTGCCAAATGAATTTCCCATGCTTGCTTTACAATATTGTTGAACTCCTCATGCTCCTCCCAACATCTTAAATCTTTTCTGAATTTTTACCTGATTTGTGATGCTCACTGAAATGGGATTGTGATCAGAAATCCCTGGATTAAGAACTTCAGTATAGGAGATCGGGAATTGTAGCAGCCACATTGGGTTTATCATCGCTCTATTAAGTTTAGACCACACCCTATCGAGACCATCTTGATGCTTAGACCAAGTAAACTCTCCCCCATTGCTTCTGATGTCATCAAGCTCATGGTTGCAGTGAATTCCTCCATTCCTGCTATGCCTGCATCATGGTAGCTAATTCTCTCATCTGGGGATTTAATAATGTTAAAATCACCCATTACTATCCAAGCCTCACTCATGGTTTTGGATATATCCTCCAAGTGCTTCCAAAGATCAATCCTCTCCTGCCTAGTGTTACTGGACAACAACATTTATTTTCACTCTATTTGCCTTCCAAATAACCCAAATACGCCCATATAATGATGGGAGTAATTATTGATCACACTAAAGCCACGGAATTGCCTGCCAATAATTTTATTGAAATTTTTCTCCTTCACTCTCGTTTCCAGAACACCTAAGATATCTATACTATTAGTCAGCATGAGATTCTTAATCAAATACTGCTTGAGGCCTCGAATATTCCAAGTTGCAGCTTTCATGTGGAAAATGGGTCAGTTGGCTTGACTTTCTCTTCTATACCTTCCTTTGCTAGCTCAATAAATGCATTGTTTAGCTCCGTTCTCAGCATTCCACTGATGTTCTTGTGAGTAGATTTACCCCCCATTGTATAACCCTCATTGGATCCCTTTCTCGACTCCCTCCTTTGTGTTCTACTTAAAACAATTCTGAAACCCTGATCATCAACAAGGTCAGTTGGCGGTGGTAGGGGTATTGGGGTTAATCACTGGAGAGTCAGGCTCTGTCAAAGATTTCCCATTCTGAACTTCTGCTTCAGTGGCTTTCTCCTCCCCCTTTTCCTGGACTGCTTCCTCAACAACCTGCTTAGGCCTGTAGACTTTAGCAGGTTTTTCAGTAGCATGTACTTGAGTCTTCTGCAACTTACAGCTCTGTATATGATGGCCCAACTTCCCACAACCATGCTAGTAGTAGGGAACCCACACATAGTCCACACGTTGCAAAATCTGACCACAGTAAGGTGAGTTTATAGTGAGATAATTTGGCACCTTCTTAGAAACATCCACTTCGATCATTACTCTCGCAAACCCCAATTTCTCCTGATGGTCAGCATACATTGAGGTTCCTATTTTACTAGCCAATTTACTGAGAGCTCCCTTTGACCAGTCGCAGGGATCAAGGTCTGGAAATAGCACACAAACTAGAATGTAGAGACCCTGTCAATTTCCTGAGAAAATTGCGGGCTCCATCTCTTAAGAACCAAAGCTTTTCCCCGAACCTTCCACTGACCACCCTTCGAGAATTGGGTATATCATGTAGAGAGCCAAATCGAAACATGAAACAACCTTTCTTGTAATATTGAATCTTAGGTTTATCTACCTGATGCCTTGCCTTATTAACAAACCCTTGTGTTTCAGCCAATTTTAGTTTACCCCCAATCACATTACCAACCAGGGTAAACTCCCATAGTCGCATAACCTGTGCTACATCCTCCTCGGTGATGGTAACTTCATCAGCCTTGGTTGCATCCTCATCAAAACACAGTACTATACCCATACGAGACTTGTTCTTAGAAATTTCAGACCATTTTTCCTCACCTGGGTTTTTAGATGATATAACAGGGTTTAGTTTAGAAATCACATTACCTTCATCCACTATTTCCAGAACTTCTTTAGCTGGGTTGAGTTCCTCCGCTGCTTTCCTCCCCGACCTGATGCCACTCTGACGGAAAGCTGATTCGAGGTGATCGCCGATCAAATTCACCGTCGGAGTTGATTTTTCGAGATCTGGGTTCTCAGATGATTCATTACCATTTCCTTCTACACCAGTACCATTAGATAGATCTCCGCTTTCTGATTCTATTTCTATAATTTTCTTAGGACGCCCTCTCTTCTTTTGTTTTGTCATGATCAAACAAAATCAAAAGGATTGTTCTAGCTTGTGGGAAAAGTTTCCCCTTTTTTCATGACGTGTTTATGTAAAGGAATTATTAATTAATTTATTTTTTCACTCATTATTTACCCTAAACTAGTCCTTATTTAAATTAGTCATTATTTTCTATTTTCTAGTCATTGTTTCCTAATTTTTCACTCATTATTTACCCTAAACTAGTCATTATCAAAAGTAGTCATTCTTTTCTACTTTCTAGTCATTATTTCCTAAATTTTCACTCATTATTTACCCTAAAATAGTCATTCTTTTCTATTTTCTAGTCATTGTTTTCTATTTTTCACTAGTTATTTACCTAATTTCTAATTATTTGTATTTATAATAAGTATTTTCTAATTATTAGTCATTATTTACTACTTTTTAATCATTATTTACTAAGAATCATTATTTTCTAATTTTCACTCTTTATTTCACAATGTTTATTCCTTATATACCACTTTATAATCATTATCTATTCTCACTCATTATTTCTCAATTTTCGCTCATTATATACCACTTTGTAGTCATTATTTATTTTCAACTAGTTTTTGCGCCCGTGACAATCATGGGACTTTTATACATCTCTTCTATACCTCTTTCCTTGATTAAATTAAAAGGATATATGTGAGATACCTTAATTTCAATTGATCGTCAATGTTTATTACCAGTTTTTTCGTTGTAAGTTTATTTCGACAAAACTAATTCGTGTATTACACAAACATTCCTTTTAATGACCGAACTTAACCTGATAGAATATAGACCCTAAATGAACTTGGCCCAATCATTATTGACCACGCCAAATAATCGACCCCTAAATCAACCACAATAACTATATAACAATTCTAAATCTTAAAGGGATATTTTCAGAATACTCATGTAGTTTATGACTTATTCTGATATGCCGCGCCAATGTTTCCGCATTCTAAAAAATGCTCCAGAGGTTTGCGTTTCGGATTATTTTTAGTGTTTAGCCTAACGGCCATTATCACTGTCAATTTTTTTAAAACCTTCCATCAACATGTAATCATATCATTTGGAGTACCCCTGACCTAACCTAATCAAATTCAAATTGTTATTCTCTTTTGTTAATGTGTGATTTACGTATTGAGAACAATAGTACTGCCTATAAGTATTCCCAATACTGCATCGCTACCAGTTTACTAATCTATCATGTGGATGAAGATACTATTGATCTCTTTTGAACTCGTTTCAACAATCTCTCATTTGCCGATAATTTTGACTCATGTACACCTAAATTCACATCAAAAGTTGACTACAGAGTATTTAGTGTATTAATTATTGCATTTTCAAATTTTGAGGAATTAAGAAAATGCTTATATCACAAAAAATAAACAGAAAATAACATACGAGGTAAATTGCTCATGATAAAATTATATGGTGTTAAACTGCACATTTAGAAGTTAGGCTGTTAGATTGCACCATTGATTATACGTGTATGGGGTAAATTGTCGCTTTCGCCCTTCGATAATCCCATAGTTGTCATGGAACAATGTTACAATACTGAAATCTTAATACTAAACACTTGCAAATCGTAAAAATAAATGACCAAGTCGATCAATTCCGATCCATTATAATAGTTATAATGCGACATGATAAAATTATTTGGAACCTAATTATATGGGATCACAAACAATGATAATGGGTACATAAAATTAATATTAACAAACACAGTAATACCCTCTATACTGTTGCATATGAGAATCCCTTTTCTGCACCACTTTTCGTCCCGACCAAATTTATCATTATTTTGACAACTTAAATAAAAAAACGATGAAACACATATTTTTTTGTATGCTAAGCCAAACAAAAGACCAAAATATATATAATATGTCGAAATAGTATGTTACAAAAAACTTGGAAAACCAACGGACAAAAGTCACTACATTGATTATCATCAATAAAATAAACTTTCAAACTAACCATAAAATTCAATTAAAAAAATTTAGATTTATTGTGGAAGATGAAAACTTCTTTATTATTTAATTCAATAAATAATTTGATTAACGTATTCTATTTATTATATTTATAATAAAAAATATTTTCATTAGTTTTAATATATTTAATTCATATATTTATATATAGTGTGAAACGTAGCTCTATAACATGGCATTTGCAGATGATAACTATGCGAAATCAACTATGTCATGCCACGTGTGATACGACCCACTTAGTTGTGGGTAATGTTGGGTTTTAATGCTAGAAAATGATAGCTTTTGGATCGGTTTATTGGCTAATTCGATTATTTGATTATTTGTGCTTTAATATAAGAATTAGTTGTTTTTGAATGTATTTATGGCCTCAAGATTGACATGCAAGTGTGTGGAAAGACAATGAGGCGATAAAAGAGGATCCAACAGCGAGATGCCAAGTTTTGGACAAGTTTTGGAGGAATTTCAGTCCAATTACGAAAGGTCAAATTTGAAGCTTCAAAACATTCAAATGGCTTTTAATACTGCAGTGAAACCAACGGCATATTAAAGTTCATGATCTTAGCTTTCCAGGAAGTGGTCACACGTTCTCATAGGCCGAGTAACGAAGAAGTTATAACCGTTTGAAAAACACCGCCAAAGCCAGTCCGTGGCAGACGACTCGTCCAGTAGCAGACGAGTCGTCCAGACGACCCGTCCCCGTCCAAACGACTTCCAAACGACTCATGCAGAGACTTCAGCAAAATCCACATAAGGTGCCAGACGACTCGTCAAAACGAGTCGTCCAGACGAGTCGTCCCGGTCCGCTGCTGTGTCGGCGTATTGACGGGTTTCCTAATCCCGTTTTGTAATTTTTTTGAGTATTTATGCTTTAAAATTTCGGTAGTTTTAATCATTCAGTATTCAGAACTTTTAGAGATTATTTTCAAGACTATAAAAGGCTAAATACCTTTATTCTCGGATTGATTAATCGAAACTATTATTCACCGACAATTGTGAGTTTGATTCTAATTCCTTATTCGTTTGAGTATTGTTTATTCTCTCATGCTTATTGTTATTGATTGATTTATTGCTCAATTAGGTTGCAAACTAATTAGACCTAAATCTATCATATTGCTAGATTAACAATTTAAGGACTAATTGTTAGATTGTTGATCCACTAGTAGCAACTAGCCTAGTATTTCTATGCTGAACATCGGTATTAGGTTAGAGAGAATAAACATACTAATTGAAGATCGAAACCGCGTGTGTCTAGATCTTGCTAATCTTAGTTGATATCGTTTAATTGCTTTATGCTTTCGCTGGATTGAATTTAGGCGCGCGTCTTTGTTATCCACCGATTAGGGCTATTAGGTAGGGTTGATCTCTCCTCTTAGCTACAATTAAGAAACGATAGAAAATTATATTTCTACAATTAAGTACTCAACGAATTAGGATTAGTTGATAATTAGGACCAATTAGGTGAATGATAGTGGACATTAATTGACCGAGATTCTTTTCCCCAATTGTTTACGAATTACTCTCTTGCATTTTGAATAATTGATCATATGCACTCACAAAACCCCCCAATTGGTTACTTTACGTACTTAGACGATTACCGTTCTCTATGGATACGAACATTGCTTCCCTTTTACTACGTTTTAGGTTAGCATTGATAATTTATATTTGTAGGCATACGACTTTAGCCTGTCAATGTGGATTAGAGAAAACAAATAAGTTGATTGTAATTAGTTGATTGTAAACACTAATTGTTTGTGTGAAATCACTAATTATACTATGGTCAATCGTACCACCACGTTTGCATTAATAATGATGTTCAAGAACCCCCTCTCATTCCGTTTCCTTTAGATTTGGAGTGAAAAAATAGATGTAATCTAGGAAACTTATCATATTAGTATTACTCAAAGCGTTAATCATTCATGAACTAACCAAATGACTTTAATATTCTTATGTATTACGTACTCATTAATCTGCTTATTAATTAATTTTTTTAAAAATTTGGCTTCAAATTATATGAACTCTATTTTGTTAACTCTGATCCCTTTTCTCACCCTACTTACACAATTTCAAGAAAGGTACACTGATAAGATATTAAGAATTTAGATACAATAATTTTTACGTGCGACTTCAGATTATACATGTGCTACTTAGTCAAAAACCTAACTTTTGGTATAGGTGGCGCAATGATGGACCATGCAAAGTTAGTCATGGAAACATCTACAATTTTCACTTGAAAGGAAAAAAAAAAAAAATAGACCCGTGATTTCACGGGCGCAAAAACTAGTTATGTTTATGATTTATGAAGACATAGTCAATGTTGTTGAATTGAGGAAGCCATAAACTAATATGGAGGCCGATAAAGAGTCGAGGACGCTAATAATAGTAAGCGTGGACTTGAAGTTTCAGCAATGAAATAATAGGCCATTTTGGTGAAATCTGAGCCATTAATCTCCGCTCCACGTGTCATCATCATCCACTCAAATAAAGCATCTCAGTATTTCACTTGTTCACATTTCTCACAAAAAAAAAGGACGTTTTCGTCTTCTCGTTGCCTCCAACCGCTGCTTATTTCTTCGATGTGGAACTTACGTTTGCACCCTAACACAAGTCTTATTCCTTAAATGATTGAGATTGGCTAACATGAATCGTCATAAGTAACCGTTTTGAGCACTTGTAACTCTAATAAAGCAAAATGGTTCACTAAATTGTCCGCACTTCTTCTATTGTAAATTAGTAGTGGACCAGCGTGCTTTTTAACACAATATTCATAATTGGTCATCCGTAAGCAACATTTCTATGGTTTTAACATAGGGGTAAGGCACCTACACCCTCCCCCCCCACCCCTACCTAGCCTATTAATATTATTATATAGATTATAATTTTCCATTTTTACTCATTATATACTACTTTATAGTAATTATATTTCTCAATTTTCACTCATTATTTCTCAATCCTCACTCCATATATACCATTTTGCAGTCATTATTTATTTTCAAGCATTATTTTTCAATATTTCACTCATTATTTCTCAACTTTCACTCATTATTTTTCAATTTTCACTCATTATATACCACTTTACTGTCATTATTTTTTTACGCAATTTCACTCATTATTTCTCAATTTTCACTCATTATATATCACTTTATAGTCATTATTTCCCAATTTTCACTTATTATTTCTCAAGCTCTACTAATTATTTCTCAATTATCAGTACGCAGATGACTATAAGGTGGTATATAATGAAAGAAAATTGGAAAATAATAATTGAAAATTGAGAAATAATGACTGCAAATTGGTAAGTAATGAGCGAAAATAGAGAATTAATGATTGAAAATAAATAATGACTATAAAGTTGTATATAATTTGTGAAAATTAGAAAATATTGCGTGCAAATTGAGAAATAATGAGTGAAAATTGAGAAATAATCGATTTCTCATTATTTCTCAATTTTCACTTATTATTTCTCAATTTTCACATATTATTTCTCCATTTTCACTCATTATATACCACTTTATAGTCATTATATTTTTCAATCATTATTTCCTAATTTTCACTCATTAATTTTCATTTTCACTTATTATTTCTTAGTTTTCACCAATTTTCTAGTCATTATTTATTTTCAGTCATTTTTCCCCAATTTTCACTCATTATTTCTCAAATTTCGCTCATTATATCTCAAATTTCGCTCGTTAGTCTCAAATTTCACATAATATATACCACTTTATAATCCTTATTTATTTTCAATCATTATTATCAAATTTTCAGTCATTATTTTTCAATTTTTACTCATTATATAGAATTTTTTTTTCGAAATAGGGCTCAAAAAATAAATATTAAAAAAATGGGTTGGATTGAAAAATGTTTAATCTTATGGGGTGCACGTCACCCCATTTCAGGTTCGGGGTAAAACCGCCAGTGGCGAAGCGCCAGTGCCACTGGCTTCGCCACTGGCGGTTTTACGTGTCTTGAACAGTAACTATGGGGGGATCTTGGGCAACTGTGAAACCGCCGCTCCCCATGGCGGTTTCATCACCGAACTGAGTATGGACAATCGAAGGCATGTTTTATGCTAAGGGTGAAACCGCCATTGGGGTGGCGGTTTCACTTGAAGTTAAACCGCTACCCCATGTCGGTTACTTTTTTTTTTTCATACGTTATACGCGTATTTGGGGAAAATAAAAAACATAACTCACCCGACTCTCACCCCGACTCACCCTCAACTCTCTACATAACATCCTCTCTCTCCTGCTCCGACTCACCGCCCGTACTCCTCTGTCCGCCGCCTGCTATTCTGCTGCCGCCCAATTGTACTCCTACATTCCTAATTGTTCCTATTATTTAGGTAATGTGTTTCTCTCCTTAATTTAGGTTAATTTCATTGATACTAATTTAGGTTCGATTCATTTCATTAGTTTAATTGTTTGTTTTTTTAGTTAGATTACTAATTTATTGAATAATTTGTTTTGTTAGTATTGATAATGATTTGTTTTTTCATGGGTATATAGTAGAAGTTCAATTTTTAGGGGTTTTGTTTAATATTGTAATTAAACCACCCTAATTTAGGTTATTTTGAGTTCATTGAGTTGTTTTTTAGGTTGGATTACTAATATATTTAATCCAATTTAGTTAGTATTGATGCTTGAGTTTAGTTATTAAAATTCACAAGTCGATTTTTAGGGTTTTGGTTAATTGAATATTTATATTAGTTGAATTTATTAATTAAATTAGTTTATTTTTCTCATTATAGAATGGAAATTACTGGATATCGTTTGGTATGTTATTGGGATGGAGAAACTGTCGAAACTAGTGGTATAAGGGTGGAAATGAGATTTTGTATTTTCTACACTACTACAAAAAAAGACATATTGCAACCCTTCAAAATCGTTGCATTATGCCCTAAATTTGTTGCAATAGACCTATTGCAACGATTTTTGGGCATTGCATCTGCCTCCCTTGCAATAGGTCTAATGCAACGAAAATTTGGACCTATCGCAACGGTTCAAGGGTTCAAACCAAAAGCGTTGCATTAGAGTATTTGGGTCATTGCATTAAATAAGGCTAATGCAACGACTCTAAAGCAACGCTAGAGACCTATTATAATGCAACGATAAAAAGAAGGTATATTATCCAGGGTACCCTTGAGGTTCCCGACTTTATCTGTGGTACCCCTAAGGTTTCCGAAATTCCTATGGTACCCTCGAAGTTTGCGTTTTGCCAAATTGTGTAATAGAAAATCGACGCCCTTACCTAGTTGTGATATTTAGAGATTAATTAACACTAGTAGGTATTTAGTCTAATAGAAAAATATATTAAAAATTAAAAACAAACCTCAAACAACCACATTTTTTCTCCCTCCTCCCTCTATCCCCACCAATCTCTACACGAGCCACCACCACCACGCCACCACCTGCCCCACCATCGCTAATCCCAACTCTGAATCCACCACCATGACCCCCTTCCTCCGGCGATCCAAACCCCCATCATCACCCTCAACGACCTCCTCTCCTTCGCAACGAATTTCTCATTCTAATCGACTTACGGTTATTGTTTCTCGGTACTTTATTTTACCCTTATTTCACTTATGACTTTATGAGAAGAGGCGTTTGCCATTGAGAACATGAACAACAATTTGCAGAAGATTTCGAGGAGAGAAAAGAAAGAAAGAATGATGAAATTGAGGCGGAAGAGAAGGAGGCGATAGGGGTGATTATGGGGGTTTGGGTCGCCGGAGGAAGGGGGTCGTGATGGTGGGGTCAGAGATGGGATTGGCGGCGGTGGGTGCGGGTGGTGGGTGCAGGTGGTGATGGTAAAAGAGGGAGGAGAGATAAAAAATGTGGAGGTTACAAATAAGATGAGAAGCCACTCATTCGGCCCATAAATCCTCTCGTGGGCTCTAAAAGGTGAAGGCCTTGTTGGTAGTATGATGGTAGGAATCTATTATAAACTGATCATATGAGCCTTAAATTCCCAATGTGGGACAAACCAACTTCATAATCCACTTTCCATATTCCGTAGTATTACAAATACCCTTATACTATATATATATCAGAATTAAATAAGGTCAAAAGTAAAGTTATGTCAGAAGGTCAGAAGTAATCTCAGCCACACATCTTGATAATCCACTGACTCTCATAATTTTAGTTGCTCCGTAACTCTAGTAACTATAGTACATAACTCTAATAACTTTACGACTCTAACAATTTTTAACTAAAATACGTAATTTCAACTTAACTCCAATAACTCCAATAACTAAAACACGTCTTTTAATATAACTCCATTAACTACAACACGTAACTATAATAACTCCAATAACTATAAAAAACGTAACCCTGACTTAACTCCGATAACTTTGATAACTCCAATAACTTTAATAATTCCAATAACTTCAGTAATTTTTTTTAAGAAAAAAAAAACAGAAAATTAAAATTTAAAACTCGTAACTCCGACTTAACTCCAATAACTCTAATAACTCCAATAACTTTAAAACACGTAACCCCGATTTAACTCCAATAACTTTGATAACTTTAATAACTCCAATAACTTCACACACTAAAATACATAACTTTAACTAATAAACAAAAAACAGAAATGAAAACAAAAAAAAAACAGAGATGAAAAACTCACCCACAGCTACCACCACGCACCACCACACCACCGCCGCCCTTCGCGCCGACCACCACCACCATTCGGTGGGCGCAGCTCCGGCGACCTCACGGCGACCGTCCTCTCCCCGCGCCACCGCCTCTTGCTTCCTCCACGTCCCTTTTTCCTCGTTTTCTCTCTCCTCTTCTACTTTCTTCCCCAGCCCCTATCCTCAACTGCCACCACCCAAAAACCGTCCCCCACCCCTCTCCCTAGGCCGCCGACTACTTGCACCACCATGGTCGTCGCAAATAAGGGATGACATGGGAGATCGAAAAGTGGGAAGGAGATAATGGGGGAGAAAGAAGGGCCGGAGGCGTCGATTATGGGCGAAGGTGGGGTCGCAGGCGTCCGGCGGGGATAAGGTGGTCGGAGGAGGTGGGGGAGGGGTTGGGGGAGGAGAGAGAAAAAGAAAGGAGAATGGGTTTTTTATATTTTGTTAAATTGGTTTTATCTCATCCATTGAGATTGAATGGATGTGTGGTTCAGATTACTTCTGACCTTCTGACATAAATCTACTTCTGACCGGATACAGCCTATATATATATATATATATATATAGGAATTAAATCAGGTCAGAAGTAAAGTTATGTCAGAAGGTCAGAAGTAATCTCAGCCACACATCTTGATACTTCACTAACTCTCATAACTTTAGTTTCTCCGTAACTCCAGTAACTATAGCACATAACTCCAATAACTTTGCAACTCTAACTTAACAACATTAACTAAAATTCATAACTACGACTTAACTCCGATATCTGAAACACGTAACCCCGACTTAACTCCGATAACTTTAATAACTCCAATAACTTTAAAACACGTAACCCCGACTTAACTCCAATAACTTTGATAACTCCAATAACTTAACTCCGATACCTTCAATAACTCCAATAACTCTAATAACTTTAATAACTTCACACACTAAAACACGTAACTTAAAAAAAAAATCAGAAAAATGAACAACATTTTTTTTCTCTCTCCTCCCATACCCACCACCAGTCCACCACCTCCACCACGAACCACCTTACCACCGCCGGCCACCTTCACCGACCACCACCCCACTCGAAGCAACCACCACCACCCGACTCGCGCCGGTCAGGCGACCCCACGGCGGCATGGATCTCCCCGCGCCACCTCCTCCATCGTCCTCCACGTCCCTTTTTTTTTCATTTTCTCTCTCCTCTTACACTCCCTTTCCCAACCCCTAACCTCAACCGCCACCCCTCCTATCACACTCGTCGCCCCTCCTTTGACGTTCGTCGCCCCTCACCCGATGTCGCCGCCCCTCGTGCCCTTGTTGTTGCCTCTCCCCTAATTTTCAAAGTGGAAAAAGGAGGAAATGGGGAAGAAGAAAGGGGCGGCGGGGGGTGTGGGAACGGCGGAGAGGAGGGTCGCGGGGGAGGTGCGGTCGTCGTGGCTGGGTCGGGGCCGCTGATGGTGGTGGTTTGTGACGGTCGCCGGCGTGGCTGGGGTGGTCGGGTGGGGTTGGGGGGGGCTTGGGGGGAGGAGAGAGAAAAGGGAAGGGGGGTGGGTGATTTTTTTGTTTTTTGTTTGTTTAATATTGACCATTGATCTAGGGTTAAATGTGTGGCTCAGATTACTTCTGACCTTATGACATAAGTTTAATTCTGACCGGATGCAGCCCCTATATATATATATATATATAGGGGCTGCATCCGGTCAGAAATAAATTTATGTCAGAAGGTCAGAAGTTATCTGAGCCACACATTTATCTTAAATCAACGGATGAAATTAAACCAAATCAACAAAAACAAAAATACAAAAAACTAAAAAGACCCACCCTTCCATTTTTCTCTCCTCCCCCCAACCCCCTCTCTTACCCCACCCAACCCCCGCCGGAGGTCGTCGCTGACCACCAAAATCGCCGGCAGACACACCACCACCTTGAGCGCTGGAGTAAGGCGAGCCTCCCTCCGCCCATTGCGACACCAACGCAACTTCGTTCTCCTTCAATTTCTCATTTTCCACTTCGAAATTTGGGGGGAGAGTCGGAATCAAGGAAAAGAGGGGCGGCAAACATCGGGGAAGGGGCGTCGAACGTCCGAGATAGGGAGGGAACCTGTGTGCGTGCCGACGAAGCATCACGAAGTACGGAAATCAGGGTGAATGGAGAGGGGTTTGGAGAGATAAAATGGGTCGATTAGGGATATGGAGTGGTCGACGGAGGGAGTTAGCAGGATGGCGATCACGGTGGTGGTGGCTGGATGGGTCGGGGTGGTGGTCAGTGTAGGCCGCCGGCGGTCAGACGAAGGTGGGGGTGGTCGTGATGGGTGGTTATTTTAGGAGAGAGAAAAAAGATGTGGGTCTTTTTCAGTTTATTTTTTTTTAAGTACGTGTTTTAGTGTGTGAAGTTATTAGAGTTATTGAAGTTATCGGAGTTAAGTTATTGGAGTTATCAAAGTTATTAGAGTTAAGTCGGGGTTACGTGTTTTAAATTTATTAGAGTTATTAAAGTTATTGGAGTTAAGTCGGGGTACGTGTTTCCGTTATCGGAGTTAAGTCGTAGTTACGTATTTTAGTTAAAATTGTTAAGTTAGAGTTGTAAAGTTAATTAAGTTATGCGCTAAAGTTAATGGCGTTACGGAGCAACTAAAGTTATGAGAGTTAGTTGATTATCAAGATGTGTGGCTGAGATTACTTCTGACCTTCTGACATAACTTTACTTCTCAGCCATTGATTTTGCGTAACTCCAGTAACTAAACTACATAACTCTAGTTCTATAACTCCAATAACTAAATTGTTTAACTCCAATGGTTTAACTCCATTAATTTAACAAAATTATCTAACTCTAGTAACATTAATAATTCCAATAATTTAACTAAATCATCTCACTCTCGTAATTCTAACATAACTCCACCAACAAAACCTAGTAACTCCAACCTAACTCCACTACCTAAAACACGTAACTCCAACTTAATTCCATCAAATAAAACACGTAACTCTAATAACTCCACTACCTAAATCACGTAACTCCGACTTAACTCCATCAACTAAAACACGTAACTCCAACTTAATTTCATAAAATAAAACACGCAATTATTCTAATAACTCCACTAACTAAAACACGTAACTCCGACTTAACTCCACTAACTAAAACACGTAACTCTAATAACTCCACTAACTAAAACACGTAACTCCGACTTAACTCCACTAACTAAAACACGTAACTCCAACTTATTAACTCCACTAACTAAAACACGTAACTCCAACTTAATTTTATCAAATAAAACACGTAACTCTAATAACTCCACTACCTAAATCACGTAACTCCGACTTAACTCTAATAACTAAAAGACGTAACTTCAATAACCAAAAGACGTAACTCCAATAACTCCACTAACTAAAACACGTAACTTCAAAATAACTCCACAAATTAAATTATGTAACCGAGAATAGAAAAAAAAAACAGAAAATGAAAGAAAACTAAAAATGAAATTAACAAAAAAAAAATTCCAATCTCCCACCATTTTCTCTCTCATCTCACGCCACCCAAACTACACCCGAACTACACCCGAACTACCTCCCCCGCCACCCACTGCTCCGCCATACGTCCGCCCCATCCTCATCCAGAGCCACCTCAATCGCCGGATATAGGACCGGTCGCGTCCAGCGAACCGATCCCCGACCTCCGATAACTAACTCCACCATCGCCGCCCCTCTTATTTCTCCCCTCTCTCTCACCTGACCGCCCTTTCATTTCCATCCACGACGGCGAAAACAAGAGGATGCGGTGCCAATCAGTGCGGAAAAGTGAGGCGAGGTCGGAAAATCGAAAATGTTGGAGGAGGTCGGAAAATGCGATGAACGACAACGGCGACTACATCTGACAAAAACGAAAACAAAACGAAGGAAGGAGAAGGTGTATTTCACGGTGGTTAGATGCTATCGGCCGGTTGGGAGTAGGTGCGGAAATTAGAGAGGATTCCGGCGATGGTGGCGATCGACGGCGGCTGCGAAATCTCGAAAAAAAACGAAAAACGAAAAGAGTGAAGGAGAAGACGGTTTTCGCGGCCAAACGATGCTCGACGGAGGAGTCTCGTGTGCGACGAAGAATCGCGGTACTCCGACGAGTCCGGTGGTGGTGTCGGCGTTGGAAATGGTGGTCGCCGGTGGACACCGACGGCGGCGTTGCGGTGGTGCAGGGGGTTAGGCCCGAGGAGAAAGAAGGGGAGAGGAGAGAGAAAATAATGGGAGTGATTTGGGGTTTGTCTTTATTTTTATTTTTGTTTTCCTTTTATTTCTGTTTTAATGTGGGTCATTAGATCAAGCGAGATGAATGGCTGAGATTACTTCTCACGAAACTAATATTTCTTATTTGATAGATTTCCTATATATATATATATAGAATTAGGTTCAAATGAGTTCTTTAGGATTAGATGAGTCCGTGAGTCCCAATCACAGTCATTCATCCAATCTAATCCGACGCTCAAAATTTCGATAACCTTTAAGGGTAAAACATCACAGATATAAAATTAAACAAACCGGCTTCTCTCCTCAGTTTTCTTCTCCTATTTTCTCTCTCCTCACCCCCGTCCCCCTGATTTGTCTCCCCTCACCTTCGATGTTCTCTCTCCTCGCCGCCGTCACTCTCCATTGCTGCCGTCGATCTCCTCACCGTCGATCTCCCCGTCGCATACAACGGCGATTGTTCCATTCAAATTTTCGCCGTCGCTCGCTCATCAAAATCACCGTTTTCCGCCCTCATTTTGCCTCCGGCTAGTAAAGGTATCTATCCGACTCTAATTTTGCTTTTATTCAATCGATTTTCATGTGTTTTACACTTCAGTTTGACATCTTTCGATCTCATTATGTGCATTTTGAGATCGATGTTTCGATTTGATCGATTTTACCTCACTCGAATTTAGGTTAAAATCAGATTCATCATTGCAATAACAGTGGAAACGCGCGGAGAAGTGCGACGACGGCGAGGCGCGCTGCGTTATTCGTATTTGCCGGCGTGCATGGTTCAGAAACTCCGGCACTATGTGGAACATGATTTAGGTATGATTTCTCTATATTAATTTGTTTTGCTGTTGAAAATTCGTAATTTAGCGTTTTATTCAATCGTTTTAGGCATCCGACTCTAGTTTTTTTTTATTCAATTGATTTTCATGTTAATTTCGCGTTTGTTTAGCGTTCTCATGTGATTTTTTTTTTTTGCAATTTTATGCTTTATAATTTGCGCAAATGTAGTTGTGATTTTGTTATATTTTTGTGTGATTCTTCCGTTTTTGATGTAGTTGTGATTTTTATGAGTTCTAATTTTATTGTGGTTAGTGATTTCGGCTGCATATTCTTTTTCTCATTGGAAAATCTGAATTTGGTGGCCTTTGAGACTCCGGCGGCGATTTTCGAGGCTTTCTATTCTTTTTCTCTCTCCTCGATCAGTTTAATTAGGTTTGTTTTAGGATCGCTTGTTTTTTTTGCAATTTAATTTGTGATTTCTGAAACTTAAGATGTTATCGAGTTATTTCTGAGTTTTGATTCATTTGTTTTTGGCTTCGTGTATCATATGTCTAATTTGTATCAGCATTTGTTATAGGTTTTGATCTGATAGATTCAGTCATGGAGTTCTAATTTGAAAGGAATTTTGAACTTATGTTTGTTTTGTTATTAAATTGCTGTATGAGATGGTGATTTGAAAATTGTGTGTTTTACGGGAATTATGGTGGTTTCAGTGACACAGGTTGAACTTGTTTTTTGATTGAGGAGTGTTATTGTGTGTGATTCAATCTATTCTTGTGTAATTTTATCTGGTATCGTGTGTGATTGTATTTGTTAACATGTGTGATTGTATTTAGGTATCGTTTCTGTGATTCAATTTGCTACTGCGTGATTCAATATGCTACTGTGTGATTTAATTTGGTATCGTGTGTGATTGTATTTGTTATTGCCTGTGATTCAATGTTCAAGTGTGTGATTGTATCTGGTGTATCGTGTGTGATTGTATTAGCTATTGTGTGTAATTTTTTTGCTGTTAAACATGGAAAAAGAGGAAGAAGAGAGAAGAGAACTATGATAAAGAGAAAATAGGGAATGCAAAATCTGTGCAGGATTTGGTTGGTATGACATTGCTTATTTTCTTATAGAACGTTTTTATGCGAACCTTTTGCTAAAATAGTAATATTACAAAACTCAGGGGGGGCCAGGCCCCCTCCCAAGTAGCCTAAGCTCTGCCTCTGGTCATTGTAGCTTTGTTGACCTCTTGTCCTGCATCCTGCAGAAGAGTTTATTCCAAGAGTATTGCCATTTTGATTTATCTTTGGCATGTGCTGGGCTTATAAAAAAAGATATTTACTATTTTAAAACTTGTGTAAATTAGAAAAGTATACAGCATGCGGTGCCTTTGATTTTTATTTTATTTTATTTTTAGAAGTAGTGCATTCTTCATTACGAATGTTAGTAATTCCCTATTGGTTTGTTATGTTTTGTCTAGTGTTTTGAGACCTTATTATACGGCGGAGGTCCTTTTCTCGCTGCTAGATTTGGAAACTCAAAATGAAGATGGAGTATCCATTCTGTTCTACTTGCAAAAGATTTTCCCAGGTATCTTCGCAATTAGTTACTTCCATGAAAAGAAGTCTTTTCTGCTGTTTTTGTGTCTGTGCTTGAATGTAATATGTTGGTCTTGACAATGTCAAACAGATGAATGGGATAACTTCCTAGAACGCTCCAATTGCTGGAGTGAGGAAGAGCTCAGAGACTCAGAGGAGCTGGAAGAAGAGCTTCGTCTTTGGGCATCATACAGAGGCCAGACTTGGACCCGTACAGGTACAGGCTTTTCTTGGAATTTTACATTTCATAAAGTAGTTGTAGTTGTAGTTGTTGTTTTGTTTTGTGTACCTTAAATCATTTATTATCACTTCTCTTTAAATCTCTTTAACTTTAAACCCTCGTTTACATTAAATGGCTCGCGACGGCAGTGAGGGGTATGATGTACTATCGCAAAGCTCTTGAGTTTCAAGCCTTCCTTGATATGGCCAATGACAAAGGTATTGGTTACCAACTAAAATCTTGGATTTTGTTCAGAAAGGTGCTATGCTCTCCAATATTTATGAAGCGATGTTTTCTTGTTTGAACAGTCTTGATGGAAGGTTACAAGGCTCTTGAATTGAACGCAGAAGAGAACTCACAGAGTGAAAGATCACTCTGCCAAGCTGTGGCTGACATGAAGTTCTTATACGTGGTGTCTTGCCAACAATATTCAATTGTTAAAAGATCTGGCAATCCTCGGGCCCAGGACATACTGAAGCTTATGACTGCGTATGTGTTCATTCTTTCACTGTTTTTCTCACCAACTTTTTTGACTACTTATGGCTGCGTATGGTGCCAGCCAGATCCAACTTTTTTTACTGTTTTTATGTTTACCTTTTTGTTCTGGTGACAGATACCCATCACTCCGTGTGGCGTACGTTGATGAGCTTGAAGAACCACGTAAAGATGGGTCTAAAAAGACAAATAAGGTGTACTACTATGCTCTTGTGAAAGCAGCTCTGCCGAAATCTAGTAACTCGAAAGAGCAAGGGCAAAATCTTGATCAGGCAAGTAATTAATATGGCAGTTGATAGCTTTCGATTGATAATTGTGTCCTGATTATCTGGAAACTTTAGTAGCGTATTACCATCTGTATATCAAGTGTAAATTGAATAGATAAGGCTAAGTTATAAAGAGTTTGATTATTGAAGACAGGATTCAAACTTGCAGTCAGCATGGTAAAGTTTATGTCAGCACTGTGTTCATTATAAATTGAATGACATATAATCCATTCTAACGTCCTTTTCATGCTTGCCTGATTAGTTTGTAAGACATGATGTTGTTCACGTGTTTAGACCTTTTGTCAATCTTGACAAAGAAACTTGTCTGGACGCCTAAGTATTAGACTGAACCTTATGTGCAGGTTATCTATAGAATAAAGCTTCCTGGACAGCCTATTTTAGGTGAAGGGAAGCCTGAAAATCAGAATCATGCTATCATTTTCACACGCGGTGAAGGGTTGCAAACAATAGATATGAATCAGGTATGAACTTAATGGTGATGACGTTTCCCCCTTCACTTGATGGTCTACGGAACGCTAACTAACTTTATTTCAGGATAACTACATGGAAGAAGCTCTGAAAATGAGAAACCTTCTTCAAGAATTTGGTTAAAATGTCCTATCACGTCTATTAGCTCAAAATGGTAGAGCATTGTGTTGTTGCACAAGGTGTGGGTTCAAGTCCCACATAGACGAATGTATGTATACGCGAGGTGGCTAGATCACTGAAATTGTGAACCACTGCTTTCAATTTCAAAAACCAGTACCAATTATTTCTATTACCTTCTTCTTTGGCCTGATGTGAAGGATACACTGACATATCAATGGATTGTTGTTGGCTCAAATGATCATTTTACCTATGTTATGTCTAAAACATACAGGTATCGAAAAGAATAGTGCTTGACTGATAGTTGAATAGAGTCACGTATAAAACTGAATTAGATTCTTTTAGTTGACGATTTTTTAGTGTTTCACAGCCGATATAGGAATCGAACCCACATCTCGCGCATTGCACAACGCTCTTCCGATTGAGCTAATCGGCTTCCATTTACTATACTTGACGCGCATATACTTTGAAGTACTTGTCATCCCATGTCACAGCTTCAGAACAATCATTCTCAGTCTCGCGGTAAGTCAGTAAACTTGTCATTGGGTGCTTTCTATAATTCCAGTGAGCTACTAGCAAGACATTATTCCATTTCGACGATCTAGAAATACCTCCATGAATTGCCTCTGATCTACGGACTTTCATAAGTTGTCCTTGCGAATCTTGCATAAATCACACCCACTACTAATAGAATCACAACCACCAACTAGTAGAATCACACACGCTATCTAATAGAATCACATACACTACTAATAGAATCACACACACTAACTAATAGAATCACACAAACTAACTTAGAGAATCACACACACTCACTAACTAGTAGAATCACACACACAAACAAATGGTTTCACATAGACTAACAAATAAAATCACAAAGACTAACATATAGAATCACAAAGACCAATAAATAGAATCACACAAACTAACGAACAAAATTACAAACTGACAAATCGAATCCTAAAGACTAACAAACAAAACTACAAACTAACTAATGGAACAAAAAGATCACGCTTGCGAGCTTGCAAGTACATTTCTCAAATCCACCAACATTGCCATTAGTAGGCTGACAGTAGACACAATCAAACGTACCATACCGACACACCTCTATCCTACCTACAAATCACATTCACCAACGCATAAAATCACACAATCCATCCGATAGAATCACATACACCATCGAATAGGATTACATACTAACTAATGGAATCACTCTCACCAACAAATAAAATCACATACACTAGCAAATTGAATTACACACTAACGAATTGAATCACACACTAACTAATGGAATCACACACACCATTGAATAGAATCACACACACTATCGAATAGAATCACTTTAACAAATACAATCACACACTGCCTAACAAATATAATCTCATCAATATGATCCCATAAACTGACCAATGTGACCTCATGTACTAACCATCACACACCATCGAATAGAATCACGCATACCATCGGATAGAATAACACAAAATGAGGAATAAAATAACACACACCATTGGATAAAATCACATACTCATAAATAGAATCATTTCACTATTTAATGTCACACTAACAAAATGAATCACACAATAACAAATTCAATCACACAAACAAATAGAAAGCTTGAATCAATACTAATGATAATCTATGAACCTCATGTAGTCTTTCCATTCAAATTTTCACCTAATTTCAAGTAATGGCGCTTCATTTCTAGCTAATCAAAACTAAAACACATTCTGTGTGATTCAATAGCCAAAACAGTGTGATTCCAAATTCCATTATAAAATCGGAAATCAACCAAAAAATAAAAAAAGCATCGAATTTAGGAATTTGAAAAAAAAATGGATGAATTTTTTTGATCCGTTGTTTGTTTAATCAGTAAAATATGCTAATCTTCATACTCCATAATTAATCAACAGCAGCAGAAACAACGAAATATTTGCTGCTAATGCGAATTTTTTTTATCGATTTCACATACTGGTGATCGAAAAAAATTACCCTGTTCATTGTTGTTTAGGAAGATCCATAGGGAAATTGAAGCGTTCAATCGTCGCAGTTTTGTCAATTTTCGATCGTAGTAGACAATAATCAGATAGATTTTTTTCTAGGTTTTAGTTTGGGGATTTTTTTTAGAGGAGAGAGAAAGAGCAGGCAACGAGGGTTTGATTACTGGGGAAAGAATGACGTTGCTTTGATGAGTTTGATGACCCCTCCCCCAATTTTCAGCGTGCCTCTTTGGCTTGATCCGAGCCATTCATTTTCTCTAGATCCTATGGTCCAGATGAGGACTCATGGACTCATCTAAGCAGGCGGACTCATCTGAACCCGCCTGTATAAATATATAGTATAATTGAAGATATATATAAATAGGGGAAGCATCCAGTCAGAAGTAAATTTATGTCAGAAGGTCAGAAATTATCTGAGCCACACATTCATCTAAGATCAATGGTCAAGATTAAAGCAAATAAACAAAAACAAGACCCACTCCCCTTCCTTTTTCTCTCTCCTCCCCCAACCCCCCTCCCACCTTCCCCGACCACCATAGCTGTGCCCACGGCTGTCCCAAACCACCACCATCACCGGCCCCGACCCAACCACAACTTTCGCCTCTCTCCCACGACCTTCCCGCCGCCACTCCGTGCCACCATTCCCCTCCCTTCATCCCCGATTCTTCCTTCAATCACGCTAACGACCCGTGACGGCGACGATAGTGAGGGGGCGGCAGCGTGTGCGTGGTCAGGAATGACGTGCGAGGGGCGGGGGACATTTTATGCGCGGCGGTGGTCGATTATAGGGTCTGGGGAAGAGAGTGAAAGAGGAAAGAGAAAATGAGAAAAAGAGGACGTGGAGGACGATGGATGCAGTGTCTCGGAGAGGTTGATGCCACCGTGAGGTCGCCGGAGCGGCGCCCGTCTAATGGTGGTGGTGGCGTCACGGGAGGTGGTGGTCGGTGCATTGGGGTGGCGGTGGTCAGGTGGTGCGTGGTGAAGGTTGTGGGTGGGTGGAGGAGGAGAGAGAAAAAAAATGGGGGTTCATTTTTTTTTTTAAAGTCATCGACTTTAGCATGTGGAGTTATTAAAGTTACGCGTTTTAGTTATTGAAGTTATTAAAGTTATTGGAGTTATCAAAGTTATTGGAGTTAAGTCGGGTTACGTGTTTTAGTATTGAAGTTATTGGAGTTATTAGAGTGATTATAGTTACGTGTTGTAGTTAATGGAGTTATAGTAAAAGACATGTTTTAGTTATTGAAGTTATTGGAGTTATTAGAGTTATTAGAGTTATTATAGTTACGTGTTGTAGTTAATAGAGTTATAGTAAAAGACGTGTTGTAGTTATTGAAGTTATTGGAGTTAAGTTGAAGTTACGTATTTTAATCAAATATTGTTAAGTTAGAGTTGTAAAGTTATTGGAATTATGTGCTATACTTATTGGAGTTACGGAGCAACTAAAGTTATGAGAGTGGATTATCAAGATGTGTGGCTGAGATTACTTTTGACATAACTTTACTTTTCAACTCTCTCCCGGATGCATATGATAATTATACATGTGGATACTATTCTGTGCGGGAAGGATACCATTACGATGGATCAGGCGCAGACAACTTTATTGTCTTTTGATGCGAGGAAGAAGGACAAGGCTGGGATACGTAGTAACAGCTCGGATACGGTAGCAGTTGCTCGTGGTGGGAGAGGTCAAATCGTCTAACAGGGATGCTAGGTCGAATCATGGCAGGTCTCGGTCTAGGAACACCTCTGGTAATGAGGTGCAGTGTTCCAAGTGTGGTGACCTTGGGCATATTAGGCGGTATTGTCCTAATAAAGGTAACGGCAAGGCCGACACCAACTTGGTTAGGAGTGAAGAGAATGGTGACTCCTCTTTCACGCCTAGTGACTTACTTGCGATTACGGATGAGTGCGATGCTTCTTCCAAGGAAGATTGGGTGTTAGATTCTGCTAGTGTCAGTCACGTTTGCTCCCGGAAAGACTTTTTTGATGAGTTCCAAGAAGGTATGACTAAGAAGTTGAGTTTGAAGAATAACTCAACAGTTGATGTAATGGGTGTTTGGGTGGTGAAAATCAAAACTGATAGTGAAGTGATGCATACTTTGGACAAGGTAGCATATGTTCCAAAGTTGCGGAAGAATCTAAAATCACTTAGTCAGTTGGAGTCCCAAGGTTATGACTACAAAGCTCATGGGGGAGTGTTAGAGGTGACTATGGGTTTAGTGGTCCTCTAGAAACGGGAGTTGCATCGTGGTTTATACCGTCTGGATGATTCTACCATCAAGACCTCACAGGCTGGGAACGGAAAAGACGTCGACGTGTTTCGTTCGCGATTGAGGCGACGAAGGTTAATTGTTTCCAGGTTGCAGATGGGGGCAAGGGCAGAAAAATTTCTGCTGGTGATAGAGTGGAGGGGTGGAGGTCCCTCTCCGGAGTCAAATGACGCCTTTGACTGGTTCAGCTGTACACGGTGCATTGGCCTTGGTAGTGAGTCAGGGTGAGGACCAGACTCGGGTGTGCAACTGGTAATTACCGTAGGGCAATGGCTTATTCCTCGGTGTCACCCCTTGGGTTGGAGGGGGAGAATTGTTGGGTCTATACCCACGGTCCAACCCAAGTAATTACCAAGTCGGTGTAATTCTTGGTTTTGGAAAGTTTAGAAAGTCTTGTCTTAGAGACAAATTGCCGTGCAAAGTTGTTTTAGGAAATCTAGGCACTTTGGTCTTTGGTATAAAGAGCTCAATATCTCTTTTGGTGTGTACGTCAAATACTAAGCGAAGATATTACGGGCTTGGATTTTGTACGTAATTAGTAGCAACGACAGAAGCAAAATCGGTACGTATTTTGTTTGGTTTCTCCTTCTCTCACGGAGCTACACGAGCTAGTATTAGCGGGTGTTCAAGACGGATCAAGTCTTGGTGTAGGAGTGTTGCTGCTGGCGCAAGTCTACTCTTGCTGTTGAGATTCATATCTCGGTTCAGTACAAGGTTCGTCTACAGTACAGGAACGGTTAGTACATCTATTCTGGTGTGATTTATCTTTAGGAGTATTATTAATTGGTGATTATAATTATACTCGGAAGTTATTGGTAGTTTATCTTTGTTCCTGATTTGTAGCGTGTTTTGAATTCGGTGTTGTAATTCGAGACGGTGGTTGTACTGGTGCTATTTTATATAGTGGAATTCAGAGGTTTTGCTTTTGGGTTTTACCTCTGAAGTTGGAGGGTTTTGCCCTCGGCTAAGTCCCTAAAATATGTGTCTTATCTTATTAGCATGCGTATTTTCTACTTTTGTTTTTATTGTCGATTGGTTTGCTTTCGCGGCGCGTGAGAGATTGGTCTTATTTCGCAACACACCCATTATCTCCATAAATTATATATAAACAATCTAAACTACCTAAACCCTATCAAGTTTGACGATGAGGTGTTTAAAGAGACGAAAGGAGTATATATGTGATAATTTTGTTCTAGAAATTTTACAAAAGACTTGATTTGAAATACTATCTTTTACTTCTCCTAAATATTTTTAAGAGATACTAGTCGTTGGACCGCGCGCGCGGGGTCCCCCAACATTATCAAATCTCTTGTTCGATTGTCACCTCGATGCGTTTGGGCATTGCATCATTAAAACCGTGTCTCTAAACGTGTAGGTTTTTAACTTGTTTTGTAATGCACTGTGCGCGAAAGATTTTAAAGACACTGATACTATTTTTCACAACAAATGGCCGCGTAAGCAAAGCTATGATGTTTAAGAAGCGAAACTACAAGCGTTGAAGCTAAACATAGCCTTAAAGGTAAAACTAGTCATACAGTAGCTTATTACAAATAGACATGGCCAATATGGCTATAAGTGCCTAGCCAGAAGATATGAATGGGGCTTTCCAAAATACCACAACTCCAATAAATGGGTCATTGAAGTTGAGGCAGCCCCAGGCGCGCCATGCGATAGATGTGCTTTGAGCAGCGCCTCAAAATGACCCGTGTTCTGATGACCAGATTGCTCACCTCATGTGCTGCTTGTGATGGGCTCAGCGAAGCAACCCCAGGTTGCATGCACTTACTGCGTAATCTCGACGTCCTTCACCATCCACTTGAGGGCTCGGCCGCACCTATTGAGAAAACATGCTGGGCCTACTTTCATGCGGAAATTGTTGTCGGCCAGTGATTTTTTTGTGCGTTTGTAAAACTTCATATCATCCTGTAAGGCAATGTGAAAGTTGTAGTGAGTTAAGAATTTAATGAAAGCCTCCACGGCCCACGACATTGCACTGTTCTATAGGCCCGTGTACAAGCCACACTTTCAACTTACCGCAACCTAACAATGTATTTAATTGCCCAGAAGCTTAGTAAACAAGATACTTGGACTTACATCTCGCTTTAACTGCAAAAGTTCATCGGCCTGGATCTGCAGCAGCTTCTCGGCTTCGCATGTGAATGTTGTAAATGTCATTGCTCTAGTGTCGTCTCTTGCATTAAACACTACGTTCACCCTACAATTTTATTGGTCAGTTGAGCACTTGAATTATGGAAGCACTAAAAATGAGGGAGTTAGGGTTGACTAACACTTACTTTGCCACAAATGTGACTCCTTTCCCACCACAATGCTTGCAATCATAGACGGTGCAAGCAGGCTCACCGGTACAATTGCCGCAAAGTTTGCACAGGTATATGCGTACATCATTCTTGTCAAATGCAGGCACACTTACATCTACCCAGTAGCGCTCATCTTGAATCGTGTCGTTTGCCTATGTTCACAACAAAATATTAATGATCACTACGCCAAAAAGAGAGAAAGACACCGGGTTGAATTTGATCCCGACAACGGTTGTAACCGGTGTCTGGGCTGCCGGTGTCTTTACATACGACACCGGTTGCACAAACTCTACCCGGTGTCATTTCGAGTACTTACAACACCGGTTGTCAGTCAAACCGGTGTCGAAGGTGTACTTGGGACGCGCGATTGGAGAAGAGCTTTGACACCGGTTGTAGGGAAAACCGGTGTCATAGGTGTATGTTTTTTGTTTTTTTTGGGTAAGGCTTTGACACCGGTTGTTCTTATAACCGGTGTCGTATCTAACATTTTTTTTTTTTTGGTTTGGCTGCTTCTGCCTCGGCCAGGGAATTGGCGACCACGATCCGATTAGTCGCCAATTCCCACATTACACATACAATATATATATATATATACACAATTGACAAGCCACGAGATACCAATCTCCAATTCTTCGACTATCAAGTATTTCAAACCCGATTCTCAACCATCGAATCTCAAGCACTCTGATCCACAACATTCCTCCAAAATACAACTAATAATGGAGTTCTCTACTTTTCCAAGTTCTACATTTCCATACTAAAACATACCAACTTCTCTATTCTAACTTAAAGAGAGTCAAAATATTTAAAGAAATCAAATTAGATTTGAATACTTACAAGCAAACCTAAGTATCTAGAAATCTTCATCTTCTTCTTCATCTCCATCCACAAAGACAAATGTAGTCCAAAGATCTCTTATTTCATCCACTTGTTCATCCGTAAATTGTTTGCAACCTTTCACAACATACTAAAACAACAAAATGAATTTAGATTACCAAATTTTACACATTGATAAATAACAAGATATATGTTTTGATATTTACCGCAATAGGAATAGTTGTAACTTTTTTTTGAATTATCTCAAACATGTAACGGCAAACATAAAATCCACAATCTTGACTCCCTAATGGTTGACGGGGACACTATAAAACAAATAAAAAATAAGTTAGCTAAAATTCGAACGTATAAATAGGATATCAAAATTATATTTAATAAAAACAAAAATTCAAACGTACCATTATATTTTTCCATTTCACAAGCGTCGAAGTGTTAGTAAACTTGGCTAGAGGATCCAAACTCCTGATTCTCGTGACGGCGCTAGCAAAATAAAACCAAAATTCCAATATATAAGGTATAGTTAACTAGTAATGAGTTTAAATAAAATAACTTATATAATATACACATACTCTTGTATTAGATTAAGAAGAAATTCGGGTGGTTTCTTGGTCCCTCTTGATGGATCTAACCAAAACCCCGTTCCCGACGGTGGATGAATCACAGCTAACATCCAATGTGCACTATACATTATAAAACAAATATAAGTTATGAAATATAAAAAAAAAGTACAAGAATTGGTAAAACTAGTTACCTTTCATTATAAGGTGCAAAAAATATTTTTTTCCCGTGTGCACATGTTGTACAAGTAAAAGCATTATAAACATAATTCCCACGATCATCCTCATCATCAACAGGTGTTATAGGAGACAAATATGCCGGGCATAAAAAACCATACAAACCCTCTACACGGCTCTTTTCACACACCTTTCTCAAATACCTATTACATAAAACAAAACAAAAATAGTGTTACATGTATGAATTAAGCAATATACGATTAGTATCTAAACTAGAATTATTATTTTACTTAAACAAAGGTTATTAGTGACTTACAAGATAAATGCCGTAATGTGAGTAGATTGAATTTGCCATTGATAACACCATTGCTCCATCTCTTCCGGTGTCACATACAAGTCTTGCATATTATGGAGCACATGCTCGGGAACATGCAAAGTTTTTCCTGATCCGGATTTCTTCATATTTCGAGCTTGTTAGAAAGTGAATATAAATCAAAAACAATATGACAATTTCAATTATTATGAAATATAAGTTACCGTATTGGTCACTGGAAATATAAAAGGAGATGGCCACAACACATAACCACCAACGGCCGAAGAGAGAAAACAAGATTCTGGGGTCGGAACTGGCAATTCGGCATTTGGCACCAAATCTTTCGAGATACTCACTTTACTATAACCGGAAGGTACAATGTTATTGTGTAGAAGGATTAGTTCCGAATTGCTTGACACATATACTTCTCCTAAAGCTACTATCTCTTGTGGATTGCTTGGAAGTGACATTTGACACTTATGTCAACCCTGCATTAATAAAGCAATAATGAAAGTTTGGCCAAACTATATATATACCACAATTCCTAAATATACTTGATTTTTATATAAAAAATTGTATAACTATATTAGATACCTGAACCTGCCCCCCCTCTATTGTATGTTGAATTGATGAGGTTGACGTTTGAGGAACCTGTCTCGCAGATGAATGGGAAGCAAGAGGGTCACGATCTTCATTTAAACTCACTGCTTTCCCCTTTCTTAACACATTATTAGAATCCTTAGACACTCTATCCTCTTCGTTGTCTTCCCTTGCTTGCGAATCGTGACTGTTCATCATGCTCATGAATGTTTTCATATCTTCTTGACTTGGAGTATCGCCGGCTACGAATTTGCAAAACATTTGACTCATCTTGAACATTTGGGATTGCATTGTTCGCACCGTATTCTCTAACTTTACCTCGGACATCTTCTTCGTAGATCGACTAAAAACATCAGAAATATTCACCATGTTGGTTACACCACGAACACGACCCGGGTGCTCCTCTTTGCCGATTGCACGTGATAATATATCATCTCGCCCTTGTGGAACAAATGTTCCCTCTTCCACGACTTCTTCCAACACCCCCTAAAAATGAAATAAAGAGACTAATTAGTATACTTAAATTTATATGTAAAATGAATTACTAAAATTACTATGTGAAATGATTTAAAAAACTTACAATTTCTTTCACCACTTCCTCGTCATACTCGGACATCGCACCTTTCCTAGATTTATGCGCTCTCAACCAAGAGACATGACGTGGTACTTCTTTGATTTTCACACCTTTAGAGGCAAATTCCTCAACCTAATACATTTTTGTGTTAGTAATAAAAATATACGATTAGTTTTGAATTATCAATAATAGAAAAAAGTAAATAGGTGTATATTTACTTACAATTTCTTCGGTGATGCCAATATATCCTTTCCGAGAACCGAAGTATTTAGTCTTCTTTTTGGACGCATTCTCTTTCCCGTCTTTGCTAAATGACTAATAATCCCAAAAAAAAAAGTTAGATCATCCATTAAAATAAACTAAAGTTTAAATAGAATTATAAAATTATAAGTAAACTTACTAGAAACTTTGCATCTTTCAAATGATATTCTATAAAAGCATCCCATTGATCTTGAGTGATTTGTGGATACACGACCGGCGGCTTCCTTACAACTGACTTTTCCTTGGTCTCCTCGTTTTCCACATACATATATTTAAGGTGAAGCTTTGTTTTCCAATTTCTCCATCTTTCCCCGGCTATCCTTAACACCCAAGATCCTCTACGCTCGAGAAGAACATAAAATGCACCCTACCAACACAACAAAACACATACATATATATAAAAACCACATAAAGAAGGAGATAACTTTTACATAAAATAAAAAACATATGATATAAATTGAATATTAAATCTAACCTCAATATCGTGTAAGACACGTTTCCTTGTGGCTTCGTCAAGCTTCTTCCACTCTCTCAAAGTGATAGGCACATGTGCACGTGCGGTGGCACCTTTCCAACTACTAAACTTGGCACGATGTTCGCCAATAGGATTTAACAACCCGTCCGTGCTCCACTCTAGCGGAAAAGGAGTACCATTTTGTAATGCTTTGGCACATACGCGTAGTAAAGTTTGACCTCTTTCACTATCGGAATCGGCATTATCATCACCGCCACTCTTTGACTTTTTTCTTCTTCGAGTGGAAATTATCCAACCTACATACACAAAATATAAACATGATTATTTATAAAAACACAAAGATTTAAATAAAATAAAATAAATATAATAAGTACAAGTAATTAAATATTAAACATAAGTAATACAAATAAAATTAAGAGGAACTTGTGCAAGTAATATAACGAAAATTAAAAGTACACGTAAAACTAAATACCAAAAACTTCTTGATAGGCGACTTACGTTGGTCCGAGAACGTTTTTTAGTTACTTTCGAAGATGAAGCTCCATTTGTATCATCTTGCACCCAAATTCCCTCATCATGATCGTCTCTAACATATAATAAGGAATCATCATCGTTTTCTATCTCATCATTACATGAAGTCGGAGCACCCAAACCTTCGAGAATCTCATCTTCAACATAATAATCAAACTTATGTCTAGGTCGAGCGGATAAAACAATTGACCATTTCTTATCCAAAGGGTCACTCACATAAAAAACTTGTTTCGCTTGGCTTGCGAACAAGAACGGATCATTTTTATGTGAAACCTTATCAAAGTTAACCAAAATGAAATCCAACTCATCTCTTCTAACACCGTTGTTATTGTCAACCCACTTGCTTTTGAAAATGGGAATCCGAACAGTTTGGTAATACAATCCCCAAATCTCTTCAATTTGCCCATAGTAAAGCATTCATTTTTCAATTGGATTGTTATCCTTAGCACTTGAAAAATGAAATGAAACGGCCTCAACACAAACTCCACTATTTTGCATAGTGCTTCTTGAATCTTGTTCTTTGGTATAGAATGTATATCCACCAATCGCATATCCACTGTAAGAGGAAACTTGTAGAGATGGACCAAAAGAAAGAATCCTTACATGTTCAGAAAATTTGTTGATCCGTTGACTTACCACTTGGTTCTCCAACCAAGTGCCAAATCTCTTTTTGTTCTCATTCTCAATCCACATGCCACTCTTATTTCTATGCACATTTCTCAAAAAACTTTTATGCATCTTAATGTAAAATTCCACAGCATCATCATTGTGAAGAACATATGAGTGAACTGAATCCATTTCGTCGGTATTGAGTTGGATAATCTTGTGACCCCTAACACCCTTGCCTTCCATTTTGTCGGCATGACGTGGTTTTGGAAGACCAACCCGCTCATCATCAGAGATAAATTCATAACAAAAATAAAGAGCCTCTTCTATGATATAACGCTCGACAATACAACCTTCGGGATGAGATCTGTTTGTCACATAATCCTTGTATTTTCATGCATCTTTCATACGGATATTGATATCTCAAGAAGATAGGACCGCATTCTTTGATCTCTCTTACCAAATGAACCGGCATATGAACCATGATATCGAAAAAAGAAACAGGAAAATACATCTCTAACTGACATAATGTGAAAATAATCCCTTCCTCCAAATTGTCCAACTCAGTCGGATTAATCTCCTTGCTACAAATGACATTAAAGAATAAACACACCTTTGTAATAGCATATCGTACCTTTTTTGGTAAAATTGAATGAATAGCTACGGGCAAAAGTTGTTGCATGAGTATATGACAATCATGAGACTTCAATCCCACAATTTTCAATTCCTTCATAGACACACGGGTGCTAATGTTTGAAGAATACCCTTCCGGAACCTTTATTCCCTTAAGACACTCACAAAATTGTTTTTTCTCATTTTTAGAGAGCGTATGAGCGGCGGGGGGTAAACGGGTTCGTGTGCCTATTTTTTGCGCTAGCAACTCTTCTCTAAGTTCAAATTCATCAAACATATCTTGTCTTCCCTTCGCAGTGTCTTTTGTCTTGTTCGGAATATCCAACAATGTGCCAACAAGAGAATCACAAAAATTCTTCTCTAAATGCATGAGATCAAGAGAATGTCTAACTGTCAACTCTTTCCAATAAGGAAGATAAAAAAATATAGATCTTTTCTTGTAACCCTTGGATGGAAGTTTGAACCACATTTCTTGCCGTATGTGATTTGCAAATCCTTGACTTTCTCATACACTTGGGCACCCGTCAAAACCGTTGGACGCGGACGCAATTCTGGTTTTCCATTGAAAGCTTTTCTTAGTCTACGATAAGGGTGGTTGAACGGCAAGAATCTATGATGATCAAGATAGACATTCTTGTGAGAATTTTTAAGATAGAGTTTGGTTGCATCTTCTTCACATATCGGACATGCATTATCTCCTTTAACACTATATCCGGACAAGTTGCCATATACAGTAAAATCTTGGCTAGTGTTGAACAACATAGCACGTAGATTGAATTTACGACCAACATGAGCATCAAAGACTTGTACTCCTTCATCCCACAACAATTTTAAATCATCAAGAAGAGGAGCCAAATAAACATCTATGTCGTTACCCGGTTGCCGTGGGCCAGAAATCAACAAAGAAAGCATCATGTATTTCCTCTTCATGCACAACTCAGGAGGCAAATTATAAGTAATCAATATAACAGGCCATGTACTATGTGCACTACTCATATTACCGAATGGGTTCATTCCATCTGTTGATAGCGCAAGACGCAAATTTCTTGGTTCTTTGCTAAAATCACGGTTGTTGGCATCAAAAAGTCTCCCTTCAGAAGCATCGGCCGGATGCCTCAACTTGCCATCATGCTTTCGATCTTTACTGGATTTATGCCATGTTAATAATTCCGCGTCCTTTGGGTTGGCAAAGAGTCTTCTCAATCTTGGTATTATGGGAAAGTACCACAAAACCTTAGCCGGAACGCCTTTCCTATTCTCCTTGTATCGAGAGGTACCGCAAATAGAACAAACAACATCATTTTCATAATCTCTGCAATACAATATACAATCATTTGGACAAGCATGAATCTTTTGGTAGCCTAGACCCATTGAAGCTAACATTTTTTTGGCTTCATAAGTCCGAGTAGGGAGAGTATTACCACTTGGTAACATGTCATTCAACAACTCTAACAAACTAGTAAAGCTCTTGTCACTCCAACCATTTGCCGCTTTTAAATTATACAACTTTAAAACGGCGGACAATCTAGTGTACTTTTCGCAAATTTCATACAACACCTCTTCATTTTCATTCAACAAGTTCTCCATCATATTCGGGTCATCGCCATTTACATCTACATCAATTTCATCTTGATTCGGATCATCAGTCCCCTCTTCTCCACTACCCTCCCCACTAATCGCATCAATATTATTGTCATCATCATCCTCACCAATATAGTCCTCACCATCCTCTCCAATATAGTCATCAACATTCTCTCGAATATTTTCTTGGACAAATTCACTATTACTTTCATTATCCATGCCCAAGTCATGTGTTGCCTCCCCATGAAAAATCCATTTTGTATATTTTGAAGCAAAAGCACTCTTAGCCAAATGAAATTTTACCGTATCAAGAGAGTGAAATCTCATATTATAACAATTACAACACGGGCACCGCATACGCTTTAAATCTTCACAATTTTTCTCGGCAAACTTTAGAAACTTTCGAATCCCCTCCTCATAATCACAGTCACCTTGATTTGACATTGTTATCCATTTCCGATCCATGTCTATATTAACCAAAATTAACAACAAATTATCCTAAACACAACCTAATAAAAGTAAACGTCTAAATCTTACTAATTAAAACGATCAATTCAATAATCTACAATTCTATTGTTTCAATAATCGAACTAAACTCACTTCTAAAATTAGTAACCAATTATTCTAAGAAAATCAAACACGATAATTAAAACTACTAATTCAAACATATAAAATGTATTTGTTTTAATCGAATAACTAAACCACTAGCTACTACTACAATACAATATTCATAACCAAACAAAACACATAAGAAAACGGTCAAATGCATAACCGGTGTCTCTTTGTCAACTATATATAAGTAGTAGTACTCTATTGTTCCCGACAACTAATGACCAATTTCACCCAAATAAGAACAATTCACCGTAGCACGCCAATACACAAAATGAATCTAAAAAAGTGCAATTCACGTAATAAGAGCAATTCACCATATAAATCTAACTATACTCAAAACAAGAATAATTGAAAAATCAATAAACACAAACCTTATTAATTGGAATATGCACCAAGAGGAAGAAGTGGGCGGCGGCTAGATGAGCAAGAAGCTAAGACACGGTTGCGTCGGCGGCGGCAACCACGAGCAGCGACGGAGCGGAAAAAGCCTCGAGCAACGACGGCAACCACGAACACGACGAAACTTAGAGGCAACCACAGAGCGACGGCAACCACGCGAATAGGGAACGAAGGCGACGACAAAAGACGATCCAATAGGGCAAACGTCGCCGGCGATAGCAATGAGTCGCCGGCGGTCTTCGTTTTTTTTTTTTTTTTCTGAGTTTTGAATTTGCTTGCGAATTGGGATGAAGATGATACGCGAATTCGATTGTACTGGGTGTTATTGAATCACTTATTTCCCAAAAAAAAAGTATAACCTCTATGACACCGGTTGTACCCAAAACCGGTGTCAAAGGTCCTCTGTTTTGTGTAACCACGACAGTTTTCCTTTTTTTTAAATACCTTTGACACCGGTTTTAAGACCAACCGGTGTCAAAGGTCCTAGACTTTTTTTTTTTCTTTTTGTTTTGTGTACCCACGGCAGTTTTCCTTTTTTTTTAATACCTTTGACACCGGTTTTGAGTCAAACCGGTGTCAAAGGTCCTAGACTTTTTTTTTTCCTTTTTTTTTGTGTACCAACGGCAGGTTTTTTTTTTTAATACCTATGACACCGGGTATAGCAAAACCGGTGTCGTACCAATTTTTGACACCGATTTTAACTATTGCGGTGTCTTATTTAGCGGTGTCTAATCCTTTTTTTGGCGTACTGGATGTTTTTTGTTGTAAAACAACCTGCATTCGATAGAGGAGCTAGGTTGTACCAGACAATCACGGAAAATGCATATGATTCATTGAAATAACTGACCTCCTTTCTAGCAAGCTCAGCCAAAGTGATCATCCTCCGCTCTAACAGCCTCGCCCCAGAAATTTGCTGCCCAAGTTCTGTGAGCACTGCAATGTTGTCTTGCGCCCTGTTTTTGCAATGTTGATGTCAGTTCAAAGGGCTAGTCGATGTGCATGCCTCAACGACTATAAGCTCACCGCAACTCACCATGATCTCATGTTGTCAGCCTGATCACCTTGTGGCTCGAATCGCATACGGGTCGACAATGTCGTTGCAAGTGTATAACCTGCAACGGTCATCAAAATTATCAAGAAGTCGTGAACACCTAACTTTTTTCGTGATGCGTAACTTGTGGTGAACCCACATAGGGCTGATGGTGGCTATTCAAAAATCAGGCTAGGCTTACCTTTGTAGGTTGTTGCCTTGAGGTTTGTGAAAGCCACAACAGGATGGGTTCGAAGAAGGGCCTCTAACCTAACGCAGTCATGAGTTGCTAGTCGAGCGCGGGCAGTAACGATGAGCGTTTTGTCAGAGTTGCGTATTTTACACGTTAGTGTGGCACAAATGATGAAACATTTAGATTAAGGCAGCTAAAATAATTATAGATCAATAACAGTACAAGTCATCCTTAGAAGGGCCTAGGCCTTTCAAAATTAAAGCATGTAGGAAATTTGGTCATATGACTAAAGTGATAGATTACACAGAGAAATTGTTAGGGAAGGCAGGGTAGTGATCAAACTCTTGGACTTTGTATAAAGCAAGGCCTGTAAAAGCAGTAATTAAGTAACACCAATTATATGAAGTTCGTTTACCTACAATCTGTGACTACGAACTCCCTAACAGCAATGTCCACGCCACTTGTGTTGCGGGGGAACCTTATTGGCTCCACGTAAAGAACAATTGCCAACACATCTGTTTAACAGGACATTGAATTGGCTTAGATAAACATATTATCGTAGTAAAACATATTTGTACATTTTTTTAAATACTCACCAAAGCGGTTATCGTCATTGTAAACCCGGGGAATGTTTGCCACAATGTTGTACACCACCAAAATTGAAAGCCAATTCAATTTAAATTGAAGCAAAGATCAAAACCTTATGAATGATTATTACATACAACTATACACAGGACGACTGGACGCCAAGTAATTAGACACTGAATCGTTGTCTAAACATGAAACCGAATCACAACGCCTTTTCGGCTTCTTAGTTTTATCCTTACTGCTCTCACTTCTCTTCTTGCTACTTTTCTGCTCAAATACTAATGGCACATAAACCTACACTAAGAGCAGAACTCAATACAAGTTATAAAGACACAAATTTAATTTACTAATAGAACAGCTAGATTGTCCTGAATCAAAACACAATTTCAACAAAAAATCACATCAAACATCAATTACAAATTCACAGACTGACCTAATTATTGTGCACTTAGCAACTAAGATGGAAAATTAAAATTGAGAACTGAGATCATTTCCGTGCCCTTCGAATGCATCCGACTGCCCATTATGAATTCAATGGCTTGCAAATTACATAAAAGAAATGATGAAAAATAGTGAAATGGTCAGGTTAATAAATCAAAATTTAGAGATAAATTTCACACCACTTTTTTCTGGGATTCGAACTTCTTGAGGAGCTCATCAACCTACCAAACAATGAACAACCGAACGCTATTAGATCGCAGGCCAAGAAACCTTGTATAGGAAATCAAATTTGAACATCAAAATAAATATGAGGGAAATTCTAAATCCAACAATATAATCGACCAAAATGGATTCAGAATCTTTATTAGCTGTATACCTTTTCACTTTCTACCTTTTGGCCATAGCATTGAACGATTTGCGGAGCTCATCGACCGAAAAGCTATGGCCAAAAGGTAGAAAATGAAAAGTCAACCAAATTAACCCAAAACCCAGAACTTCAAAGTACATTATTGCAGGAAAACACATTGAAAATCAACCCTTTGCCAACTCAAATCAGCCGAAAAGAAAAATACGAAAATCCCAAACATAAAAAAATTGAACTAATAACCCCTAAATCAACCACCACAAAAAAAATGGAGTAATTAAATCTGAGATGAAAATTAATTAGTAATTACCTTCGCAAGATCCAGATGAGGAGAGAGAAAGAGAGTAGTCGTGACACCACTAACGAAGAGTGAAAGAGGCACGCAGGAGAGAGAAACTGGGGAAGCAAGGAGGAGAAGATATTTTCTTAAGGGTTGAAGGGGACGGTCGAGATGGCGAAGGAGATTTGGGGTTCGATTTTCAGCCTTTCGATTTAACACTGTTCTTCGTGAACAATAGTCATGGGTTGCGTTTCATGTTCAAAGGGGCTGCGTTTTGATGAAATCTTGTGCGTTTAGTGAAGGGGATGCTGCGTTTTGGGGGGAGCACTGTAGCTATGCTACAGTAGCAAGCTAAGAGGATTTTATAAGGTAAACAGATTTTGGTGTCTTTTTTTAAAATCAATCAACTTAAGTTGATTTAATTCAAATAGATTTGAAAATATTTTTTAGGCTTTCATTTGAGGTAGAATTTTGTATTCTATCCTTAATTGATTTTATCTGATGGTTTTACACGAAATAAAGTTGATCTTCTAATTGTTTCCTAAGTAATCAAGAGTCTTTTTACTGCATAAAAAAAAAACCTTGGTTTTGATAATCTTTGAGACGTTTTTGACAAAAAGTTTTGAGCTTAAATTCCAAAGAATACGTCCACAGAGAGCTTAACAACATTCGGTACTCTCTACTAATGTTACACACAAATCTCATCATAGGTCAAAATTGTTACCTCTATTCGCTTGACTAAGAAGCATTAAGAGGTGATTGCTTTGTACTTTTCTCTTTTCGAATGAGGTATTTGAAATACAGTGTTGTACTCGAGTTATCCTATTTTCTTGGGTTGAGAGAGTAGGAAATAGTTTCAATATAGTTGAAACTAGCACAACTAGCTAGAGTTAGTTGTAGGGTTCTTCTACTTCCTAGGGTTGAGAAAGTAGGAAAGAAATTTTAGTGAATTTGGGTACGTAGACCTTGAGTTAAGGTCGAACCATGTAAATCTGGTGTGTACTCTTTTTATTGTTTCGTGCATTATTTCATAGTACAGATCTATAATTTCTAGATTGTGTAGTAAGTAATCTGTCATTTCCCTTGCGTTACACACATAACTCGAGTAAAAATGAAAAAGTTCCAATCAAAGTCTTTACTCAATTCACCTCCCCTCTTGAGTATATCTCGCGACATGACTTTTCATCATCATCATGAGAAAATTTAAACAAGAAAAAAACAAATATTGAAGAGGATTTATTTCCAGAAATTTGAGATTTCTTCGTTCAAGCATTGTTGAATTCTCATTTCTGGGTGTACCCAATAAAAACATCATTGTTTACCCAGATTTGCAGCAAATTTCAATCCAGGCAAACCTTCTAATGTCTAACGCCGGCGGTGGAAAGTGGGTTTGGTGGTGCAATTTCACGTTAGTAAGCAACGAGTAATGGCCAGACGATGACGCAAGTCGACTACAAATCAACAAAGATTCTTCTACGTGCACTTTGACCTCACTTGTGCGCATCCTGGAAAACTTCCCAAGAGGTCACCCATCCTAAAAGTACTATTTAATTAACACGCACGATTCATTGTGGATTTCTTAGCACATGAGTTTAATAAAAAGAAATCCTGCTATGTTTGTATGAGTAGAACTATCAATCATTTTAAACATTAGGCCAGGTTTCTTATATCTTTTAAACCTCCTTTAAATCAGGGTAGTGCGGGCTCGGTACGTCGGCATGACTTGCCTCGTGCCCTCCTGCGTTGTTGTCAGATATATGGCTAACAATGGTATTGGTCTAAATCAGAGGGACTATATCTGTATATGGTTGCTTCACAATCATTTAATATATAGTACATTTTCTTTATTCAATCAATTAGGTCTAGAACGGCGAAGCGTAATTTCTAAAAATTGTTACTATTGGGTCAATGATTTTGGTCCGTCCGGGTTCACCAACTCTACGGTGATTGCAATGCTTAGATCAGGCTATCGGGAGCACAAAAAGTATGGTGGTCATTCTCACAATTAGAGAAGTAAGGAACACACTTAAAATTATTTCTCATTTTTTTCATTTTTAATTATATGTGCCTCACCCCTCTATTGTGAGCAGGAGCACTATGCTCCTTGTGCTCCCGAGATCATGATATAATTTGCGTGTAGTTTGTATGCAGAGTTGATTTTTAAAAAATGGAAAATTTAAAGGTGTTTTCAGACAAATTTTCCTTATTTTAGCATGTTGACCAAAAATGTACTACGATATTACGCCAATTCATTTGTTATCTAGAAAAAATAGTATTCGTGGGGGTCTTTTGGATTCTGGGATGAGAATTGGGGATTAGATGGTGGGATAAGAGCTCGGAATTGAAGGTAGGGAATTGAGTGAGATAGTATAATTGCATTGTTTGGATATACCCCTACTTAATATCAATGTTATCATATATAATTTTGTTAAGGGCGCAAATTAGTCTTTTCAATTATTAATGAATTCGCAAGTCTAAGATCTGCCCCCTCTAAGTATTAGATTGGAGGGAAAAGAAATATGATATACCCGGTTTTGTAATGGTTAATATGGTGTTTTTAGATGGGGTTTGGTGCATAATGAGCATGACATAGCTTATATTTTAATAATCTTGTGTTTTAATGCCTACTCGTATTAGAATTGCACAGATTTTAGCCAAAAGCTGTCACCTGAGGGATGTTGTGTAAGATGGTATCTAAGTGAGGACTCAGGGGATCGAGAAATGACACACAATCCAAGGAATAAGACCCTAACCAAAGAAAGAGTTGGGACTACTTGAGGAAGCCGTCTATCACCTTAAACTTCAACTCCACATAACTTTTCCTCCGCATGAAATTATTCAGAAATTCCAATTGCAGAAGAAATGTAACACTACAGAATATGGAAAGTGGTTTATGAAGTGGGAAACTAAAGCTCATATGATCAGTTTATAATAGATTCTTACCATTCATACTAACAACAAGGCATTCACCTTTTAAAGCCCACGTACGAGAGGATATTCGGGCCTAAGGGATGACTAACCATATTATTGGGTTTTGTTGGGACGTATGATGGATCAGACTGTTACAGATGGTATCAAAGCAACCCTGCGACCGCGCATTGGGTGCTGGGGCGAGGCCCAGACCAGCCATCTAACGTGGGAGATCTTGAACCTGTGTTGATGTTGGTATGGTTTGGTTGAGGCGCAACAGGGACATTGTGTTCATTAAGTGAGGGAGTTTGTAACACTACGCAATATGGAAAGTGATTTATGAAGTGGGAAACCAAAGCTCTTATGATCAGTTTATAATAGATTTTTACTATCATACTAACAACAAGGCCTTGACCTTTTAAATCCCACGAGAATTTATTCGGGCCTAGGGGGTGACTACCCATTTTATTGGGTTATGTTGGGACGTACGATGGATCGGGCTATTACAAGAAATTTCATGGTCATATCTTTTCAACGATATATTATGAGTTCAAAATGAAGTTCGGGAGTGAGAGTTATGAGCTTTTGAAGATCAGCTTGAGAACAACATTCTCTACTCGAGAAGGGCCCTTCTCGACTCGAGGTGATACAAATCCGATAAATCAAAATGACAAAGCAGTCGACGGACTACAAACAGGAGCAACTTCTACTGAATGACAATTGCGCCCATCCAGAACATACAAGTTATCTAAATGCATGATGAATATGTCTTGAATGACTATTTCGCTAATTGAAGATATCACTACACGTGTAGACACCTGCATTTGTCCCTACCGAAATGCACGATGATGAAAGGACATTTTACTGTGGACTGCGTCTACTTGCTCTACTATGTGAACCACCGTTGTCGTGAATCCGTTAGCAAATGCGTCTTCACCCAAAACAAAGCCAAAAACAACCATTTTCCTCCCTTTTTACCCCTGACTTAACTCAGGAACAACCCGCGTGCCTCAATCGCCTAAAATCATCTACAAAACATGTTTTTGTACGTCATTTGCCCACCCAAATTCACAAGTACGATACTCATGTCATAAGAAAGCCAGAAATGCAATTTTGTATGGTGCGTCAAGGGGTCCAAGCGCACCTGTACGCGCGCCAAACGCGGCTGACGCACCATAATGTGCGTGTGAGCACCAATAGCTGCGCCATGCGCACCTCAGCTGCATCTGACACACCAATAGCTGCGTCTGACGCACCGCAGCCGCGCCTGACGCACCACTGCTCGCGTTCGACGCACGTCGCCCTAATGGCCGGCTAACCCTAAGTCTTCCTCTACTATAAATACATGGTTTTTCCACCGCATTTGACACACCTTCACATACCATTTCCACCCCGAAACTCTGCTCCTCCCGCATCACAATTCTCTCATAAAAAACCCTAACTACAATACAAAAACCCTAGCAATTACAACACCAAAACCCTAATACCACCCCTACACCTCTAGGACACCCCTTAACACAACACAATCAAACACAACTCAAGCAAAGCCCCTCTTAAACACCACGTTCGAAGAGCAACACATCGCTCTAAGAACACATCTAACCCCTACGACGCTTACTAAGGATCAACGCGACAATCTCAAAGCAAAGTAGAGCAAGTAGTGGTATTGCGGACACACGTAAGTCCTGAGGGCACCCCCTCTTTTCTAAACTCATCTTTTACTATATTCTCATCTTCTACCCCTTCTTTACATGCGCAATTTATTGCTTTTACAATCTAGATTTACATTTTGCGTAAACAAGATTAGATGTAAAATGAATTACAAGATTCACGCCTAACACACATAGAGCCAAGCGCTTGGACAAATTGGTAGCTAGGGACCGTTAATCAATCTTAACAACGTTGGGACCCAAGATGTAGTTTATGTGCTAAATAACCAACTTAGCTTATTTACTAGGTTGTATATAACTTGTAAATGACTGTAAACTTGCATGGCTAAATTTTCAACAACTTGTAAATTATAATTCAACTAGTAGAGGCCGCTATATGTGGGCGGGATAGGGTTTCTTATGGCTTCCCAACACGTACCGGCACCCCCGAACCCAGTCTTGCGGTCCGTAGGCTGCATATTGGTGTAGGGCACAATGCGCATCTTGTTCCTTACGTCCCTCGGTTTTGTCCCTTTCGGTAAACGACTCGCAAACGTGTTTGTTCTTATGTGCGTTTGTTGCTTGTTTTTGCCTCTTTTGTCCCATATTTAAACCCCAAAACTTTGTCAAATCAAGTTTTAACCACACCAATACTTTTCCCGTGCCCCACGTCACTTTTTGTGATGTTGCGGCGCGTGTGTCCATGGCCTTTGTCTGGCCACTAATACGCACCACGCATTTTTCTTTGAATGGTGCAATTCTCATTCCAAGTCATGCCCCATTGCATGTTGCCTTTTGTTTGAGTCATTTTCAACACATACACAAACATGCACGTATAAACCTCGCACTCACATGTTGCACTCACAAAATCGAGTCAAAAGCATTGCACTTCGTGCTGCATTCTTGAACACCGCATTGCCGTGTCATGCATACACAACCATAGCTTGCTGCATACATACATGCACACATACGTCATCTCCCTAGAGTCGCGTCTTGAATCATACTTTTGCATATCATCTAGGTCCACCCCTAGTCATCTAAATCATGCATCCTCCTATTCCATACCTAGGACAAACCGTCTTATGTAGGGTCAAGTTCGTACCTAACTACGAACTCATGTATCCTAGGACTCAGACCATTGCACGCATTTTTGCACTACGACTTAACATGCATACATGCATCACAACTCATGCATCGAACCTAAAAACAAAAAAAACAAAAAAAAAAAAACAAGTTACGTCATGCATCATGTCAAACACATCATACGTCAATCCGTATCATCGACTCTATCCACCTAAGATATTTGAGGCCCACTCCTAGCTCTTTATTACACAAAAATTCACATCTTTTTCGATACGCCAATCCGTATCATCAACCCTAGCCACCTAGGATTCCCGAGGCCCACTCCTCGCTCTTTTTTACCCAAAAATCCGCACCTTAGCGATACATCAATCCGTATTAATGACCCTAGCTACGTTGGATCTTCGAGGCCCACGTGTCACTATTTTTTGCCCAAAATTTGACGACTTAACGAAACGCCAATCTGTATCATTAACCCTAGCCACCTAGGATTTTTAAGACCCACTCCTCACCCATTTTTCAACAATGTCGTGCAATTTATGAAAATCCGAACCATATAACTTGATCTTAGCCACCTAGGATCATCGAGGCCACTCCTCGTTCAATTCACCATGAATTTTTGCATCCCGTCTATACGCCTACCCGTATTCGTACATATCACACACATTGCACTTGTTTCAATCTTAGCCACCTAGGATCACCGAGGCCCACTCCTCACCTCCTTTGTTTTCGTTGTTGAAGCGCACTCTTCACGACAAAAGGTTTCATGCATGTTTTTTTTTTACCTCATTTCCATGTCTAGCATAGATACCTCCAACCGATCGAAATTTCTCTTTTTCGTTGATGGAATAAATGAGCTTTTGGTTTATCAAATTTCTCATGAGCATCCAACGACGAATTCTAGTCTGTCTTATGCTGCACGATTAACGACTGGAGGTAAAAATTTGTAACTACATAAATGACTTTGATCCCTAACGATTGAATCCATTTTCTTTGGTAGCCCACAGAGCCTCCATGTCGATAGCCTTTTCATTTTTATCCTACATCTTCCTAGCCTGGGTAAGGGATGTTGATTTGACTTGAACGGCAAGACTTAAGAAAGTGGAGCCACTAAATATAAATGTTTATAACTAACATACGACAAGACTTAAAAAAGTGGAGCCACTAACTGCAAATAGACTAACAATGACAAGACTTTAAAAAGTGGAGCCACTAACTGCAGATAGACTAACAATGACAAGACTTAAAAAAAGTGGAGCCAAAATGAAATATGGCTAATAAACAAAAAAGCAAAACTTCTGAAACTGGAGCCAATTAAAAACAAATAACAAGTGTCACGAACAAGTGAAAACATCCCTCAATAGGGCAGAATTGAAAACTTCAAGCAAATGTGTCTTTCTAACTGGTAACATGGTCAAGTCAACACGATTGGGGGTAAAATGGGCCAGAGCCTTCATGCACATCCGCCATTTGTCACCCCAGCCAACTACAAAACCCCCAAAAAGTCCTCCTTGAGATCGTGCAAATCACGCCACCGCAATTTGCCGTTCTTCTAATCAAGAACTTGACATTTGTCGATTCACCGCGAGAGTTCTTCCGCACGACGGACAATAATCGCGAAAGCAAGACCCTAGGAATTTTGAGGATCGTTCATCAAGCTCTCCATGCATACATTCTCCGATTCTTTTCCCATAGTGCTGAATGACATGGAAATCTGAACCCACGTTATTAACCTACCCTTTTACAAATTTAGGTCGACGCATAGGTCTGAATTCTCCTTTTCCACCCACATTACAAGCCATAACCCTTGGCCAGTCGCATCCAACTTTCCTTCAGAATTTATATCCCACTTGGTCCAACATCAAGGATCAAGCCCCATTGAGCCAGCCACAACTACCAAACTCCACGTTCCAAATTCTTGGACTTTTCTTTTCCCTTGCCCACACATGGAATTTTTTGTCGACCCAAGACAAGAACGATCGTCATCACGAGCAGCACGTCTTGTCCATTTGGAATCATCAGATATTGCGCCGTCGCAAGCACTAACCCTTGAGCCACCTCAATAATCAAGCCGTGTGCCACCACATGCATACATTTGTGCCACCACAAATACAAAGCCTTGCTCCGCATCAAGCACAAAGATCATCCGCGAACAGTAGGAATGTCACTATGAGCTGTCACCATAAGTTGGACCATCACAACTTTTACTCACCTTTTTCATCATTTTTTTTTCTTTTGCGGGAAACCTCAAATATCTTCCATAAAACTTTACCATTTTCATCCTTTTTTTTTTTCCTTATGGGAGAAACCTCAAACTCAGTTCTACACATTTTTGCTTTCCTCACTATTTTCTATTTGGCACTCTTAGCTTTATTCCATGAATCTTAACATCTCTTTCATCCTTTTTTCCTTTTGGGGGAAGTCGGGGTACCCCCCTGCATTTCTTCGCATTTTACATCTGTATGTGCCTCGAGTCTAGGTTGCATTACTCTAAGTGCACAATATCATTGCATTGCATTTCATAACATTGCATTACATCGAGTCACTTACACTTGCACACCACATGTACAACCCTTTACACGAGCACTAGGCATCACTTGCTTTTCATGACATGATATACATTTGCACACTACTTGCATATACCTTGCATGAGAACTAGACATCACGCGCCCACCCACAAGACAAGATTCAATCGCGTACCACTACTACTCTACAAGCATTGGCACGACGACGTCAAAAGAATACACCCTGCGCCACGATCTCCTTGCTCGCACAAGAATTTCAACATGCATAATCAACTGGCAAACAAGAGGTACAAGCGACATTCAATTCCTCCATAATAACCTTTTTCATGCAAGAATGGGGGCTCCCCTTGAATCTGTCAACCTAGCATAGACCAATTGAGATCACACGCCCTCAAGTCATGTAATAGTCGCACCGACTTTAAACTCGAGCATCTAGCAAAACTCTATATTCAACACCAACGGACCTAACTTCGTTACGATCAAGCAACGTCGGACCCACTTTCGACATCTCAAGCGAAATACCATCAACAGCAGTGGAGCTAACACTGTCATGATCAACCAACATTGGACCCCCTTCCAATGGAAGCAAAAACAATCACAACAAACAATCAGCGGTCGCACTGACCTTAAGCATCGACATAAACACCAAATAGCTTCAGACCCACTTTCGACATTCGGAAGTCATTGCAAGTACAACCAGCAAGTTACACAATGCTATCCAACTATCGCACCGACCTTAAACATCATCCGCAGTTGCACTGACTATAAACATCAGGTATGTCTTCTTATTGGTTGGCAAACCTCTAAAAACGCACCGGCGGTCTACTGGACCTTAAACGACCCTCCACGTGCATTCGCATCCCGTTTGCGCGATTTACATACTTTGACTTTCGCCTTGTCCAAGCCTCAATTAAAATGGGGGCTTCTGTAGACACCTGCATTTGTCCGTACCCAAATGTCCGATGATGAAAGGACATTTTACAGTAAACTGCGTCTACTTGGTCTACTATGTGAACCACCGTTGTTGTGAATCCGTTAACAAATGCGTCTTCACCCAAAACAAAGCCAAAAACACCATTTTCCTCCCTTTTTACGCCTGACCTAACTCAGGAACAACCCGCGTGCCTAAATCCCCAAAAATCATCAATAAAACATGTTTTTGTACGTCATTTGCCCACCCAAATTCACAAGTACAGTACTCATCTCATAAGAAGGCCAGAAACGCAATTTTGTATGGTGCGTCAAGGGGTCCAGGCGCACATGTACGCGGCTGACGCACCATAATGTGCGTCTGACCCACCATCACCTGCGCCATGCGCACCACAACCGCGTTTGAAGCACCAATAGCTGCGTCTGACGCACCACAACCGTGACGCACCACCGGCCGCGTCTGGCGCACATCGCCCTAATGGCCGGCTAACCCTAAGCCTTCCTCTACTATAAGTACATGATTTTTCCGGCCCATATAACACACCTTCACATACCATTTCCACCCCGAAACTCTGCTCCTCCCTCACCACAATTCTCTCATAAAAAACCCAACTACAATACAAAAACCCTAGCAACTACAACACCAAAACCCTAATACCACCCCTACGCCTCTAGGACACCCCTAAACACAACACAATCAAACACAACTCAAGCAAAGCCCCTCTTAAACACCACGTTCGAAGAGCAACACATCGCTCTAAGAACACATCTAACCCCTACGACGCATACTAAGGATCAACGCAACGATCTCGAAGCCTAGTAGAACAAGTAGTGGTATCGCGGACACACGTAAGTCCTCATGGCACCCCCTCTTTTCTAAACTCATCTTTTACTATATTCTCATCTTCTACCCCTTCTTTACATGCGCAATTTATTGCTTTTACAATCTAGATTTACATTTTGCGTAAACAAGATTAGATCTAAAATGAATTACATGACTCACGCCTAACACACATAGCGCAAAGCGCTTGGACAAATTGGTAGCTAGGTTCTGTTAATCAATCTTAACAACGTTGCAAAACAAGATCTAGTTTATGTGCTAAATAACCAACTTAGCTAATTTACTAGGTTGTATATAACTTGTAAATGACTGTAAACTTGCATGGCTAAATTTTCAACGACTTGTAAACGATAATTCAACTAGTAGAGGCCGCTATATGTGGGCGGGGTTGGGTGTCTTATGGCTTCCCAACACGTACCGTCTCCCCTGAACCCAGTCTTGTGGTCCGTAGGCTGCATGTTGGCGTAGGGCACAATGCGCATCTTGTTCCTTACGTCCCTGGGTTTTGTCCCTTTCGGTAAACGACTCGCAAACGTGTTTTGTACCTAGCATGACTCGCTTCTCCCAAGCGTTTATGCTCAATGGGTACAGACTCACCTAGCGTTTACGTAGTCCCTCGTTAACAAGGAACAAGACCGCATTGCATGGTTTCCAAACATCCCATAATTGTTTGGTGGCGACTCCTATCCTAGTGCAATCATCGCACGACTCGCGCGTTTCCCGCAATAGAGACCGTCCGTGGAATCTACAACACGACACTTACATTTTGATCGCTTACTGCGCCAGCTCGAGAAGGTTATGGTTAAATCTTTTGTGCTGCTATATCTGACTTAGAGGAATGTTCTTTATTTGTCATTGGTTTGTTACAACTGATTTTCATACCTTAGACTTTCGTCTACTCAGAGACTCAGACAAAGTGGGGGCTCCTGTAGACACCCTACTTCTGCACTCATCTTAGCGCCCGATGATGAGATGGACATTGGACATGCGTTGAAATGTATCGTTTGCCAATGGGTTCGATGAATCAGTTTAGAGCCGAATTACCATGTTTGACCTAGTATAATTAGATTAGGCATTATGGTTTAATATTATTGGGCTTAGTTAGCTTAGACAATTCTTTAGTTAATTGCGCTATTAAACACACATTAGTAGTCTTCTAGTGTGGGAGCTCGATGATGCCACTCGGCCAATGTCATACGTGTTCGATTCGGATCAAAACTCCTCTCCGCGTACGGATTATTACCCCAATGTTCTAGAATTGTCATAGCAACTTTCCTAATTATGAAACTCACCTAATCTAATTAATAATATGTTTTAAAGAGTTTGTACAAGCATGAAGTATTATGTATTTTGCCTTTAGCAATTAAACACTTCTCGTAGGAAATTCTCACGGGGTCCTCTGGTTGGTTAATGGACATCACCGAAAGCTTTCCTAATGCCACTAGAATGCTACTTCCCTTCTCGTATAAATAGCGCACCCCCCGTATCTATAGCTTTGGAACACAATAACGCACGAAACTCCTCCAATTAGTGTGCAAGAAAAGAGACGAGACCATGAACAAGCACATGAGTCTCGAGTAATGATTGTCACATAGACATGTCCATCCTTGCTAGAAACTCCACCTACATCTTCAACAACACAGATTGGAAAAGGAGCACAAAACACCCTTATCACTATTAAAACATACACCCATACACCTTACCTACGACGTCCAACGACCGTAGACTATCCAATCCAATAAAGATAAGAAAACTCGGCTACATGGCATACGAGGGTTAAGATTATACCTTGGGATAATTGGCAAACGTTAATGAAATCTGCGTTACGACTACACAAGAACGTCCACCTGAGGGTCCCAATATATTTCTCAAACCCGTTTTCGAAGTGTGTGTTTTAATATCATGATTATTGCGATCTTAAAAGTGATTATCAGGTTAGTGCGCTTTTGACAATTCATGTTCTATCTGAAGCCCCTCTTAGTGTTTTAAACGTTCATGATCAATTTACATGTTCTCCATTTGTATCAACATTCCTGTGATCACACGCATTATTCATTTACGTATAACCTTGTGCATGCATGCATGTTCCTTAGATTAATATTCTCATGTTTGCTAGTTACGTACATGGCTACAAGTTGGAAAGTTTGATCCGTGCTAATCCCTAGTTGCATATATTATTATGTATGGTAGCTATTTACCAATATATTTGCCGCATGCTTGTCTTACCTACGTGACAATATTTCGAGCATATTATTTTGTTGAGTAGACAATATTTCATGCATATCTGATCATAGTGTTCACTCGTCGCATGATTTCAATTCTCGCTCGCATGCTATTTTTATGTACTTTCGTGATTAATTACAACGTTTATATTTAATTCGGATCAACTAGTAGAGACCGTCAACCACGATAAACGAGTTGGGTGCCTTACACCTTCCCTACTCGTAATCTTGCAGTGGACCAATTCTAGGTTCGTGGGGGACCTATAAAAAATCTCACTGGCGACTCCGTGTCATTGGCACACCTCTATTCGGGAGAGCGGATCGGCATCCCGCTGATACGACATCTCACACTACCATACCTTGGTAGCCATTTAAGATTCATTCTTCATATGCTCGATTGACAATTAATGGTATTTGGTGATTAGCCTAAAAAAGGAAGCAACTTTCCATGATTAATGCGATGTTGCGGTTAATTAGTTATTGTGGAATTAATTAGGCAAATAATAGATTAGATTTGATTGTGTCGTGGTTGCGGCTAATTAGATACTAATTTGGGTTGTTCCGTTTCCTTTAATAATCCTTATTTGCCTTTGGTTGCGATTTGTTTGAGTGATTGATAAACAAATTAGGATTCAAAGGCGGGGAATTCGGTAGCGGTTGCACAAATTCCCCACCAAAGCGGATTAATTGACTAAGAATCGGGATTTGAAATGAATGGCATAATTAGGGAATTGATTGATTTACATTTCATAATAGTCTTTATATCGTTAATTCGTTATTAGGTAATCAACAAACCAAACCCCCCCATATTATTTGCATTTTCTTTTCTTTTAATTTTTCAGCACATTAATCGCATGCATATTAGGCTATCCTTCTTCTTTGTGTATATGATACCCACTAACCCTTACTAGTTTAGCAAGAATAGTGGTAATACTTTGTTAGAATTTGTTAATCAACAAGCTCAATGTTGAAGGGTATCGCGGGCCACGCTCGAGGCATGGCAGGTCGCACAAGAAGAGAAGAAGGGGAGCGGCAGAAGGCTTCCAAGGAGCGCGTGAGTTGGTCCCGCGGACCGCGCCGTGTGTTACCGCGGACCGCCGAGTGATGTCGGCGGTTCTTACGCGCTTTCCTATTCTTCTACGTGTTTATTGTTTCCTTGAAAGCTATAAATACAGGGTTCACTACGTCAAATTTGAGCTTCCAGAACCAGCCTTAGAGAACGAAATTTTTTAAAACGAATCTCTTAGTATAAGAGAACGGGTACGGTAAAAACCGTTCTAGAAGATAATTGCAGAAAAAAGAAAAATAAATATTAAATATCTACGACAACGGTTATTGTAAAAACCGTTCTAAAAGGTACGATTAATTCTGAAACCACATCTTTAACAACGGTTTTCAATAGAACCGTTCTACAAAAGTCCCATAAGAAAACTGTTTTTAGATTTAACCGTTCTAATATACCAGTGAAGCAAAAAAAAAAAAATTAAATAACTACCACCACCTTGTTACTTCCGCCCATATATCTCCTTCTCTCACCTCGTCACTTTTATCTCACCTCTCCCTCTCTCCTTTATCTCCACTTCTCAGATCTCCTTCTCTCATTCTTTTCTAAAATTTCCTTTACTATCTCTCTTTTCCTCCGCCTTTTCTTAAATGTAATTCAATAATTTTGTTGATTTAATTTTCTGCAAACAACAAATCACCAAAACAACAAAAAAATTTCAGATCTATGAGAATTAACGAAGACAACAATGACGCGATGGACGACGACGACGACAATGTTACAGGATAGGCGACGACGACATTTGATTAAGGTTTTAAAACTTTCAATTCTACTTATTATATATTTGAGATTCTGATTCGTTTTTTGTTTTTGTAACTTAGATATTTTTTTTGCCTTTTAATTGCTCTTGAATTTGGTCCTTTATCTAAACCTATTTTTTGCTGATTTTTTTTTTTTTTTTGTGTGATTTTGATTGCATTAGATGAAAAAAACCAGAGAAAGAGGTGACCATGACGGACACGAAGATGATGGCGAGGGAGTTGGATAGTTGTTCTAAGAAATACGAATTAAGGTTTACTGTATGTGGTTTTAGATCTACTTTGATTATCGATTTTTTTTTAGTTATTTGTAATGTACAGATTTAGATTTTAATAGATTATCCACTCTAATCTGTTGTGGGTAATTTAATTTGTTAGTCTTAGTGATGTTGGAATTTTTATAGTCACACATTGTCGATAAATGTTGTTGTACCCAGATTTACTCGTGTTTCTTGATTGTGTGATTTAATGGTGATTTTGCTCAAGTTCAAGGGATTTAATTCCCATAATGTGGTGGTGTTGTTGTTGCCGACGTTGTTGATGTTGTATTCAACAATAACCATAGAAATACAGTAAATATAAAAAAATCTAAACATTTTTTTTTTTTTAAATTTTGGGTACATAGAGAACGGTTTTGGTCATAACCGTTCTCTTGCGTGTACACATTCGAGAACTCTTCTAGGACACCTTAGAGAACGGTTTTACCAATAACCGCTTTTAAAGCTCTTTTAGAACGGTTTTACCCAAAACCGTTCTTATATGCTTTTAGAACGGTTGCAACCATTCTCTTAGCCTTTAAGTACCGTCGTCTAGAGAACGGTTCTACAACCGTTCTGCTTAGCTTTAGGGCAACCGTTCTTGAAGGTCGTTTTTGACGTAGTGGTTGCTTGAGATACCCTAGACACAGAGAAAATTCCCAAGAGTCTTATAAAGTCCCACAAAGGTCCCTTTGAGTATAGATTGTGCGTAGGGGGCTTGGTATACCAATCGGATTTCTTCAGTGCATAGGAGGTTCGATGTTGTGTAACCTGGAGGGCGAACGTCTAGGAGGAACTTGCACCGTGGTTCGACGAAATCGTCTTTAAGTACAAAGGCCTAAAAACCTCGGCACAACAATTTCGCTATTTATTTCGATTGTCAGATAAGTCAGGTTAACTCCCTTATTTCCAACAATCTTAAAGACGATTTATTGTTGTTAACTTGACTGAATTGAATTAAACCCTAATCCTATTGAGTCGCATAGATAGGTTAATTGTTAATTACAATAGTTTAATTTTGTGCGATAAATAGGCTGTATGTGGTTGTATGATCAAGTCGATTGGTGTGATTTAATTTTAATGCTGATTGTTTATTATTGCAGTATTATGTGAATCGTGAATTCTATATGGAAAATTGATACGTTAAGCTAGAAGCCGCTACTGGTTATCTTTAAAATCATGTACCATGATATATTCGATTAAGCTGTGCATGTACGTGTTGGCCTATATGGTTTTTCGTAGCTGTGATCAGATTAGTGAGATAACTACATACTTAACATGATTTTGATCATGATTTCGATCCTCACCGTTCGTTTATATGTTTTGGAATCCATGTGATTGTAATTCAATAAGCATACGTGTTAAAATCTGCTAGTGTTCATATGGTTTAGTGCATGCATGCTGCGTTGACTTGCTAAATTGGACGAGTGTATACTTGCGCATAGCTGTTTTAACAACTGTATGCTTTCTTGGACAAAATTAATGTTTTTGCCTTGGTTAATATTCTTGTATCATGACTGGTCTCCTCGGTGGGAGACATGTATGATTAATTAAGCTTGTTTGTTGCTTATGGCAAATCTTAGCTGTGATTAGTTTTAATGGTCCAAGAGATTTGGTTGTTTCGGTAAGTTTGGTCGTATATGCTACTTGAGGTGCGATATCTTACCTTCAACTTGTACGACGGATTTTATCCGGGTAAACTGAATTTGAGGTGATCGATTGTCTAATAATTTGTATCTTATCGTTGATCGAGTAAAATTCTTAAATCGAAGTTTCGGGCGATGTTGGAAAGTCTGAGATAAAGCTAAATTGTGAGAGTAACTCCACGGATGAAAGGAACCGATATCGCTCGATTAACAAATAAGTTTACCCCTGTCTTGCCTTGCCGATTAATCCATGATTAGCGAACTGAAGTAATGGATGTTAATAAATTGCATGGTCCGTACAACTGTCATGTTTATGGTGTTGTTGATTTACATATAATTCTAAATAATTAAGAGTAAGAATAAAAACTTGTTTTTCCAATTACTTAATTACCCATTATTGTTATTGTTTAAAGCATGTTTAATGTAAATAAACCTAAGGTTGTAAACCTGTAATGGTTAGGGTAATGTGAGTACCTAGTCTAAAGTTGTGCTGTATTGTGACGAACTTGTAGTGACTGGGTCGGATAACTTGTTTTGATGTTCTGATTACTCTTAGAGTTGTTTGTTGTGTTCAGTGTGAATGTCATGTTTTAAGTATTGTACAAGTACATGTGAATGTGATTACAAAGTTGAACACAAAGTTGTAAACTCTTATGTGTTGTTGTTTGATTACTAGGAATGTTTTAAATTCTAGTTAAAACGGTATTCACATGTATCTTCTGAGTGATTAAGTTCACTAATTGTATGCTCTAATTGAGGTTGTTTGAACACAAGATAACATACTTCTAATCTTTTTGATGTGGAGAGTCTATGTGCTTGATTGATTTCTTCCGAGTTCGAATGTGGGGGTAATTCTTGTAGCCTTGTTAGTTGGTTAGAGCTGCCCTTTGATACATTGGTCAATTAAACTGTTGTAAGTTTGAGGTAGGTTTTACCTGTTTCATGAACTTGGTAATTGTGGGGGGTTATTTGTATGTATAAGTTAGATTTATGTCGACGGTATATTTAACTGATCAGTAAGTTGTTAGGTTACGTGTTCAATTGAGTCAAGTGAAATCCTGAAACATGTTATAGTTACATTTGTGCTGTTATAAGCATATCTTGATTCAGTGTAAACCCCTTGTTATGATGTAATCAAGTGTAATGTTTGACCAATGGAAGTTACTAGTGGAACTAGTAGTAACGAACTCCTGTGAAGTCAGAATGTCATGAAAAACCTGAGTTTTAAGGTTGAGTTGTTTAATTAGTTCATCTAATGTTTTAATTCAGTCTGTAGGAGAAAGTCAGTATGTTGACGTGTTTAATCCTAAGATGTAGATGTGCTGAACTTGCAGGAATCCATCTTATATGAAGATCCTCTTTATATAAATAAGCCTTGTAACCCTACAAGAAAGTAGGTTTTTAGCCACAAGTTTTGGCAACAACTTACACGTCGTTGCTAAATACTGTTTTTGGCCACAAATTTCTGTTGCCAATAATCTAAATTCATTTCCCCCCAAAAAAAAGTTCATCGCGGGAGTTCGGAAATTTTTCGATTTAAGGCCACAAGGCCATGTTGTTGCTAAAGAGAAATCTATTTTTAGCCACAGACGGTTGTTGTTGCCGAAAAGATTTGACCCTTTGGCCACAATTAGCCTTCGTTGCAGTGTTTTGTATTTGGCCACAATATATTTGTTGCCAAAAAGTACGTTGATTTAATAAAATAAAAATCAAAAAAATCAAAAACAACAAAACAACTTTATTTTCAGATCGAGAAGGTCGTCCATTCAGTAAAACATTAGCTATGCTACAACGCATCCCCCTTCTCCCTCCATTTTCTCACCTCCAGTTTTCATCACCGTCTCCATCTTTAGCCGTCACTCTCGCGTGTTCCTCTCTCGTCGGTCGTCAAGCCTTCAGACGTCTCTGGTCTGAGTGTTCTTCTTATACGCGAGTCCATCTCCCTAGGTTTCATCTGTGGTAGGTTAGCTAAAAATTCAAATCTGTATTCAACTTTCTTTGAGGTTTAATTCTTAAATATGTTTTTAATGATGATATGATTGTTTTCTTAGGTTTAATTTTACTATATTCAATGTTCAAACCCTAATTTGAGAATTTGGGGGTTTGATTAATTCGAGATTGAAATTGGGGTTTGTGAATTTGCTTTGGGTTTAGTCCGAGATTGAAATTGGGGATTGTGAAGTAGGGTTTTGACTTTAGGCAATAGGATTTATGCTCTAAGTGTATTCAATTCGGTTGATTTAGGCATGTTTTCATCTGATTGGTTTATGAATGAAGTTTAAAATTAGGAACAACGCATTACGAACTTGATTTAGGTTATGTAATTTTGTTTCTACTTTTATTATCTCCGAGTAAGGTTCACTGTTAACTTTGTTGATTCTAAAATATAAACTTCAATGAGTAGATATTAGAGAATTTTTGGGCATGTGACATTCTTGAGGATGCAGATGAACAAAATTAATGTCTTTATCCAATAACGAAATTACACTTCATTAGTTCGTCATTGTTGGTCGTTATGGTGATATGTTAGCAATTGCCCTATAATATACTTAACCCCACATTTTTTTTTTGAAATTTTGATGCTTACACTTTGTTAAATAGTCATTCTTGGTGAACTACTACTACTGTTTGTTGATTGGTGCTTTGTGGGTTAGAGGTAGCTTATTACATGATTGATAACTGGTTTGGCATTGTGCATATGGAATTGATATTTTGGCTCAAGAGCAAATTAATAGGACTATTCAAGGTCAACCTCTGTACCTCTTTCAATATAGTTTCTTTCGCTTTATTTTGTGGTAGCAATTCTTTGTTGCAGTCGTTACCGTCTCAAGATCAGCTCCAATGTACCCCTTCTTTCATAGCTTGAAGCTAAAGATGTCCAACCTACCCTTTTAACTTTAACTAACTTGTTATTGTTAAGCGTTGTATGGTAGTTTCTTATATTATGACGTTCTGTCACATTGCATATACAGACTTTATTATGATAGAATTTTTATCACTAGAACACTCTATTTGGTCTTGTTGAAATTCCATGTGCTGCGGTGTAAAGTTTAGACATTTGTCTTTCTAGGTTTTGTTTATCGTTCTAGAATCTGTATTGAAGAAGGAGAAAAGGAAGAGCAATGGGCGTTGGAGAAGAAGTCGGAGGTCAAAGCCCAGAAGACGATTAGGCCTTGTACTTATGATTAACTTGGTGTGTAGTTCCTAATTTCACATTTGTGTTTCAAGAAAAGTTGGAAATTCGCGGGTGGAGGGAAGCAAAGTTGCAGGGAGGCTTTTGTGTGGAGCGTTTCTTATAGTTAAAGAAGTGATGTGTACTTTTTGTTGGCTATTCTTCTTCGTCCATAATGGTAGGAATGCCTTCTTCGTAGAGTTTTAGTGTGATGGCAATGATCAGAATGTGTGTTTTGTGATTTTGTGTTCTTCTTTTGTCATTTGTCATATTAAGAGAGTTTCTAAAGTTTATTATCTTGCTGCGTACATTCTGATTTTTTTGCATGATTTGTATACAAGCTTGTCTAGTGCTTAATCAAGTGTGAACAAAGAAGGGTATATACTCATTTTTAAGATGAACGACATTCTATTATGTTAAATTGTTTTGGTCACTGATTCACTAGCTAAGTGTATATTTTCAAGGTTTATGAATTTGAAATTGTGTCCCTACATGAACAATGTAAGAAATAATGATGTTTTATAATTTTTACTGATAATGTGCATGTACGTATTGATTTTGCAGGATTGGACAAAGTTACACCAGAATAAACAGTTTTTGCCCAACAACATTGTGTTAGCTGATTATCTAAGGTTGTAACCCTTAGGTAAATTTCTAATCTTTAACATGGTCAGGTGTATTTTAGATATTTAGAATAGTGGTTGAGATTTTGTTATTGTTCGTGTTGGATGGTTTGTGACATGTGATGGGTTTGGTGGTGGTGGTGGTGATTGATCATAACCAAAATGTGGATTCACGTTGACATAATTTTAGCTTAATAGGTGGTCACAGTCAATGAAACCCTGTCAAAATTTTCTTAGAAATTAGCTTTGTGGGTTCTTACAAGTAGTTTTAGGTGGTTTACTGGTGGTTATGATTGATTTAGCTGGTGGTGGTATTGATTATGCTAGTGGATTTTGCGTTTGGGCAGAAGTAATATATAGTTGTGTTAGATGAGAAGTAGTTTATAAGGCCTCCTATTAACTCTATTCATAGGAATAAGATCGAAAAATGGTACAGAATTTTGAGTTATAAAATAAAAAGGACAAAAATTTGAAGTTGAACGACCATTTCGAAAATTTGACTTTTCAAAACAATTTTCCCTGCTTATTGTAAGAGTGTCTATAGTGATATATTCACAAATATGATATAGTGCAAGTATGAAATTAGTACACAAGACTTATGTGCCATAACTAGAAATACTTTCAACTTGCTATTTTACCCGCTCAACATGTGTCAATGCAAGATAGACATGCTTCAAATGTTTCTATCTACGCTTGGATGGCCAAGGCAATCGGTAAACTATTGTCCTTCTTTGCATCCTAAGTGCTATAGTCCAGGTCGTGTATTCATTGTAATGCTTATGAACAGATGATGCATGTTGTCACGTCGGAGGTGGACATAATAATATTATAATTACATTAATTTGATCACTTTCCTTACAACCTGACCTGCCTGCTTTCTTTGCATTCGAAGTGTCATATGTTGTGTTTAGTGTTTCTAGCTGCATTTAAATGTTATTCGTGGTTGTTGTAAACTTTTACTCATACTACGCTAGTCTATTGTTTTGCAGGATTGAATAAGTTGCATCAAAATATGAAGTCTTTGACCAACTACAAGTGTTGTTTCATTCTCTCTATTGTATCATATTGTATATTGGGAAGTATTTTGAGTTAGTACTCTTACAGTCAAGACTTGATGGGTGGAATTTTACTTTCCCATAATTTTGTATGTGCTTTATTCTATTACATTTTAATTTAAATAATTTTGGCTATTGCACTCCCAATTTGTTTTTATTGTTCTTATTAATATGAAGTCAAGGGGTGCACGAAGAACGTATAGAGGCGTACTATCATACTCATGCTCCTTGTTTGTTTTGACAAGGGGCTTGTTGCCAAAAACAGAATTTCGTATATTCAAGCTGGTTTTCTGCAACAACAGCATTGTTGCTAAATACGAGAGCTTGTTGCAAAATGTGCAGCCTCCTACTGCACAAGATGATTTTTGGCCACGATTAAGTTGTTGCCAAAATTAAAACCACACATTTAAGGGAACACGTGTTTCGTTGCCATATTTTCTGATTTTCAGCAACAAAGAATTTTCCGCAACGACAGTTGTAGTTGCGAAAAAACAGTAACTTTAGCCACGGCGTCTTATTGTGCGGCACTTTTTAGTTACGGCATGTCCCATAACGACTGATTTTCGTTGCCAAATATAGCTTGTCGTTGCGAAAAATATTTTTGGCAACAAAATTGCTTGTGGCTAAAAATCGATTTTCTTGTAGTGAGTTGTTGAGTCAATTACATGATTTGTTTGTTTATTTTGATGCAATAAATTCTGTTGAGAGTTGTATTTGTTTGAACAAACTAAACTATTAGAGGCTGTAAATCTTTGAGATTGTAATGGATCTTATTCAAAATATGTATTTGGATGATTCGCATGGTGTTTGATAAGGGTGGTAAAATGTGTTTTGCCTTTACTCTGTGAATGCGGTTGCAACCTGTATGCTTATGGAAGCTATTTAGCCGTACTGTGTGGGTCATACATTGCTGCTATGTTGAGACCTTTTGAGCCTAGTGCAAGCTTTGGAGTGCAAACCTTAAGAGTCCCTGTATTTCGGACAAACAATGATTTGAATAGAACTTAACCTTTGTAACTGAGTTCGATCTGGAGTATTAGATTGTTAAGTATACGCATATACTAAGATTGATAAGTTATGATTTTGGTTGTGAATGTACTTGTGTGTAAATCATTGTTGAATGGAAAATTGTGGTTCATAAGTTGATTGTATGATCTAACTGTATGTCAATTAGTTGAGTCAAACAGTTTATGAAATCTATCCCTGGATGACTATGTTTATATTTGATGGTCTGAGACTATGGGTTAAAATCAAGTAATCGATGAAATTGTGTTGAGAGTTGATCTCTCTTGAGGGGTAGATGGGTAGAAGACGTAACTCATTTCAATGTATGTTCTCTTGTCTATATATTTTATGGATCTTTTCTTCGTGAGAATTGAGGAATGAATTTCTTAGAGAGCTTTACACATCTTAACTTGGTATGTCCTATGTAGACTAAGAAAGTATACATGTTTCCTAAAGCATTGTTCCAAATAATGCTTGAGTGGTTTGTTAAGATGGTAGATACTCAAACTTGAGGTTTGATTAGAGTAGGTTCTTTTGTTTTTGGAGATGTACTCTTATGGAAAAACTAAAGTGAAAGTACTTAAAGATTATTCTTACCATTGAGTGATTCCTTGGTAAAGATGAATCTTGGTGTTAATCTAAACTATGTGTACTGGATGGTCTGATATAGTGTATATGTGTAATAGTTCTGTATTCTCAAGAAAAGTGACCTAAAGTCTGAGAGAGCTCATTTGTGAGTTATAGACATGACATAAGTATATTAAGGATGAGTGAAATCTCTTAATGAATCTATATCCCTTCTTGTTGGGTGGTCCTAATTAATGGACTTGATAGATTCACCGTGATACTGATATGAATATATATGAAGCAAATGCTGGTTGTTACAAGAGACAGATTGTAAGTCTAACGACCGAGCAATATGGTATATAGATTGTAAGTCAAGTGGACTGGACATTCTATGTGTAAGATTGTAAGTTTGAATAACTGTGCAATCTGATTAGTAGGTACCCAAAAAGTGGGGGTACATAAACTACTATGTTTGCAATTCTTAGGAAGCTAACAGCTGAACCTAGCCAAGAATGAGCTTAAGTGTCGTGACAGGTTTGGTCACCACTGTAATAATTTTTTAGACTCAGTGGAGTTGTAAGAGAATGAAAATGCCTTAAAGTTACAATAAACAAGAAAGGCCTAATTGTAACAAGCAGAGGAAACTGCGAAAGAAATGCGGCTTGGATTACCAGAATGATTAGGGTTATTAAACTCCTACTCTACTTTGTAAAGTACAGTTCAAAGGATACAATAATTGCTTTTCATGTCACTTATTTAAAGATAAAGTTATCTCCATTCCTTTATCTGCTTTGATAATGTATTTAGTATATCTTAAGTTTATGATGTGCGAGCTACTTTGGGAAAGGATGAGCTTTACGCTCTTAATGGACTCATATCCAAAGTGGTGGAAGATGTGGTCTTCCTCACTTGAAGGAGGTGTGAGAGTAGCACACTTAGAGAGATCCACCTAGTTGAATGTGGAACATATATAGTGCATGTATGCATTCCTCTTACATATGGCAAATGAGACCGAGTCTATTTGCACGGCCGATCCTATGGGAGCCATTGTGATAACTCCCTAGAGCATTCAACGAAATCCAGGTACGACGCTAGGCCTCATCAAAAATGCATCAGATGACACTCGTGAGATAGTCACGTGACGACGGTATAACAGGTTCCTTGTAGAATGGATAGTTGTATATTAGGTGGTGCTATCATATCACCTTCTGGTTCGAAAACTTAAGTTTATTATTTAAGGCATGACTGCGGAGACTGATTACACAGTGTGTTGATTCAATCGCGAGACATCACCACATATACTAGAAGTTCTTCGTATTCACCTAGCTCAATGTCGATTAGTGGGGGATTGTTGGAGTTTGTTAATCAACAAGCTCAATGTCGAAGAGTATCGCGGGCCGCGCTCGAGGCATGGCGGGTTGCACAAGAAGAGAAGAAGGGGAGCGGCAAAAGACTTCCGCGGAGCGCGTGAGTTGGTCCTCCGGACCGCGCCATGTGTTACCGCGGACCCTCGAGTGATGTCGGCGGTTCTTACGCGCTTTCCTATTCTTCTACGTGTTTATTATTTCCTTGAGAGCAATAAAAACGAGGTTGTTTGAGATACCCTAGACACATAGAAAATTCTCAAGAGTCTCATAAAGTCCCACAAAGGTCCCTTTGAGTTTAGATCGTGCGTACGGGGCTTGTTATACCAATCGGATTTCATCAGTGCAGAGAAGGTTCGGTGTTGTGTAACCTGGAGGGCGAACGTCAGGAGGAGCTTGCACCGTGGCTCGACGAAATCGTCTTTAAGTACAGAGGCCTAAAACCCTCGATACAACAATTTCGCTATTCGATTCGATTTTTAGATAAGTCAGATTAACTCCCTTATTTCCAACATACTTATCACACCTTCTATTCTTATTTACCAAATTAATTTATCTAAGCGGTCTTTTGGTTGCCAAGCAAAATCATGAGAATTCAGAATTCCCAAAAATTAAAATTTTTGGAGTCGTTTGGTTGTCTAAAATCATGAGAATTGAAAATTTATATGAATTCCAATTCCGACAAAATAGAGGAATTTTGTAGGAATTGACTTATCAACCCACCCCTTGATAATTGGAAATTATTGTGTAATCACAATTTCTACATGTAACCAAACAGTTTTAAGAAATTCATGTGAATTTGCACAACCCGATAAGTGGAATTTCATGGGCGTTCCAAATTTTCATATGTAACCAAACGACCACTAGCGAATTTGAGTTGTAGGGAATAATTATCCCATCCCACCTCCCGTTGTCTAAATCTAAAACGACCCATATTGTAGAAAAAATACAGCGAGTATTAATCAATGTTTTAAAAACCGGATCGGACCGGCCGGTTGAACCGGGAACCGGTCAGTGGTCCAGGCCGATTAGGTCATAAAACCGGGGGTGGTCAAAACCGGTCAAGAACCGGCCGGTTCAACCCGGTTTGGTTATTTTCGTATATTTTTTTAATATTTTTGGCAAAAATTTAAATATTTTATATTTTTATTATTATGACGTCATTCGGTTTTTTTATCCGGTCGAACCCCTTGACCCATCGAACCCCCGAGGTTACCGGTTTGGTTTTTAAAACATTGGTATTAATTCGTCTTTCAAATTTTAGAATTTTATCTAAGTTTCTACAGCGCTAGATTTTTGCAAGTTCGAGGAAATCTAGAATATACTCCATGATAATCTATTTGTCTATGGCACCGCTCCGTGCTCTACGACGAATTTCTGACGCTTCCCACAACGGATTCGATTCACAATAATTCGTGCGCGTTAGCACTGGCACGCCGTGTCGATCTGACGACTGACTACAAATTACAATAGCATCATCCACGCTATACTTCGTTGTCGTATATATCCTGCCTTGATGTTAGCTACCAATTCTTAAACTAATATCTTTATTCTATTGCAACGTACAAAATTGGATATATAATAATCCATTTATGCCTTAATTTATAATTATTCTGGTTCAAGTCCGCGTAGTGAAATAGATTACTATACTTTTGTCAATTATTATTTACATGTCCATTTCTCCAATGTTTATACCATGCTCTCGATAGCATAAGGAGCATGGTGGTCCTTCTCGATCACAACAAAAGAGTAGTGATCACACTTAAAATAATTTAAAATCCATTCAAGTGTGCTCTCTACTCCTCTATTGTGAGAAGGAGCACTATGCCCATTGTGTTCCCGGGAGCATGGTATAATTTATCGGTTCCCATTTCTGATAGTGTAAAAATTACAGTTATATTAATCAATTTTTTATGGTGAAGTATATGAGACGGTCTCATGATAATTTATTGTGATACGAACTTAGTTGTTTAAAAAGTAAACCATTTAACATTCATTGTGACCATTATATTGCTTTAGTGATCTATCTAGTTTACGATTTAACCACATAAGTTCTGAATTAAAAAGGGCGCAAAATATCAAATTAGGCATAATTTATAGAATAATTAACCCATTTACTCATTTTATATGAGTCATTCTAATCTTATATTAAATTAAAAAAAATCACTACAATAAATATAATGGTTACTAAAAATGTAAACGAGGTCACTATTTATATAAAAAATATATGGTATCACAATAAATTAGTGTGAAACCGTCTCACACAAGACTTACTCTTTTTTTATATATCTGTTTTTGAATGGATCCAAAATTATTTTAAAGAGTACAAATTTCCATGTGTCTAAATGTAAAAGCCACATTTTTTATATGTTATTAACCAATACCAGTATCCTTCAATTCATCATGTCCCATTTGGCAAAAGTATCATCTTTTGGCGGTAGATCAAGATCCTCTAAATTTATATTTTGATGAATTTTGTAGAGTTTATTATTGTTAGTAAAAAACAACAAGTGGTTACTTCAATGCACAAATAAATGATTAAATATTTAGTTCTTTTCTTACTTGGTAAACTCTACCATGTAGAATTTTGTTTAAACTCTAGAGGATCCACACCCCATTATTGTTAGGGCCTCTTTAATTTATCATTCCTTATACATAGTACTGATCGTATGCATTAGTGCTCCAATCCTTTAAACCACCGAGGAAACGTAATACATACTATCTACAAATGGCTACTAATAATAATGTATTCGTACTTGCCTTAGCTACCTTACTCTTCAACCTAGCACAAGCTGTAACCCCTCCAAATCAACATGGTATGTCCATAATCAAAGACGTTAACCAAAACCAATACTTCACCACTTTTATTATTGGAGACCCTCCAATTGTTTTTAGCCTCCTCGTTGATCTAGGAAGCAAGTACACTTGCGTCGCTTGCGATGACTCCGGCTACAAATCAACCACTAAACGACCCGTAAGTTGTCGCTCCAACGAGTGCAATGCCTATGGCAGACGTTGTTCCAATAGTAATAAGTCTAATAACGTTTGTCAAGGGTTTGCCTAAAGGCGTTTTCACGTCTAGTCTCATTGAAGATAAAATATTCTTGTACACTCGTCCTCCAAATTCTCCGAAGGTGTTACAATACCCTATGTCTAAGTTTCCGTTTGGTTGCACCACAAAAGCACCTTTGAAGGGCCTATCAGCCAATGCCGAGGGTATTGTGAGTCGTGACCCTCGGCAAAGTCGATATGTCCCTTCATTCCTTAATTTCAAACACATTTAAAGTACCTCATAAATTCGCTTTTTGCTTACCCTCTACAAACACTACTTTGTACAAGGATTTTCAAGGAGCTTTATACTTTGGGGGCGGACCTTACTACATGTCTAAAGAAAATCGTAACGATTTTTCGAAATCACTTGTAACAACCCCTTTTGTAGCTAACCCAAACAGCGTAGGTCACGTATCGGTCGAATACTTTGTCAACACTAAATCAATAGAAGTCGAAGGAACACCATTAATTTTCGACAAATCTTTGTTATCGATTAACAAACAAGGATTTGGGGGCACAAAGTTTAGCACATTAGCCCCTTACACTACACTCCATACAACCATATACGAAGCTCTAGTAAACACGTTCACTTCAAAGGCAAAGGCCATGGGAATCCCTCGAATCGAAGGAGTTGCGCCATTTAGTGCTTGCTATAACTCGAGGTTGATCACGAACGTTACAAGCGGGCCGAAAGTGCCCACCATCGATTTAGTGTTCGAGGGCGTTAATGCAAGGTGGAGATTATATGGTTCAAACCTTATGGTAAAGTTTTTCGATATCAAGTATAACGATGTCTTAAGTTTGGGATTTTTGGATGGTGGGTCGAAGGCAAGAATGTAGGATCTAACGACAGCAATACTTAAGAGGGGGGGTGAATTGAGTAGTACTTTTTCGATTTTGTGTGATTAGAGAGAACAGTATGGTGTTATGTACTACAGGCTAGAGATTATAGCTTGTAGTAGTACACAATACCACAAATGAATCAACGAAAATGTAAAGCGGAAGCAAGAATCACACACACAAATTTCAGGTTGTTCGACCTCAACCCAAGGTCTACGTCCACACAATTTCACTAGAAATTCTTCCCTACACGCTCAACCCAAGACAAGTAGAGGAACGCACAATCAACCCAATCGTGCAAAGCTCGAGTACAACCCCGTACCCCAAATTCTCACTGTAAAAAAGAAAGATTACAATTGATTATCTCACTGATTGCTTCTCAAAAGCGAATAGAGATAAATTACAACCTAGCAATGAATAACGAAATAAGTCTGTTAAGCGCTCAAGGTACTGGACATTTTTTTCTCCAAAAACAACACTTGGAATTTTTTTTCTTGTAAAACGTCAAGCTTTTTCACAGCAAAAACATCACGTTATAAAGCCTTGAGTTTTTACAATTAAATCTTAATCAAATCAAATTGCTATTGCTAACCATAAATAAAAGATAATTATCTCAAAGATATAAGCAAGAGTCCTAGTCAAAGGAAACTATAAATTGAATTATCTTTAAACTGGTTAAGAATCAATGTAACAAAATCATCAGTTTATTTTTATCAAAAAACCACTTAGAAGATAATAAGAGGATTTTAAGGAAAATAAATTTCCAAAACTTTTGATAAAAATATTATTTTGTTAACCATAGTAAACGTGATATTTCTCTTTGAAAACTCTAGCAAAATTCTTCCAGTACCAGAGAATGGAACAGACCATAGTTCTGTTCTCTGCTATGATATTATCAAGTAGCAAGAGACAGTATCTAAGTCTGTACCATGCAATATTCATCATAGCACTTCAACACAAACTTACCAAGTTACTCACCGTTACAAAAGACTAGAACATGATTCTTCCAACTAGTCTTCACACGAATGACCGATCTTTTCCTTCATTATCACCTAAAACACAAGCTCACTAAAACGTTCATAAGTGGTTAGGGAATAGACAATCATAGCTCTTGTCATCATCAAAACTTACATAGATAGTTCAACAAATTCCCCCTTATTGATGATGACAAGCAACTAAATTCCCTCTCAGAAATACCACCAATAAGACTAGTAGCTCAAAACACAATCAGATACGCATCGACGGTAAGCACATCAAGTTTCGAAGCAAAAATTATGTCAAGAGTACCACCTCATCATATAGTCAAAAATATACACAACCACAAGACTTTAAAGAGGCACATAAGAGAAAGAACAGTCTTGACAAGGTTTAATATCAAGCAAACATAAGCACAATAGCTATACTTCCCCCTCTTGGCATCATCGAAAAGGGAAAACATGGGAGGAAGATATGCCGGTGAAGGCCACGCAATAAGTTCATTAGAAACAAGAGTAGCGCAATCCTATATCTAACAAAGCTATATCAAGTAAGGTCTAACCATTTGCCACAAAAGAGTTAGGAAGAGACATCAGAGCTACTGTCCAATAGAACCAATCAGAGCACATCGAGCAACAGTAGTTCATAAGGGAGTTCACCATTTCACCAAATTGACTCTTGTGAAGATCTCAACAATGCTTGATTTCCCCCTTAGACCCAGCAGTACAAAAGAAGTATTTTTGGCACCAAAAGGAACCGCATCAGGCATCAATTTGTCATCGATAACCCATAAATCGAGACGAAACCATAGTAGCTTTGTGGTAGCATTGTAGTAGCATTTCAGTGGCATTGTAGTAGCATTCCCTTGAAATCAAATTATCACGCCACAATGATGGACACAAACACAGAACGTGACACACTCTTTTGACTCAATCTCCAACAACTGACCATTGTTATCAATATGCAAATTACGCAAGCCCATTCATACGTAATAATAACAACCCCTTTTGAACCTTGATGAAAATAAGCAAATAACCCAAGCCGGAGAGTAAGCATGAACTTACAAGCAATTAGCATCTTAATCAAAGCAGCCAATATTCATCGACATGGTCTCGGTAAACTTGATTAGGAGCAGCAACAATCGAGAAACCCCATAATCCCAATAATAAGCATCAAATTGCAACCAGGCTCAATGGAAAGTGAACGTTTAGAAGCATACCCACTTCTGGAAATTGTGGATGTAGAAGCCAACAATCGAACCACAACATAGCGACACACTCGGCTGTAGAAAACGGCGCAGTAGTGACGACCTCCGCATAACATTCCATTAGAAACAAGAGGAACTTCCATTGGAGTAGAACTGATGGTTAGGATTGAACGTGTAGGAGGACTATGTGGTGGGAGACATGGTGGTTAGGATTTGGAATTCACAATTGACTTGGGAATTTTTCTGGGTAGAGGAGAGTGTTTGGAAATTGGGGGTAAGTCTTCGTCTTAATTTCCATAGTAATTTATTCTCGTTTTTTATTTATTTATTTATTTTTTTGAAAAGAAATAAAATACAATAATTTCCCAACACTGATTTCTCCTCATATGAATTTAGCAAATCCCCATTTGAAGAATTCTCTCGTGCCTTCAGCTAACCACAGAACAGAACAGAGGACTGTTCCCACCCTTTTGAGCACATGCTGTAGCTATTGCCTCCTTTCTTAAATTCTGTCAAAAGCCCAATTTCTGATAGTACAGACTCACATTCTGTACCAGACAAACGAACAGATGAATCCCTCAATTCATCTCAACGCAAACTTCAAGGGAACACTCATGCAAAACTTGGACAAAGCTCATCAATCACAACTTGACTCTAGATAGGCGGATTAGACACATATCACACATATAGCTAACGTAGAAGGAAGCGGGTCCTAATGTTTATTAGCTATGAACATGAGGTTGCGATAAACAATATTCCTGCTGCATGTAATCTAGTCTTAAACACCTTGACTAGCCAATCATTAGAAGAATCATACCACATAGCTTGACTAAATGCAATTTATTAAACCAATTTCCAACCGTATTTTCTCAAATCTGTCTCTAGCAAGTGGTTTCGTAAAAACATCGGCCAATTGGTCATCGGTAGCATAAAATCAAGAAAAATAATCTGCTTCTCGACATGATCTCTAAGAGTACGATGACATATCTCAAAATTTGGTCTTAGAGGGCTTACCATGAAGGAACAAGGAGCAATGACAAAGACAAAAGCATTAGCATGAAATACTTACTCCTTGGAATTGGAAGAGACAGAATGAGCTACTGTCTCATGCTTACCAACTTATGTGAGGGACAATTCTGATAGAATAGATGGGTGTGTTCTGTCCATTTATCGTCGTTCCCCCTGAGTTCAAGATCTCTTCTTCCGAACTTAAGTATAAGAATCAACTGAATCCATGACAATCTAATATAATTCTTAAAAGCATCCACCAACTTTCTTACCATAATCTTGAAGATGGATAGTGTGTGAATTTTACCAAACTTACCAATTCACAAATCGCAGATCCATCTTGTAGGCTCTATGTGAGAGGATCACGAGAGTGTTGATTACGTACATGAGCAACGATAAGTTGGTCAATCGTCGCTGCTGCTCCCTCTCACTTCTAGCCTGCAAAAACAATCAAGCTTTGGATTTGGGACCCTTTTTGTTAGCAAAAGTATCAAGTGAATCCTTTCTAACCCATACTTTTCTAACGACCTTATTACTCTTATCAAAATCAGACTTTCTTTTGAAGCAACTATGAAAAACATGACCTGTTTTACCACAATAATTGCAAATCAAATACTCAGGAAGACCAACATATTTCCTCTTACGAAAGTCTCTATCACATTGTTTCACATTCTGTCTAGAACAGACTTGGGATCTGTACTTAGGAGCATTATATCCCAATCCTCTCTTGGCCACGTTACTAGACTGATTTGTCAAAATTTTCATAGCCGTGCTGCTTCTACACCATTTCTCATTTATCTTCCTAGCTTCAACAAGTTCCTTTTCTAAAATGTTTAGAGAATTCAAAAGTTTTTCATTTTGAACCCTTAGCACTTCAAAGTCATTACACAACTTATCATGTTTCTTTTGTAGATCATTGTTGTGAGCTAGATGTATGTGATTGCTATCCTTTAACCCTATGAGATCTTTTATCATGTTTTCAATATGCATCAAAAGATCAGAATTATTGGACGTACAGCAAGGAACATTATCAGATTCTGTTCTACAAGAAACAACATTACTGGTAAAACAGAGAGAATAGTCTGATGTTCTTTACCATCAGAACACTTATTGCTAGACTCGATTTTCTCGAAATTTCTAAGATTATCAATCTTCTGTTTTAAAGCCAGATTTTCAGGTCTCAAATCATCCAAATCACATTCAAGTAAAGCTTTTCCCTCACCAACATTCTTAAACTCAAATTGTAACTCATTTAATTCATCATTCAAGCTTTGACAATTTTCAAGTGTATCACCAACCAAAACAACAAGCTTATTTTTGGACAAGGATTGTAAACTAGCCTTTAAGGAAGAGATACTTACATAACTGTCTTCATCCTCGGAAAGCTCACCATTTTGTGTCATCAAGTAAATGTGAATATCATGATGGAACAGATCAGACTTCTGTACTTCCTGAATTGCAGTGAGACATAAGTTGGCGTCAACTTCTGGTTCGGAGCCAGAATCGCTATCCGAATCTCCCCAAGCAGCAGCAATCAAAGCCTTTTTGTAATCTTTCTTTGATTTCTCTCTTTTCTCCTTGGACTTCACATTCTTCCACAAGGGACAATCTTTGACCCTATGTTCTGTGCTTTCACATTTATAACAACCAGGATTAAATTTACTTTTGGAAGAAGTTTTCTTACCTGAAAAATTCATTGCCCTCTTGGAACGATCTTTGGTCATGAACTTCATGAATTTCTTTACAAGCATGGTAGTCTCCTCATCGTCCGAGTCCTCTTCGTCACTAGATCCGGCTTTAAGTGCTAACCCCTTATCTTTAGAGGACTCCCCTACCCTTTTGTCAAGGGTTATCTCATGAGCCATGAGTGAACCCATTAGCTCCTCATAAGGTAGGCTTGACAAGTCTTTGGCCTCTTCAATGACCGTCACTTTTGGTTGCCATCGATCTGTGAGACTTCTAAGCACTTTTCGAACAAGATCCTCTGTCTCAATACTTCTTCCAAGATTTTTTAGTTCATTAGTGATACTAGAAAATCTAGCAGACATATCATTTATATTCTCATCTTTTTGCATTGAAAACATTTCATATTGTTGCATAAGAATATCAATACGAGTGCGTCTTACCTGAGACGTACCTTAATAGGCGAGTTCAAGGCTGTACCAAATTTGCTTTGCCGTTGTACATCCGGAGATGCGACTCGTGTCTTGCCGTCCAACACCAAACTGAAGTATGGACATGGCCTTGGCATTTTTTTCAGCTTTCTCAAAGTCCTTCGAAGTGTACGATTCTTCTTTCTTCACAGAGACGATTCCTTTATCATCGGTTGTGGTGATGGGTAGTGGACCGTTCTTGATAATACTCCAACACTGAAAATCTATTCCTTGAACATACGACATCATCCTAATCTTCCACCAGCCATAATCAGTCCCTTCGAATATCGGACACTTATTGCTCCAACGATTGTTGTCACTTGTAGACATTATAACTTCTCTAGGTAATTAGCCTTACAAGAAGCCCTAGCTCTGATACCAATTGTAGGATCTAACGACAACAATACTCAAGAGGGGGGGTGAATTGAGTAGTACTTTTTCGATTTTGTGTGATTAGAGAGAACAGTATGGTGTTATGTACTACAGGCTAGAGATTATAGCTTGTAGTAGTACACAATACCACAAATGAATCAACGAAAATGTAAAGCGGAAGCAAGAATCACACACACAAATTTCAGGTGGTTCGACCTCAACCCAAGGTCTACGTCCACACAATTTCACTAGAAATTCTTCCCTACACGCTCAACCCAAGACAAGTAGAGGAACACACAATCAACCCAATCGTGCAAAGCTCGAGTACAACCCCGTACCCCAAATTCTCACTGTAAAAAAGAAAGATTACAATTGATTATCTCACTGATTGCTTCTCAAAAGCGAATAGAGATAAATTACAACCTAGCAATGAATAACGAAATAAGTCTGTTAAGCGCTCAAGGTACTGGACATTTTTTTCTCCAAAAACAACACTTGTAATTTTTTTCTTGTAAAACGTCAAGCTTTTTCACAGCAAAAACATCACGTTATAAAGCCTTGAGTTTTTACAATTAAATCTTAATCAAATCAAATTGTTATTGCTAACCATAATTAAAAGATAATTATCTCAAAGATATAAGCAAGAGTCCTAGTCAAAGGAAACTATAAATTGAATTATCTTTAAATTGGTTAAGAATCAATGTAACAAAATCATCAGTTCATTTTTATCAAAAAAACCACTTCGAAGATAATAAGAGGATTTTAAGGAAAATAAATTTCCAAAACTTTTGATAAAAATATTATTTTGTTAACCATAGTAAACGTGATATTTCTCTTTGAAAACTCTAGCAAAATTCTTCCAGTACCAGAGCATGGAACAGACCATAGTTATGTTCTCTGCTATGATATTATCAAGTAGCAAGAGACAGTATCTAAGTCTGTACCATGCAATATTCAGCATAGCACTTCAACACAAACTTACCAAGTTACTCACCGTTACAAAAGACTAGAACATGATTCTTCCAACTAGTCTTCACACGAATGACCGATCTTTTCCTTCATTATCACCTGAAACACAAGCTCACTAAAACGATCATAAGTGGTTAGGGAATAGACAATCATAACTCTTGTCATCATCAAAACTTACATAGATAGTTCAACAAAATTGTTGGGGTTTCCCCAGTGTGTTCATAGAAGTATTGTCCCACATCGGTAGAAGTAAGTTGAGGAGATTGGTTTATAAGCTAGTGGGTTACTCCTCTGATGCAGGAGCAGCAGCTTTGCCTCAAGAGATCACGTTGGAAGAGGAAACTACAAGCAACAACAACAGCCTTACCTTATTTGGTTTTGCTCTCCAACCAAGTGAAGTGAATTTGGTAACATGGGTTTCAGAATGGAAGTGAATTCCGAGTTACTTAGGCGTGTCCTAGACGCGTCATATCTTTAGATAACTTTCCTTATTGCAATTTACTGTTTTAGTACTAGTTTGAGTTTAGGAAAGAGTCTAGTTTGTCTAGTCTTCTTTACTTGTTTTCGTCTGAATAAAGGAGCCTTTCCTTAAAGGTTTCCAAGTTGTTTTAGGTAGTTTTTAGGAGTCTAAACAGCCTATATAAGGCTTGTTTCGTAGCTTGTTTGAGACACACAGTATTTTGATTCTTAATAAGAAAAACTCAGAAAACGAGAGTATTTTCTCACCAATTCGTTTTGCAATTAGTCTAGGTTGGATTGATTGTTTGACACCCAATTCTTAGGCAAGGATTAGTGGCTGGTAGCCTAGTGATTCGTGTTTAAGCATTGAGTTCGAGTCTTGTGGCTGGTAGCCTAGAAGAGCTCGTTCATATCCTCGGTTACTTAGTTAATTCCGCTGCATAAAACTCTAATTCGAGTATCTTTGCTCTAAGATACGCATCAAGTGGTATCAGAGCTATTTTAAACAAGCTTTTTAGCGTGTTTATCTTGGGTGACTCGTTGAGATGGCTGGAGAGGATGCAACAAACTCCAACAAGTCTGATGAAAGGCTTAATAAGCTAACGGAAAGTGTGGAAGGACTGCAGAAGATGATGGCTGAGATGCTGTACTTTCAGAAAATAGAAAAGTCGAAGCCAAAGACACTTTTTCACAAGGAGATTATCGAATATGAAGAAGAGGAGGAGGAGGGTTCACAACTTAAGGCTAAGTACGACGATGATCGAGGACTCAAGCTGGATATCCCGGAGTTTGATGGTAAGCTGGAACCTGAAGGATTTCTTGATTGGGTTAGGGCTGCTGAACGGATTTTCGAGTACAAGGGCTACGATGATCGAAAAAGTTTCAAAGTAGCAACTTTGAAACTCACAAAGTATGCTTCTTTGTGGTATGACAACCTCAAGAACCGACGTGTAAGAGAGGGTAAAGGAAAGATCAAGACTTGGGAGAAACTCAAGAAGCATCTTACAAAGAGGTTTGTACCATCAGATTACTTACAAGAGAAGTATAGGCGTATGACAACCCTCAAACAAGGTAATTCATCTGTTGAAGATTATATCTTAGAATTTGAGAAGTTGTGTATGATTTGTGATGTGCAAGAACGAGAGGAACAGAAGATAGCTCGTTTTATTGGTGGTCTTGACTCTGACGTAGCTGACATGTTAGACTTACAACCTATTGTTAACTTTGAGGAGGCTTGTAAATTGGCCTTAAAGTGTGACAAACAGGTGCAAAAGAAGAAGAGTACAATCAGGTCTAAGACTTATACTTCTAGTACTTCTAGATTCACTCAATCTAAACCTGAACAGCTTAGGGTTGAGGCGAGCAAGAGTAGTGGAAACAAGGGACCGTTTGTTCAAGATAAGAGCAAGAACGTAGCTCAGATTGATTCGAAGGCAAGGAAGCAATGTTTTAAGTGTAAGGGCTATGGACACTTCCAATCTGAATGCCCGAATGCTAGAGCATTAACTCTTAAGGAGGTACAAGAATTTGCTGCATATGATGATGAGGAGGACGAAGAAGTTATTGTTGGAGATGATGATGATGACATGGACATTATAACAGCAAATCCTGATACAGGAGGTCCTTGTTTGGTCATGACACGAGTTCTACACTCTCAGGTATCACCTGTAGAAAAGGAACAGCAAAGAGAGCAGATTTTTCACACCAATTGCACAGTTGGAGGTAAAATTTGCTAGCTTATTGTTGATGGAGGTAGTTGTGCTAATGCAGCAGCTAGCACCATGGTGGAAAAGTTAAAGATACCCACACACAAGCACCCAAAACCGTATAAGCTTCAATGGCTTAAAGAGGGTAACATGGTAAAGGTAACAAGACAGGCTCTTATCTCGTTTTCAATTGGTGATGTGTATAGGGATAAGATTGTGTGTGATGTTATTCCCATGGATGTATGTCATGTGTTATTGGGTAGGCCTTGGCAATTTGACAGATATGTGAAACATGATGGTAGAAAGAATGTGCATATTGTCAATAAGGGAGGAAAGAAAATTGCTCTAACTCCACTCCCACCTAGTTCATTCACGGCAAAACAAGATGATACTATGCCTAAGACTTTGTTTCTGAATGAAACAAGTATGAACAAATAAATTGAAGATGGAGAATCAGTTTTTGTGCTATACACTAAGGAGGTGACGGAGGCTGAAACAGAGACTGTTAACCCTAAAGGTTAAGCCTTTGTTAGAAGAGTTTCTGGATGTGTTTCCCGATGATGTACCACCTGGTTTACCTCCTATTAGAGGCATTGAACATCAAATTGATCTACTTCCTGGTGCCCCTTTGCCTAACAAACCTGCATATAGGAGTAACCCCGAAGAAACTAAAAAGATGCAACGTCAAATTGATGAGCTGCTTCAAAGGGGTTATGTACGAGAAAGCATCAGCCCGTGTGCAGTACCGGTGCTTTTAGTTCCAAAGAAAGAAGGTACATGGAGAATGTGTATTGATAGTCGTGCAGTAAATAACATTACTATCAAGTACAGGTTTCCCATACCACGTCTTGATGATATGTTTGATGAGTTATGTGGATCCAAGGTGTTTTCGAAGATAGATTTGCGAAGTGGATACCATCAAGTAAGGGTCAGAGAAAGGGATGAATGGAAGACAGCTTTTAAGACCAAACATGGGTTGTATGAGTGGTTGGTAATGCCATTTGGTCTTTGTAATGCTCCTAGTACATTTATGCGCCTAATGAATGAGGTTGTTAAGTCGTTTTTAGGAAAATTCGTGGTTGTGTATCTAGATGACATATTGATATACAGTAAGAACCATCAAGAGCATGTAGGACATCTTCGACAAGTCTTTGAGAAGCTAAGGGAGCATAAATTGTATGGTAAGATGGAAAAGTGCTATTTCATGTTATCTAGTGTTACTTTTCTTGGTTATGTCGTTTCAGGAGATGGAATTTCAATGGATCAGTCTAAAGTTGAAGCAATCAAATCCTGGCCTACGCCTTCTTCTTTAACTGAAGTCCGGAGTTTTCATGGCCTACCTTCCTTCTATAGAAGATTCATTAAAAATTTTAGTGCCATCATAAGTCCAATCACTGAGTGTATGAAGAAAGGCGAGTTTGTTTGGACAGAGGCAGCTGAGGAGGCATTCGAGTTGATCAAGAGACGTATGTGTAAGGCTCCTATCCTTGCCTTACCTGATTTTGATCAAGTGTTTGAAGTCGAGTGTGATGCTTGTGGAACGAGAATTGGTGTTGTACTTATGCAAGGTAAGAGACCAATTGCTTATTTTAGTGAGAAATTGGGAGGTGCTAGATTGAATTATTCCACTTATGACAAAGAGTTCTATGCGCTCGTCCGAGCTCTTGATCATTGGAGTCACTATCTAAGACCTAAACCCTTCGTTCTACATTCGGATCATGAAGCACTGAATTATATTCATGGCCAACATAAACTCAATGCTAGGCATGCTAAATGGGTTGAGTTTTTGCAATCTTTTACCTTCAATTCAAGGTATAAAGATGGGAAGAGCAATGTAGTTGCTGATGCTCTTTCTAGGAGATGGTCTTTACTCACAGTCCTTGGTTCTAGAGTTCTTGGATTCGAATTGTTACAAGGTTACTACAAGGATGATGGTAATTTTGCTGACATAATTCGAGAATGTAAGGGCAAAGCTAGTGGAGTTTATTCTGTCCAAGGAGGTTACTTATTCAAGGGTAACAAGCTATGTATCCCAAAGTGTTCGACAAGGGAGTTACTAGTACGAGAAGCACATGGCGGTGGATTGGCTGGTCACTTTGGTATCAACAAGACATTGGAGGTACTTCAAGAACATTTCTTTTGGCCCAAGATGGTGAGCGATGTACATGTTGTTATTAGTCATTGTGGTACTTGTCAAAAGGCCAAAAGTACATTCCATCAAGGACTATATACACCTCTACCAGTTCCGACACAGCCTTGGGATGATGTGAGTATGGACTTCATTGTAGGACTACCTCGTACACAAAGGGGTAAGGATTCTATCATGCTAGTTGTTGATCGATTCTCAAAGATGGCACACTTCATTGCTTGCCATAAAACTGATGATGCATCCAATGTGGTTGATCTTTACTTCAAGGAAGTAACTCGTTTACATGGTATTCCAAAGACTATTGTTTCAGATAGGGATACAAAGTTCCTAAGCTATTTTTGGAAGACCTTGTGGCGTTTATTGGGTACAAAGTTGCTATTTAGTACATCTCACCACCCTCAAACAGATGGGCAAACTGAGGTTACTAATAGAACACTTGGTACTTTGTGGAGAGGCTTAGTGAGTAAAACCACAAAGGATTGGGATATAGGGTTGGCTCACGCTGAATTTGCATACAATAGATCACCAACTTATGCAACTGACAGCTCTCCTTTTGAAGTGGTCTATGGAATCAATCCTTATGTACCAATTGATCTGATCTCTATACCAAAACAGGAGGTTGTGAACTTTGATGCTAAGGAGAGAGTGGTACAAATGAAAAAATTACATGAGCAAGTTCGAGCTAGAATTGAGAAGGTGAATGCTGCGTATAAGGCTCGTGCTAATAAGCATCGTAGGCAACCTGAGTTTAAACGAGGAGATTTAGTGTGGTTACATTTGAGGAAGGCAAGATTTCCCAACAAACGTAAGAATAAGCTCATGCCAAGATCAGAAGGTCCCTTCAAAGTGACTGATCGAGTAGGAGATAGTGCTTATAAGTTGGAACTGCCCGGGGACTACAATGTATCTGCTACATTCAATGTAGGTGACCTTTCCCCATACCTTGATGACAATCAACTTGAGGAATTGAGGGCAATTCCTTTTCAAGAAGAGGGGATTGATGCAGGAGTAGCAGCTTTGCCTCAAGAGATCACGTTGGAAGAGGAAACTACAAGCAACAACAACAGCCTTACCTTATTTGGTTTTGCTCTCCAACCAAGTGAAGTCAATTTCGTAACTTGGGTTTCAGAATGGAAGTGAATTCCGAGTTACTTAGGCGTGTCCTAGACGCGTCATATCTTTAGATAACTTTCCTTATTGCAATTTACTGTTTTAGTACTAGTTTGAGTTTAGGAAAGAGTCTAGTTTGTCTAGTCTTCTTTACTTGTTTTCGTCTGAATAAAGGAGCCTTTCCTTAAAGGTTTCCAAGTTGTTTTAGGTAGTTTTTAGGAGTCTAAACAGCCTATATAAGGCCTGTTTCGTAGCTTGCTTGAGACACACAATATTTTGATTCTTAATAAGAAAAACTCAGAAAACGAGAGTATTCTCTCACCAATTCGTTTTGCAATTAGTCTAGGTTGGATTAATTGTTTGACACCCAATTCTTAGGCAAGGATTAGTGGCTGTTAGCCTAGTGATTCGTGTTTAAGCATTGAGTTCGAGTCTTGTGGCTGGTAGCCTAGAAGAGGTCGTTCATATCCTCAGTTACTTAGTTAATTCCGCTGCATAAAACTCTAATTCGAGTATCTTTGCTCTAAGATACGCATCATCCTCCTATCACCAATTGGTTTTAGGATGGAACCTCACTGGGCTTGTGGCTCATCTTCCTAATTTACTCCTACGAGCCCGCTGCCCTGGACCCAACAAGTGGTATCAGAGCCGATGGTTCGGCTTGGGGCAACCCAGGTGCAATGTGGGGCGGTGCCAGCCTTGACACCCTATCATGGTGCGGAGGAGCACTGGTGCATAGTTGCATCGGGCACACACGTGGTGCGGAGAAGCACTAGTCGAGGGGGAGTGTGATGATTGTAGTCTAGAGCCTCGACTGACCATTCATGGTGCGGAGGGGCACTGGTGCGGAGTAGTACCGGTCATTCATGGTGCGGAGGGGCACTAGTTAGAGGGGGAGTTGCAGCCACACACATGTGAAAAGGGGGAGATTGTTGGGGTTTCCCAAGTGTGTTCATAGAAGTATTGTCCCACATCGGTAGAAGTAATTTGAGGAGATTGGTTTATAAGCTAGTGGGTTACTCCTCCTATCACCAATTGGTTTTAGGATGGAACCTCGCTGGATTTGTGGCCCATCTTCCTAATTTACTCCTACGAGCCCGCTGCCCTGGACCCAACAAAGAACTTCGATTATTATTGGTGGCAAACAAATGGAGGATAACATAGTTGAATTTGATATACGAGGTTCCAAAGTTGGTGTTTCCTCTGCTCCTGCTAGTATGGGTCTTAGCTGCGCTCAGTTGCAATCTACTCTGCCCACATTTTAGTGAACATCATGCTCTGTTTTTAAAGTTGGAGAATGTTATTTCAAGTTTGAGGGTTTCTAAGCCAATCTAGAGTTCTTTAGATTGTGCACATGTAATGTTGCCAATGATGTTGTATTGTTGTTAGGATTCACTCCATCAACAATTTTTCCGTTTTAAATACGTAGTTGCATGTAATAGACATTATCTAGTTCCACTTTTTATTAACGTGAATCATCAACTATACGTGGTATCAAACAAAGTGCCATGACCCATCGTGTCAGTACAAACGTAAATTCAGAGGTACAATAATATATGTTGAGTGTAATAGTGTATCATATCCAACAACATAGGATACATGCATGTCCTTACACTCAATTTTCTTTTGTTTAATAATTATGTCTAAAACTAATAAAATACAAATGATGGATTATTTCACATTATTACACGTAAAACACCATTAACTCCGGTTTTAATTGAAATCATGAGTCATAACATTAGACCAAAGTGAAGTTGAAATTGCCACAAGTAGTAAATCCCATGTACTGCAACGAAGAGGTAAACCCAATTCTAGATGCTCCTAAATCGAACTCAACCAAATTGTTCTCCAATTGGTACCCTCCGATCACGATCGCCGTCTTCGCATTCACGCCTCCGTCGACTAAGGCAAGACACATGACATTACTATTGACCCCCACCATCGAATTAGTCCCGAAAAACGTCCACACCACTTGTTGATTCTGCATCACCAGCTTAAAATCCGGCACTATAACTCCAATTCTTGAGAAAGACAACGTGCTTCTATCGTAGCAGAAGGTAAATGGCGCGACTGCTGCAACTCTTTTAACTTGAAAGAAAGGCGAGAATTTACGAAGGTTCTCGTCGAAAACACTAGTTACCGCGCGGTAAATAGAGGTTTGCATAACCGTGTAAGGTTGTACCGTGCTTATCTTGGTTCCTCCATTCCCACTTTGGTTAGTTGTTAGTAACGACTTATTAATTGGTATATTTGTTTGATTTACTATGATAGAAGTGACCCCGATGAAATATTCGGAGGGGGATGCGCGGTTTGTGATCAGAGGAGTGTACGAGAACAAGGTTGAGGTGTCGTCTGGACCGGGGTAGAGTCTATACGGCCGTGCGTCGCCGAAAAATACAACTCCGGTTGAAAAATCTGAGTTCAAACATAGTGCGAACTTGTCGGCGAAGCCGAAAGACGAAGAGAGTTGAGATGGAAGTGATGATTTAGACTTGCCAAATCCGGCAATTCCCTGGACATTTTTGGCAAGGCCTTGGACTTTGTTACGTGCGCACCCAAATAAAGCGTTGGGTGCGGACACGATCCTACCTACGTTCGAACCGTTGGTTGAGTTGATCCGGATTATGTCCGAGACCAACTCACCCGTTGTGTTCGACTTGGTATTGAACGGGTTAACGAAGAACTGGGTGCAACCCGCTTGGTTACAAGCGGGTTTAGACGGCATGTTGCACGTGTTACGACAGTTGGAGTTTGTTAAACTACACTGCGTAGAGTCGCACTTGTACGGAGTGCGTGACTGTGTATAGGCAGGGGTGCAGTAGGTCCATAGCAGCTGGGTTTTTAGGTCGATTGACACAGGCATGGACACAGGGGGATTTCTTTGGTTGAGTTTGAGTATGTATTGCAGGGTATTTGTGTCCTTCGACACCGGAATGACGAGGGCTTTCGGCCGTGCTGGCGCGGCCGAAAGCGTGGTGGTGGTAAGGTGAAGGAGGACACAAGCTACGACAAAGAGATACGTCATTGGAGAAGCCATTAAATTTGGTTTATGTTTGGAGTAGTAGTTGGGATAGAACGATTATGGGTATTAAATAGAGAAAGTTTTAATGTATATCTATATATATTTCTAAATCTATATTTCTAATTTTTTTATGCACATGTTTCACCATATTCCAATTCTCTCTCCTCAATCTCACCACATAAAAATACAAAACATACCCATACTACCTCATATATGTTTAGTAATGTATATCTCATATACAAATAGCCTTACTCTATTAATATAGCAGACCTCAGTTGTTAGAGGTCCAATGTATACCGATGTCAGATTTCGATATAGGATAAAATAGAGGACTGTTGAAGTCAAGATCTATGGGAAATGCGTCAAAGGTGGCGACTAGAGAACGTCCAGCACATTAGTGATCCAAATTGCTTTACGTTAATCCAATGAAATAAGTTCGAGATCACAGGTAAAATGAATTTATGAAAGTGATGTATAATTCGTCATTTGTTACGTCTTATGTTGAGATCAAATACCATCTAAAACAAGTAACCGGATTGCAAAATCTTCATCTTACCTCACTTGCTTCGTCAACTTGCTTACTAAAATGGTAACATCCTTTCACTAACATCTATACCCAACGTTACAAAGAATAATCAGCAGAGTGTAGTGAATTGAGGTTAGGTTCTCTTCACAACTTTACCTTTTTTTTTTACTCAAAATTAGTCATAGTCGGTTTAGGTTGTCAATTATTTTAGCTAAATGATAGAAGATTATATATCGATGCACTTATTCGGATATAAGATGAATCAATTAATAGGGATTTAGCTGACTTAATATACAACAAGTTACTTTTCGACAAACTATTAGACCTCTAACACGTGACATCATCCAATATTTTAATTTAGTTTACTTTATAAGCTTTTCATTTCTGAACTTTAATTTTATCATATTTTTTTGGAATTTTTTTTTCTTGTAAGAATACAAGCAAAGTAAGTTTGATCTTTAGTAGCAAATTAAGGTTGGGTCACCCCTCATAACTTCTTTCACATGGGCTCCTGTTGCTATGCTTATACGATGCTATGCCTATTATATGCTCTCACTTCAAAACATTGAACGTAGAATAGGCTAGAATTGACTGTGTCACCTACTTACATTTCGCCTGTCATTTTCATAATTTCATATCAATTGTCAATAATAATATTTTCTCATATCAATTATTATCCGATAGTTGCTGAAACATGTAATCGTGTCATCGGAAATTTTCCAAGATTTGGTGCTGAGGAATGCTAAACTATTACTCTGTCACATGATCAAAGATGCTACTTCAATAATGGAATACTTACGTATTCGGTATTCCCTTCTTTGATTGCTACACCTACCCAAAATGAACCATTGATTGTTACGCACACCTAGCAATAATGTTACACCTAGCAATAATATATGCACGAATGTAGTTCTAGTTATATGTACGTAAGATATCTCCAGAGGATTAAAGTTGGCCTAATAGTTAGAACCTCAACCTGCGTGTGGGTTGTTTCGGCTTTAAATGCTCACATCCCTACCCTCGCAGCTATGCTGCTCCTTTGTACCAACAAAAAAAAAAAAGTAATGATATCCCCAAAATACATCAAATATGTGCGTATTTCAAAGTTTTAGGAACTACATAAAAATATCCACCGAAATACACTTAACAATTATATATTCATGTGGCATGCCAAAAGCTCTCTTAGGCCACCAGAAGACGTATGATTTTTCCGTCGATTTTCATAAATATTTATCAAAATATATATTCCCTCTGTCCCAGTTCATACGCCCCGTGTATTTTTTGTAATTGAATAAGAAAAATTAATATAATAAGTTGAGTGAGGTAATATTAGGAAAAAGAATGAGAGAGAATGTGGGGATTAATAAAGGTAGTAGAGAGAATGTGAGAGTACATGTGATAATTTAATAAAAGTATAAGAGACAAATATGTCTCAAAATAGATGGGGTATTTGAAGTGGGACGTCCCAAAACGGAATATGGGGCGTTTGAACTGGGACGGAGGGAGTAGTTGTTTTCCTACAGAAAAGTGTTATTAATCGTCTGCTTTATTCCTAATAATAATATCGCCCACAATGATCATAATAAGTATAAAACCATTGATGCGTTTTCCAAGGATTAGTCCATATTTTTACTTGAATAGGTTCAATGTTCATTAACAATTCTCGAAATGATTAATTCTGTATTCTTGCAATCGAGTGATTTAAGCTAAATGGTCATATAAAAACAAACTGAGCTGAGCCCACGCATTTTCGTCACTTTGTCGCACACGCTACGATCGCGTCTCATTTCCGGTCTTTGTTTACGGTGATGATTAAAACTTGTTCGACCACTAATTAATTCCCCTGTTTTCCAACTCTACAAATTCCAATTATTGCTCAACATTGTTATTAGTTTTAGCAGAAAAATCGATCATCAACGAACATATATTTAATTTGACATGATTACATCTCTTCGGTATTTTTTATTAAAACATTAGCACATAATTAAGCTAAGCAGATGTAAAATTGAAGTTGTCACACCTAGTTCGACTAAACAACAGAAGATTGCTAAATCCAAGTTTAGACTTGGGTAAATCAAACTGCAGCAAATTGTTCTCCAACTGATACGATCCGATCACAATGGCTGCCTTCGCATTGACGCCACCATCCACAACGCCGAGACAATACGCAAAGTCATTATTCACGGTAACCGGCACCATCGAATTAGGTCCCGAGATGGTCCAGACCACTTTTTCACTCTGCATCACCAAGTTAATATCCGGCACCACTACCCCAATCTTCGTGGCCTGCAATCTGTCGTAGCACACGCTAAACGGAGCGACAGGCTTAACTCTCTTCGAGAAACTACTAAATTTCGACATCTCCGACACGAAAGTGCTAATAACACCTTTGTAAATTGACGAATGCAATGTAGTGTAAGGTGTTATGGTGCTAATTTTAGTCCCACCAATTCCTTTTGAATTTATGGATAATATTGATTTATCGAATTTCACCTCGGTTTGAAATATTTTGACGGATGTTACGCCAATGTAGTACCCGGATGAGGCAGTGGGGTTAGAGAGAAGAGGAGTGTATGTAAGAAGAGTTGAGGCTTCGGTTTCGAAAAAGAGATTGTATGGCTTGTCGCCGAAGATTAGGAATCCGTCGGTGAAACTAGAAGAAGAGACGCACAATGCAAACTTATTGACGAATCTGAAATACGATGAGAATTGTGTTGGGAGGGAGAGTTTAGTCCTTCCTAGCCCTGCTATGCCTTTGACTCCCTTAGTTAGGCCTTGTAATAACGGGGTGTGTCCGCAACCGTATGAGAATCTCGGCACGGACACAACACGGATCGGATTTGTTCCGTCGGTTGAGTTGATTCGGACCACGTCTGCGTATAACTCGCCCTTGGCGACGGCGTTTTTTACGGGGTTTTTAAGGGCAATGTTGCAGGGGAGGCTTTTTTTGCAGGATTTGTAGGGTGAGTTATTAGCTAGAGCGCAACGTGCGGAATCGCAGTGGATTCGCCTGTTGGTGGAGGATTTAGAGATTTGATCGCAATTGAGCCATAAGAGTTCGCCTTCAAGGTCGACTGTTAATGGGATTGCTACGGGTGGAGTTCTTTGGTTGAGTTTAATTATACGTTGGAGTGTCGCGTCGTCCCTCGAGAGAGGTATGACTAAGGCTTTTGGTTGAGATGGTGCAACCGCAAATGTGGCGGAGAAGAAATGGAGGAGTATGGTAGAAAGGAAGAGGAGATTGGTGAAGCATGCCATGGTTGAGTAGAAGGGGAGTTCGAGCGAGATGTATATGAGTGTAAGTTCGTGGGGTGTGAATTTATAGAGGAATAGAGGATAATTTTCATATTTTGTAAGTCAATCGGTATTTTCCTTTGGGATATTATCCAAGGTATCTCTGAACTTCCCGACTTTCTTTATGGTACCCCTAAATTTTTCAACTTACCCAAAATACCCCTGAACTTTGCGACTTGACTATTTGCAGCCACTTTTTCGTTTTTTCACTAACCGCACGATAACCCCGTTAACCCCTCAAACAATCAAACCCTCCTAATCTCATATCCTCTCTCCTCACAGAAACCAAACTAACCCAACCTCTACTTAATGTCTAACTTGGCTTGACTAGATCATGTCACCGACAACCATCGTCTGTTGCTGCTGATTCACAAAAGCTTTTCTCTCCCCTTTTTTTTTTTTTGTTTTTTCTGGGTTTAAGTAAGAAGGGATGAAGATGGGTTATACAATTTATGCTTATTTTAAAATTTATTTTACTCTGGGTAAATAGGATAGCAACAAATATGGTGGGATTTGGGATGATTTTGGGTTGAGAAAATGACGGGATGAAGATGAATTTGAGATTTTTTTTTCCTTCTGGATTTTATCAAAATAATCCAAATGTGTTTATGAGTTATATTGGGGAAAAGAAGAAGAAATGGATTGGGAATTTTCTGGGCTTGAACTTTGAAGATGATAAATTAATGAAATGAGTTTTTGGGGTTTTTGTGGAAGTTTTCCTGGGCTTATTATGAAGAATGAAGATGGATGTTTGTGAGGGGAGAGAATGTTTCATAGTAGGAGTGCATCGTTTTGAACTCACACTGTTCTGATCTGATTGATTCTGATCTGATCTGAATGATTCTGATCTGATCTGAATGATTCTGATTTGATCTGATATGATCTAAATTGGTTGAAAATTTGATTGAATTTCAACGAATTAGTATCAATTATAGACCAAATACATAGATAAATAGTTATTTGAACATTTTTTATATGATCTGTTCTGATCTGATCTGATCTGATTTGAATGATTTTGAAGTGATCTGAATTTATCTGAGAATACGTTCTATCAAACAGGGCCTTAGAGTGTAGTTAGTGAAAACACGAAAAATTGGCAGCAAATAGACAAAGCGCAAAGTTCAGGGATATTTTGAGCTAAGTCGCAAAGTTCAGGGGGTACTGTGAAAAAAGTCGTAAAGTTCAAGGGTACCATAGATAATATCTCTTTTCCTTTTTAAGTTTGACGGAATGACTTCACTTTTTAATTTAGTCGTCTTTTATTTATGCGACGTTGACCGTCAAATGTGATAACACCAGGCACACGGACATTAATGGTAGAAGATGGTATCGACATTATGGCGAAGCAGTTGTCTAGCTAGTACTCGTACTATGTCTATATAACTGACACAAAATTCGTTATAAAATGGATAATGTCAAAGTTTTATAGGTAGATATATAGAAGATAAGACGATTGTTTTAAGTATATATACTAGGTGTAGAAATCAGTATGTACGTGCTTATTTTTATTTTAGTTTTTTTGCGTATTTTCGAATTCTTTAATTTGATTTGGAATGAGAGGAAACTCTTAATGTACATGTAAATAAATGAAAAAAGAAAAAAAAAAGTAGAGAGTATATATTTTTTGAATTAAGATCGTTTGGAGTTATTCTTCCTGTAATTCCCTGGAGTTTACTTGTCATACATCACTTTACAATGTAGTGTTTTTTTTTAAATGGCATTCATAATTTATTTTTCATTTCACAAACTCTATGGAACTCTTGGAAAAATAACTCCAAAGGATCCGGAACCGTATTTTTTATTTGATGGGAACGAGGATTTCGTTTATGAATTAAGAGTCATACAACATCTACAACGTAAACTGATCGATAGTGAAACTTGTGGATGTGCAGTTTACTAAGTGATGTGGTGTACTGGTTCAATAAAAATTACGCATTTCTACCATATATTCAGATAGCTGGGAATAAATTAGTAGGGATCCTATATATGTCCCACTTCCTGTCTCCCACTAATGAGATTATTACAATTTCACAGTTAACCTTACTAAATTCATTTTACTTTTTAAAATTCAATTGAAGGGGCACATGAAATAGACACAAAATAAGACGGAACATCCTTATTGATGTGTAACGTACACCTAAATTTCGTTTGTCAAATTCAATTTGTTGCACATTTCACCAAAATATGTTGTAATTTTTTTTTTTTTACTAGTACTCTCGCATAAAAAAATTAGTTTAAGATTTTACTCCGAATTGCAAACAAAGTACAGTAGCTTTTGAAGTAAATGGAGTATAGATCTGTAGTAGCGCCTAGAAAAAAATCAAGTCACTCCACTTGATTACCTAGTTTTATTATTCATGTCACAGAATGTATTATTACTAGACTAATAATAGAGTCGTTGATATTTATAGAAGTCGACGGAGAATATATATAGTAAGATAATGATTATATATAGTAGAATCTTACACAAGTAAAGAGTATACTGCAATGCTGCACTGGTATTATTCATGGTGCACACTGATATAATAATTCAACGTCTCGTCTACGTAAGCCCGCCCCCATTCCAGCCTGCCTTCCAGTAGAGACAATCGATCGATCGAGTTGGATTGGATACATATAATATATATAAATCCAGGGATCAGATCATCACTTAGCAAGACTCCATTCAGTAATAACAAAGATCAGGCATCACACATACAATCACACGTACTGTCCATTGTTCTTGACTTCTTTTTTAATAACTACTCCGTCGTTGTTGAACCATAGGCGCGTCGTAACTCGTATGTAATTGATCTTTATAATTTTTGATGTAAATGTGTGTTATCAGTTATCACTAGTGTGTGCGGCTCTATGATTTCTTATTAGAGCGGTGCGTACAGAGAAGAGTGATATCATAATTACTTGCGGGCATGTTCCGTATCACTCATATTTTCTGTTTTTAATTTTGTATTTGTTATAATATTTAGTTAAATAGGAGTAAGTTACAAAATGAATATTAATAAGGCCCTGTTTAATTTGACAAGTGACGGAGAGGTTATGCGAGCAGCGTGTAGACAAGTGAGGGAGTGCTGGAAGCCGTGTGTGGTGGAGGCGAAGGCGGCGCTTTTCGGGTTACAGATGGCTTGGCAACATGGCGAGGAGAGGGTCATTCTGGAATCCGATTCCTTACAACTTATCTCAGCTTTGAATCCTGATATGGTATTGACCACACCAGGGCTTCGAGCCCTGGCCAGGCAGGAAATGGGGTCAGGGCTCGAAGCCCTGGCGTGGTCAATACCATATCAGGAGGCCTCGCGAGTGGAGGACCGAGTCATGGAGGTCGAAAGACCAACATGAGGCTTTTTGTCAACTCGGTCGCGACAGGGCTCCCCGAGATCAGAATTTCCACCCTGGTGATACAGCAACCAGACATTAAGAACGTTCGGACGCCTCATGACGATCCAGTGGTGATCACCATGCAGGTGGCCAACAAACAAGTGAGAAGATCTTTGGTTGACATGGGCTCATCCGTGTATATAATGACATTTGAGTGCCTCCAACAACTGAAGTATACATCGAAGGACATCACGCCGCTTCGCGAGCCGATAGTAGCCTTCTGAGGGCAAACGATCTATCCAATGGGCACGATCCGCCTTCCTGGAGCCATCGGCCAGGGAACCAATATGAGGTGAGCCAATGTCGAGTTTGTAATTACCGACATACCGTGCGCATATAACATTGTTATTGGAAGACCATTGTTGAATGATATTGTGGGGCTAGTTTTTCCCCTGGGTCTGCTGATGTTGTACGTCATAGATGAAGGCAGAGCCGCGATTGTCCGAGCCGACCAAAAGGTCGCTCGCGAATGCTATCACGCTGGACTCAGGCCTCCCATGGTGAATCCTAGCGAAGCACCAACCGAGGAGTCACCCTCAAAGAAGAGAAAGAAGGAAGCAAGCCAGGCGAAGGCCGCGGCTGAAACTTTTTGTGTGGAAACTATTGATGCCAGGCACGGCCTCGAAGGACCCACCCAGCCCTTCGAGGAAACTGAAGAAATTGCTCTAGAAGAGGACAGAGCCGACCGAACGGTTCGAGTGGGCAAGGCCCTCGAATCAGAGGTTAAGGCCCCTCTGATAGCATTGCTGAGAGAATATAAGGATATGTTTGCGTTCGCTGTCGAGGAAATGCCGGGGCTCGACCCCTCGGTCATTACTCACAAGTTGAACGCTGATCCCTCAAAGAAGCCCGTTCATCAAAAGCAACAACACTTTGGGACAAAACGAGCCCCCATCAAGGAAGAGGTCGACCGACTGCTCCGAGCTCGATATATCGAGAAGTGCACATACCCGGTTTGGCTGTCTAATGTGGTGTTAGTAAAGAAGCCAAACGGGTCGTGGAGAATGTGCGTCGACTTCACCAACTTGAACAAAGCTTGTCCAAAGGACAGTCAGCCGCTACCTCGAATGGATCGGTTGGTAGACTCCACTTCGGGGCACGAGTTGCTGAGCTTTATGGATGCATATGCCGGATACCAGCAGGTCCCGATGGATGAAGAGAATCGACCGAAAACTGCTTTTATCACACCATTGGGGGTGTATATGTATCGGGTGATGCCGTTCGGTTTGAAGAATGCCGGGGCCACGTTCCAAAGGCTGGTGAACCAATTGTTCAAGGAGAAAATTGGGAGGAACATGGAGGCATACGTTGAAGACTTGATCGTCAAAAGTGTCCGAGCCGGTGACCACCAAAAAGATCTGAGAGAAACCTTCGAAACATTAAGGAAATATGGGATGAAGCTGAACCCGAAGAAGTGTGCATTCGGGGTGACGACTGGGAAATGCCTCGGATTCTTTGTAAGTCAGAGGGGGATCGATGCGAACCCAGAAAAAATCAAAGCTATCTTAGACATGCCTTCTCCCAAGAACGTTAAGAATGTGCAACAGTTAACAGGGTGCGTGGCCGCCCTTGGACGCTTCATTGCAAAATCGGCCGACCGCTGCCTCCCTTTTTTCGCCGCTCTCAAGAAGAAGAAATTTTTTGAATGGGACGAGCATGCAGAGAAGCCATTCCAAGAGCTGAAGCAATACCTAGCCAACATCCCAAAGATATCCGTGCCTCGAGAGAAAGAGGATTTATACCTATACTTGTCATCAAATGAACAAGCGGTCGGAGCCGTCCTGGTAGTCGAGCGAGAGAAGGTCCAGAGCCCTGTGTATTACGTGAGCCACGCCCTCGCAGGGGCTGAGGTGCGATACCCTCCGCTCGAAAAGCTCGCTTTGGCATTGCTTATCTCGAGCCGACGCCTCCAACCATATTTTCAAAGTCACAAGATTGTTGTGCGAACCAATTACCCTTTGGAAAAAATGCTGAATAATTTGGATGGAAACGGAAGACTGCCTCGATGGGCTTGTGAGCTGAAGAGCCATGGCATCGAGTACGAGCCGAGACGCCGCCTCGCGAGGCAGGCCTTGTCCGACTTCGTAGTCGAGGCAGCCTTCAACGAGCTTGAGGGGCCGATGAAAGAACAGTGGACGCTGTATGTCGATGGTTCTTCCAACTCCGCTAGAAGCGGAGCATGCATGGTCGTCATTCTCCTTGGAGGGGAGAGGATGGAATATGCGCTCCGCTTCGGCTTTGAGGCAACCAACAATGAGGCTGAGTATGAAGCCCTTGTCGCAGGGATTCATATATGCCTAGCGGCGGGGGCCACAGATGTAAAAGCATTTTCTGACTCGGCCATAGTGGTGAACCAAATTAATGACAAATTTGAAGCCAAGGAGCACATGGCTGAATACAGGGACAAGGTTCGAAACCTCACTAAAAAACTCACGCATTTCCAAATTGAGCAGATCCCTCGGTCAGAAAATCAGCAAGCAGACGCTTTGGCTCGACTGGCCAGCTCCTCTGTCAATGATAGCCCAAGGGTAGTCAAGTAGGAGGTGCTACTGTTCCGAAGCATTGATCAAAGAGCTCGCATCTTGGTCCTCGATCGGAGCCCTGAATGGATGAGGCCATTAATTGCATATCTGAAGGATGGAAAACTCCCGAGCGACCCAAAGCAAGCCAAGAAAGTAGAGAAGAGGGCGGAATGGTTCACCCTGGTCGACGGCGAGCTATATAAGAAAGGTTATTCACAGCCATTTCTGAAATGCGTCGACCCGACGGAAGGAAATTACATTTTGAAGGAAATCCACTTTGGAGAGTGTGGAGGACACATAGGGGCTCGAGCATCTTCTTCAAAGGCCTTGAGAGCCGGTTTCTTCTGGCCGACAATGCAAGCTGATGTGGCCGAACTAATTAAGCACTGCGACAAATGCCAACGGTTCGGGCCGATCAGTAAAAGGCCTGCCACCCAGCTTAAGCCAATCTCCACTCCTCTACCGTTTGTAAGATGGGGTTTGGACATTCTCGGGCCATTCCCAAAGAGCTTCTCACGAAAAAAGTTCATAATAGTGGTCGTCGACTACTTCACCAAGTGGGTCGAGGCCGAACCACTAGAGAGGATCACTGACCGAGACATGACCAACTTCATCTGGAGGAACATCCTTACCCAGTTTGGAGTCCCTCGAATGTTCACATTCGACAACGCGACCCAATTTATCAGCAATTACTTCAAAGGATATAGTGCTCAATATGGTGTAGAGACCTGCTACACCTCAGTAACCTACCCTCAGGCGAACGGACAGGTCGAGCCTTCAAACAAGATATTCTTGTATGGGTTGCGAACCATGGTGGAAGGAGCAAAGGGAAAATGGGTCGAGGAGCTGCCAGGAATCCTATGAGCCCTTTGAACAACAACGAAGCGAGCCACAGGGGAGACCCCTTTCCAACTCGTGTATGGTTCGGACGCTGTCTTACCGATCGAATGTGAGGCCAAATCTGCTTGTATAAGTACCTACGAGCCCGAGGAGAACGAAGTTGAGCTGCGAGCCACGCTCGACCATCTCCCCGAGTGCCGTGGAAATGCGCTTTTGAGAGCCGAAAAGCAAAAGCAGCAGATGGCGAAAGCATTCAATCGAATGGTTCGCCCAAGGAAGCTAGAAGTGGGGGACATGGTACTCGGAAACGCCAAGGCAACCGGGAAAAAGCTCCGAGGAGGAAAATTGAAGGAAAGATGGAAGGCCATACTTGGTGGTCGAACAAGTAAAGGAAGGAACCTTCTGACTCAGCACCCTGGAAGGTGAGACGGTGAAGAGGCAGTGGAACCTCTACAACCTCAAAAAATACTATGCCTAGTTATAACCCAGTCAGTTAGTCTTATTTTTGTTATCCAAAATCAAGTAACGCTCTTGCAGCCAGTTTGGGGCCACGAGCTGTAGTATGTAATCTTTTCAATTTTAAGCAATAAAAGGCCGAGGGCCATGATGTTATGCAATACTTAGTGTCAATCCCAACCCTCCCCCGCCTTAAATCGACAAAAAAGTCGACAAATCAAGCGCACTGGCGAGCCAAGCTCCTCAATATTCTTCGAGAAGGAACCGAGTGCAATCGCCCAAAGGGGAAGCCACTCAAAGCGTATAAAACACGAGACAAGAGCGCAGTCACCCGAATGAGAAGTCACTCGAAGGATACAATGGTACACCTTAAGCCCCTCTACGCGAGGCGAGCCGAGTGCAATCGCCCATACGGGGAGTCGCTCGAGGCATTTCGCCAAAGAGAAGAGTCTATAAATTGCCCTACCAAGGTCGAAGGCGTTGTTAAGAATAACAATCGCTCGGAGTGGGTTAGAAGTTGGCCCACCTTGGTAGCAACACGCTTTCCCATCTACGGCTCGCGTTGAATATAAAGTTCAGCTAAGAACAAATTCACCCTACGAAGGATGAAATTCCGTAGCTCCCTAAACTTCAACTTGGAAAAGGAGGCCAGTGGGAAGCCTCCCCTCGAATGGCTCCATCAACAGATGGGCTTCGACCAAGTATTTAATGGAACCCCTCGATAGTATACCACAACCCATGGTAAAATCAAGGCACCTCAAACTATATTTTGCCATCGAAAGGACACTGGGTCGGAACCCCTGTTTTATACGTCATGCATGCGAGGAGCCGAATAACTTCGCGACCAAAGGCAGCGAGCCCTTTACCCCGAAGCATTATTCACCTCGAGGGCGAGACTACACATGGATGACCAGAACAAGCAAGACAAACAAGCTATGCACATAACGGCTAGAACACTAGAAGGTGCACCACATCGATTAAAATAAAAAGGTCGGAGCCAAAACACCTCGAAAAATGGGCGGCTCCGACCAAAACTGCTTACAGCGACCAAAAAACCCTCGAAAGGGCGGCCAGCGAGCAGAAAAGTAAAAATTATACGGTTACATGGAAAAAAGCAAAATTATAATCATTTGTCAGTGTTAAGTGCAGGATCTTCTGCAAGTTTAGTAAAGTCGAACGCCTCAGGCAGGACGAACAACTCCTCTCTCGCCGCTGCCTCCTCCGTCGCAGCTGTCGCTTCGAGCGCCTCAATGTCGTCCTCGACCTCTCCCTCCTCAGGGGCTTCACCAGAGTCGGCCTGGTTGTGTTTATCCAGTTTAGCGCGGAAGGCAGACTCAAACTGCTCTTCATCCAGCTCAAAGTTGGCTAGGCCCTCATTACACTTCGCGAGAGCTAGCCACCCCAGTCGAAGACCCAACTCGATGCCAGCTTGTTTGGCAGCAGCCTCGGCAAGGTCGTTCATATAGGCATAGCCATCTGAAGCGAGGAAGGTCGAAACCGCCGAGCAAGCGCGATTTGCCCAAAGGGTCGCATGGCTCGAAGCATTGACCAGTTTGAGACTTAACTGGTCAGCATCGGCTTTAGCCCTCGCGAGCTCGGCAGCAAGCGAAGAAGCTTTCGCGTCCGCCGCAGACATGACAGCAACCGCCTTCTCGTTTTGCGCATGACAGTCAGCGACGTTCTGTTTCGCCTCCACCAGCTCTTGCTCGAGCGCCTCCTTAGCCGTCTCAACCACTTTCAGCCTTGACTCAGCAGCCAGACACTTCTCTTTCCAGACCCCTCCTTCGGCCTGCTCCGCCTCCAGCATCTCGCCCTGGCATACCAGCGCAGCGACCTGCGAGAGAAGCGTTGAATCAAACAGTGTTGAAGGGAAATGGAGCGTTAAGAAGAAACGAAGGGGTACAAACATACCTGGAGCATCTGAGCCACCGCCTGTCGAGCCCAATCATTGGAGCGAGGCATTTTGCGAGCGAAATCGTACAGCGCCTCGGCTGCCTTCGAAGTATTTGGAACGGAAGGCATGGCCATGGCTTGGAGCTGTTCGACTGCACGATTGAAAGACGATTAGAAAAAGCTAAACTTAGGCAACAGGCGAGAAGCTACGCTGAAAAGGCTATTTGTTGGAAATATCGAAGCACCAACATCCAACCTCTTAGCAGCCGACGTCTCGCCCTCCACGAGCGGCCTCTTCTCGCGACGTCGGTGGTTGAGAGTCTGAAAGCGAGTCGTTACCATCAGAAATTAATAGCAAGTATGAACAATAAAGTACGGCGAGATTACCTCTTCTTCCTCCTCGTCCGAGGATGAGAGTGGGACTGTTTCGGGAACTGCCGGTCAGACCGAATCGTGACCCCCAAAGCCCTTGGCCTCGACGTGGGTCCCGACGCAGGTCTGGCCGGCGCGTGCATGCTCACAGGAGTAGCTTGGAGTTGAGTCCCTGAAACCCACTGCAGAGGACGAGTCCGAGCCGATCCCGATGGAGGGGGACGAGTCAAAGGGGAAGGCCGCTAACCAGATGAGCTCGCTCGAGCCCCATCTCCCTCGGGAGACGGTCGAACAACCTCCTACTAAGTCGTGTCGCAATGAATGGTCGAGTTGTCTTTCCTCGCTCGCAGGGCCATCAGTCGGCTAAGGTTCGGCATCGTCTTGCGCCACTCCTGGAATTGAGCCCTCACCGTAGACTGAACGACACCTAAAAAAAAAAAAACAAGTAATGATCAGCCAAAGTTAAACATACAAAAGAAACAATGCGAGACACATCCCGAGACATACTTCGCTCCTCCTCGGTCTCGGGAGGAATTAGGCCCGAATACATAAGCCACAGTGGCTCATTCAGCAAATTTATGGAAGGGACCCATGTCACCTCCTCCGGGTCGGGATTATGCGGTTGGAGAAAGTAGTCCGCACAGCGATCCTCCACGCTGTTAAGCCTGGGCAGAGAATCGTGAATTTGTCGAGCGCCGGGAGATCGGAGTAACACCTTAAGGTGATCGCCCAACCGCGAGCCGTCATTGGTAGTTAACCAATAGAACATGCTTTTCCAATCCGGACCTCGCCCAGGTTTTGGAGGATGAGTGACGATTGTATACGTCGCGGTTTTGCCTCGGACGGCAAAATTTTTAAACCCCCACTGATCGCTCGAAGCATTGTGGAGGTAGCGGAAGAGGTTGACGGACAGTGGTATCCGAGCCGCTCGACACGTCATGATAAAACCCGTGAGGGTGATGTGAGCATTGACGGTAAGCTCGGAGCCGAATACCTCGGGCCATTCTCACTAAACAGATTGCCGTAGTGATTAAGGAGCCCCGTCACAAAATTGCATAAGGGTACCCGAAACCCATATGCGAACGCCTGCGCGTAAACTCCGAGACAATTCTCCGGAGGGCTCGAGCAGAGGGACCCCGCGGCCGGGACGACCAGGTCGAGCGGGTCGTAGATCTGGTTAGCATCCCTAAACGCCTGAACCATTTGAGGCGTTTGGGATGTACGCCAACCTTCGTCAATCATCGCCGTGGTGAACGTATTGGCACTAACTCGCACTGGGGCTCGGGGCGCCATCGCGTCGGGTCGTTCCTGCTAGGGGTGGACAACCGAGTTAGGATCGGCACGAATACCTCGGGCCATTCTCGGATGTGTCGAACCCCCCGCCCGCTCGCGGGCAGTCTGTTTAGTTCTCGCCATCTGAAAGAAAAGAAGAAAGGCAGTTACGGACTCGCCTCGTGCGAGCCGTTACCTTTCGTTTTCCCCTCCTCCGATGACGGGATCGATGGGTCGACTAAAGGTCGAAAAAATCGAAGGATCGATGCGAGAAAAGCGAGTCGGCACAAGGGTAGTTCGCTCCTCTTCGCCGACCTTGAAACCGAGCAATCAATCAGGTGTTGTCTGGGTTCCCAATCCCAGCACACTCGGCCGGCATCTTTTTGCCGCCGGAGTGGGACCGACAACCCGGGATCGTCACCGGGTAAGTGAAAAGCGACAACGGCGACAATAAAAAAACACAAAAGGGGAAATAACATACCGAGATTAGAGGAGAGGAAAGGTACGTTCGGAGAAGAGAAAGATCGCCTGAAGAAGAGTCTTCGCCGAAGAAAAACCCGCCGGAGATGAAACGCAGTAAAAAGAGAAGTTTGGAAACAAAAACTGAAATATGAATGAAAACTGATGGAAAAGAATAAGGGAACTCCCCCTTTTATAGGGATGAAAAGGGCGAAGGGTAAAAGCGTAATAACACTATTTCTACACAGCTTCCCACACTATCATCATTATGGCGCGGGAAACGAAAAGTTTTTCGCTTATTTCCGAGGTAACCTCGCGCGGGAATCAAGGGACGGTTGACATGAAAAACTGTTCAAATTCTGGCACATTCCCGAAACATTCATTGATTGCAAACGTTAAATTTTCAAATTAAAATTTTGAAATTAAGTTGTTTAATTTCAAAATTTAATCGCAAGTGTTGTAATTTAAATTCGGAAGCCTCCCTCGACTGAGGGGTGAAATTTTCGAGTTCTTCCAGGCGAGGGATTGAGGACTCGAAAAGGGTAAAATTTTCGAGCCGTTATTGGTTCGAGTCATCCCTCCCTCGACTGCGGGGTGAAATTTCCGAGCTCTCCCAGGCGAGGGATCGAGGACTCGAAAAGGGTGAAATTTTCGAGCCATTATTGGTTCGAGTCAACCCTCCCTCGACTGGGAGGTGAAATTTTTGAGCTCTCCCAGGCGAGGGATCGAGGACTCGAAAAGGGTGAAATTTTCGAGCCGTTATTGGGTCGAGTCATCCCTCTTTCGACTGAGGGGTGAAATTTTCGAGCTCTCCCAGGCGAGGGATCGAGGACTCGAAAAGGGTGAAATTTTCGAGCCGTTATTGGTTCGAGTCATCCCTCCTTCGACTGAGAGGTGAAATTTTCGAGCTCTCCCAGGCGAGGGATCGAGGACTCGAAAATGGTGAAATTTTCGAGCCGTTATTGGTTCGAGTCATCCCTCCTTCGACTGAGGGGTGAAATTTTCGAGCTCTCCCAGGCGAGGGATCGAGGACTCGAAATGGGTGAAATTTTCGATCCGTTATTGGTTCGAGTCATCCCTTCCTCGACTGAGGGTGAAATTTTCGAGCTCTCCCAGGCGAGGGATCGAGGACTCGAAAAGGGTGAAATTATTGAGCCGTTATTGGTTCGAGTCATCCCTCCTTTGACTGAGGGGTGAAATTTTCGAGCTCTCCCAGGCGAGGGATCGAGGACTCGAAAAAGGTGAAATTTTCGAATCATCATTCCCTCGACACATGGAGAAATTGTTCAAACAAATCCGACACGAAAGCCTCGAAAGGGTACGTTGCATCGCATGGCTTTACCAAGGTCCACAGAGTACACATCGATAAAGGGCGGCCAGGGGTGGTACCCTAGTTGCTACTAATGAGTCCGCCCTCGACGACAACAAAGGGTGCGACCAGGCTTCGAGGGGCTCTGTTGGTACCACTTTGTGAATGGGTCATAGCCCTTAAGATAGTGCACCTTAGTAAAGGCTCATGTGATACAATAAAGCTTCATTAAGGGCAGCCCTTGGATGGAAGGGGAATAAAGGGTCATGATTGAGTGGGGAAATCTAGGATTATTCCTAGGACCTCCCTCTTTTATTATAAATAACCCCTTTATGACCCATCAAAAGGGGGGTTCTGAAACAATTCTGACATTTTTTATTTCTCTGATTATTCTCCTTGATTTACGCATCAAAGGCACCTCTTGTCTTTATTTGCCACCCCTTCTCTAGCCGTCATAGTGACTTGAGCGTCAGAGGGGCGACGCCTGGTGAAAACTGGGCTCCCTTTGTGCAGGTATTCGGCGAGGCCTTCCCGAGCAACTGTCTTTCGAAGAACTCACTCGAACAAGATCAGTTCAGAAAGATGCAGTCCTATCAAATAGAGCCTAAATTAGTATTTCAATGATAGCTATTGACAAACTAAAGTCGTATGCCTACAAATATAAAATATCAATACTAACCTAAAACGTAGTAAAAGGGAAGCAAGGTTCGTATCTACGGAAAACGGTAATCATCAATGTATGTCAAGTAACAAATGGGGGGTTAATGAGTATAAGTGATCAAGTAATCAAAACACAAAAGAGTAATTTGTAGACAAATGGAGGAAAAGATCTCGGATAATTAATACCCACTATCGTTCACCTAGTTGGTCCTATTTATCAACTAATCCTAATTCGTTGAGTACTTAGTTGTAGAAATATAATTTCCTATCAATTCTTAATTGTAGCTAAAAGGAGAGATCAACCCTACCTAATAGCTCTAATAGGTGGATAACAAAGACGCGCGCCTAAATTCAATCCAGCGAAAGCATGAAGCAATTAAACGATCAACTAAGATTAACAAGATCTAGACACACGCGGTTTCGATCTTCAATTATAATATGTTTATTCTCTCTAACCTAATACCAATGTTCAGCATAGAAATACTAGGCTAGTTGCTACTTGTGAATCAACAATCTAACAATTTGTCCTTAAATTGTGAATCTAGCAATATGATTTATCTAAGGCTAATTAGTTTGCAACCTAATTAAGCAATAAATCAATCAATAACAACAATGATAGCAAGAGAATAAACAATACTCAAACGAATAAAGAAATTAGAATCAAACTCACAATTGTCGGTGAATATTAGATTCGATTAATAAATCCGAGAATAAAGTCTTTAGCCTTGCATAGTCTTGCGAATAATACAAATTAGGTCTTGAAAACAGAATGCATAATAATAAACGAAGTCTAGATATTTATACTAAACTATTACAATACGGAATAAGGAAATCCGCAAAAACGCCGACACAGCAGCGGGACGACTCGTCCAGATCTGGGACGAGTCGTCTGGCTTCGGGAGGACTCGTCCGGACCTGGGACGAGTCGTCTTAATTCGATTCTGCTTCTAATATTTGGAGAGTTATGAAACTTCAAAGTTGACCTTCTGTAAATGGACTGAAATCCCTTCCAAACTTGTCCAAAACTTGGCATCTCGCTCCTTGGATCATCTTTCATCGCCTCATTGTCGTTCCACACAATTGCACATCAATCTTGAGGCCATAAATACATACAAAAACCAATAATTTTTATATTAAAGAACAAATACACGAATGATAGAATTAGCTAAGAAATTGATCCAAAATCAACCATTTGAATGTATCAAAACCCATATTTTACCACTACTAAGTGGTGTATATACTATCAGCTATTATTAAAAAACTGACAACTAAAATCTGAAACCATAATTGCTTTTTTTAAAGGAAAATGAAGAGAGAAAAGTTAAATGAAGATAGAGAGGCTCTTGATCGATCTCAAAATTAGGTTGTACGGGTTGCTACTATTCCTCAATCGTGATTCTTCTGAGGTTGAATTGATCTATGCTATGGCTAGATCTAAATCAGCAAGGAAGCATCAAGGTTCAAGGAAGAGTATTATGATGAAAAATCACAAAAATAAAGAAAACAAAACACAAAAAATGCATCAACTACTTCAGATGCTATAAAGATTACTCCCTCCGTCCCAGCTCAAACACCCCATAGGGTTTTTGTAGTGGAATAAGAAAAATTGATATAATAAGTTGAGTGGGAGAATATTGAGAAAAAAAGAGGAGATCAGAGAGAATGTGAGGATTAATAAAAGTAGGAGAGATAATGGGAGAGAGGATGTAATAATTTAATAAAAGTAGAAGAGAGAAATATGTCCCAAAATAGATAGGGCGTTTGAGGTGGGACGTCCCGAAATGGAATATGGGGCGTTTGAGATGGGACGGAGGGAGTAGATCTGTAGGAGAAATCCAGGGGATTCCTGCTCTTGAATTGTCTGATATCGAGTCGGGAGGGGAGGAGACAAGAGGAATGAGTGCAGTTAAAGAGCAAAGGGATGCAGGTCCGGAGAAGTTGGAAGAAGAAGGATGATGGACCACTGTACGGAAACAAAGCAAAGGTAAAGCACCTGCCTTTTCTTCAAACTCTCATGATAAAAATCTTATGAACACTTCTATGATGTCTCTTATGGCTGAAGATGTGAGAGAAGAAGTTAATGTTTGGAATTCTGCTATTGTGTGTTATGTGTTGGGTTCAAACCCCCCTCTAGACACTATGACTGGTATTGTCAATAGAATTTGGGGGGAAAAGGGATTGGATAAGGTCTCTATGCTTCCGAATGGTATTTTTGTGGTCAGGTTCAAGGCATTTGAGGACATGGATGTTGTTCTTAAAGCTGGATATCATCTGTTTGACAAGAAACCTTTGGTGGCTCATCCATGGACTGAAAACTTGAATTTAAGCAAGGGATGGGTCAAGACAGTTTCAATATTGATCAAATCATTGAAACTAGAGCTAAAGTTTTGGTCTTTACCTTGTACAAATAAAACCTCTGGCTTAATAGGAAAATACCTCCATTCTGATGCTGATATAGTTGATAAAACAAGACTGGGTTATGATAGGGTCATGGTGGGATAAGAAATTTTTGGATGATAAAGGAGAAACTGTCGAGCAAGTAGTGGAATATGAATGAAAACCTGAAGTTTGCATGAATTGCAAAGAAGTGGGTCACCAGGCTGTGCAATGCAAAAAGAAGGAGAAGATGCAAACCAGACATAACCCAAAACCAAAACTTAAACAAGTCTGGAGACCAAAGAAAGCGCAGGAAGCTAACTTACAAAAGGAGAATGGAGGAAGCGATTTACCACACCTGTGAACCAAGCTACTATACCACCTCCAGTGAGCACTGTGAGACCAGCCCAGAACGCTTATTATTTTGTTCCAGCAAAATGGGCAGGGGTTTCAGGCTGGAGGAGAAGGAGAAAGAAACATTTCCTATGTTAATATGGTGAGAATGGGTAGTTCTACTAAAAGAGTGAATGAGATGAATGGTAATGAGAGTCATGGTCATGTAGACCATGGCTAATGTTGCAGTCTGGAACATGCATTAGAGGACTAAATAGCCCTATCAAACGAAATGACATCTGATATATTTCTTTACACAATGTGGGGTTGTTTAGTCTTCTAGAAACTAAGGTGAAGCCTAACTCTCTTAGTAAGATTCGATCACCTTAGTATGTGTATGGGTTGGGCAATGAATACTAATCCTTCATGCCACCGTGGTGGTAGGATCTGGGTTCTTTGGGATCCAAACAAGTACTATGTGCAAATTATGAGAATGGATATGCAATATATGCATACATTTGTGCAAGATCTAGCTACAAAACAAAAAGAAATTTTATGCCACATTTGTCTATGGATCAAATGATAATAAGGAAAGGGAGGAGTTGTGGAAAAATTTGGAAGAAATAGCTACCAATATACAAGAGGCTTGGATTGTGCTAGGATATTTTAATAATGTCCTGCAATATAATGAAAGAATTAGATCAAATGTCACTCAAGCAGAGGTCAAGGGATTCCGAAATTGTGTTAGTTAATGTGGTCAACAGGATCTAAAAGCAGGAGGATCTTCCTTTACATGGAATAATAAGCAGCATGGGGAGAAAAGAGTCTTTAGCAAGATAAATAGGGGTCTGGTCAATATAAAATGGATTGACAATTTTCAAGACAGCCAAGCTTTCTTCCACCCTGAGGGGTTGTTTGACCATTTTCCTTGTGTGATAAGTTTGCATAAGGAAAGGAAAAGGAAGCAAATTAGTTTTAAATACTATAATATATGGAGCTCTACACCAAAATTTGCTGAAATAGTGAGGAAGGATGGAAACAACTTGTTTATGGGACTGCAATGTACAGAGTAGTGAGGAAGACCATAGGATTGAAAAGCAAGTTAAGAGCTTTGAATATGGAGCTTTTCTCAAATGTTGAGAATGTTGCCTGCAAGGCTCTCTATGAGATGGTTGAGTTACAAGAGATTCTCCACAAAGACTCTTATAACATCAACCTGAGAGATAAGGAAACTGCAGCCGCTGAGAAGTATAAATTTTTGCATAAAGGTTAGTTTGCATATTTGAGACCGAAGAGTAAGATCATCTGGTTAGAGGAAATGGATGTGAATACTTCATATTTTCATGCCACAATCAAAACTCGAAGGGTGAAAAATAGTGTGTGTCAGATAAAAGATGCAAATGGCTTAATGCATCAGAAGGAGGAGGGATATTCAACATGCTTTTTGGAGTTCTATACCAATCTTCTTGGTAAAGACACTCCCACTGTGCCTGTGCATACTATTATTGTGCAGACATGCCCTGTTATTGATGAGAGTATGGCAGAGGCTTTATTACAGAGAGTCACTAGGGAGGATGTTAAGAATGATATCTTCTCTATCCCTGGTACAAAGAGCCCATGCCCACATGGTTTACAAGGACCCATTGAATATAATTGGTGAAGGGGTGACATGTGCTATTTTGAAATTCTTCAATACTGCATCACTATTAAACTAGATCAATTGAACAACCCTCACTCTGATACCAAAAGTGAAACAACTTGAATCAGTTGTGGAATTTAGATCAATTGCTTGTTGCAATACAATTTACAAAGCAATCTCCAAGATCATTTGTGATAGACTTGGTCAAGTCCTACCTGTGATTATTAGCAAAAATCAAGGAGCCTTTATTCAGGTCAGGGATATTGTGGATAATATCTTAATATGCCAGGATTTAGTTAGAAAATATAACGGGAAGGGCTGCTCTCCAAGATGCATGATGAAAATAGATCCCAGGAAAACATATGATATAATTCAGTGGAAATTTCTATGGGAAATGATGCAAAGCTATGAAGTTTCCTTAGGGATTCATTGATATAGTGGAAAATGCACGTGGTACCCTTGTACTTTGAGAGTTTGCTCATGGTACCCCTGCCCCTTAACTTTCTGCACATGGTACCCCTAAAAATGGATGTCCATTATGATTTCTGTTAAGTTATGATGTGTCCTTTATTAATTAAGTTAATTTGAATTAAATAAAAATATTAAATTAAAAAAAAATTGACATTTTTTTAAAAACTTAAGAAAAATTAATTGTTTTAGTTTTCTAAAATACGGTTTATTTTTGTAAATGGTACCCCTAAACTATTGCAGGAGTGCACATGGTACCCCTCAACTTTCTAAGGTATGCACAAGGTACCCCTCAACTTTCAAGATTGTTCAAATGGTACCCCTGAATTATAAGAGTTTGCATATGGTATCCAAATCACTGCACACTAGCCTTAAAACTACACTACTACAAATCATAATATAGACGTCGGACATTTTTATATATACACGTTGGTAATGTGTTCGACGTTAAGTTGAGTTACATCTATTCCCAATGGAATAGACGTCGGTTTAAAGTCCTATGTGCTTCAAAAGTATACACATCGGTTTTTGTGGAAACCCCAAACCCCATGTCTATGTCTCTAATTGGCGTAGGATTACCGGGGAAATCCCATGTCTATAAAGACTTTAGACATCAGTTTTTGATAAAAAAAAATCCCATGTGTATACTTGTAATAGCCCAAACCACCGTCCGTCGCAACACAACCCAATAAGATGGGAAGTCACCTTTTAGGCCCGAATATACTCTTGTGGGCTCTAAAAGGTGAAGGCCTTGTTGATAGTATGATGGTAGGAATCTATTATAAACTGATCATATGAGCTTTATTTTCCCAATGTGGGACAAACCAACTACATAATCCACTTTCCATATTCCGTAGTGTTAAAAACTCCCCCACTTAGAGAACGCAACGTCCCCGTCGCGCCTCGGCCATTCCATACTAACATCAACACAGGTCCAAGATCTCCCCCGCTAGACGGCTGACCTGGGCCTAACCCCAGCACTCAGCACGCGATCGCAGGGTTGCTCTGATACCATCTGTAATAGCCCGAACCACCTTCTGTCGCAACACAACCCAATAAGATGGGAAGTCACCTTTTAGGCCCGAATATTCTCTCGTGGGCTCTAAAAGGTGAAGGCCTTGTTGATAGTATGATGGTAGGAATCTATTATAAACTGATCATATAAGCTTTATTTTCCCAATGTGGGACAAACCAACTCCATAATCCACTTTCCATATTCCGTAGTGTTACAAAACTGATGTGCACTATTTCGATGTGGTTAAAGTCGGGTTTTTGAGGTCTTTAACGTTGGTTTTTGGATCATTTGACTGCTATGTGATTTGTGTTTGTGTTTGATACAAGAATAACTAGTTATTATGACAATTTGGAATCTCAAGAATGCCAACATTCGATCCGATTATGCAAGGCAAACTTTGGAGCTTCATATCTTTCAAAATATTTGGAATTTTGCATTGAAACAAATTCGAGATAAAATTTCATGAACTTACCTTTCTAAGAAGTGGTCACACGCCTTCCCCGGATAAGTAACTTAGAAGTTATGCGAGTTTGAAAACGAGGTCAGAAAGTATGGCACGGTCCGCGGGAAGTCCTTGGCGGTCCGCGGGTTTGTTGTGAGCGGTCTGCGGCGTAAGGCCGACGGTCCGTGGTGGGCGACGAGAGCCCGATTTCCATAGTTCTTATATTTTCCATATTTTGTTCTTAGACAACATATATACTTAGGTTTTATGTTTTATTAACTTTTATTTGCAACTTGACACTTGTGTTGAAGATTAATGGAGAACTAATCTCCCAACTTGGTATTTGTGGATTGAAGCCGTCAATTATCATCAGATTGTGAGATTTTTATCTACTCAATTTCTTTGTGAGTAATTTCAATTCTCTTGCCCTAATATTGCATGATTTATACTTGTTTTTGCTCGGAGCGCTACTAGTGAAGTACATGTATGTTTCCATCGCTAAATTCGTAGCAACTGCATCTTTCTAATTGATTGCTGATTAACTTTAGATTGTTGTAGAAAGAATTGATTTATATTCGATTTAGGCCGCGTGTTTGAATTGACTATCTTCGTTGACATTCTTTTAGATCTTATTGCTTCTATTGAAATATATTTAGGCGCGTGTTCTAGACTGATTGATAGTTAGGATTAACTTTGATATGCTGATTCATTCGAGTTAACTACTAATGGAAGAATAGAAATTTCGGTTTCGCAACGATTTGCTCACATGATTGAATTAGGTGAATATCGATAATCAATAGATAATTATTGGTGGATTGAAACATAAACCAAGACTTCTCTTTAATTGAATTCAACTCGTTCATTGTTTTATTAGTTGCTTAGTTAATCAACTTTCAATCGAAACCCCCCCTAGTTTGGTTACTTAATCAAAGTTACATAGCTAGACAGTACCTAGTTCCCTGTGGATACGAACTCTACTTACCCTACTACATAGTTTTAGGTTGAGTATTGAATTAATTTGGTGCAACCCACGACATTTACCTACCATATACTGCAACTCGATATTTAAAAAAACAAAAGGTTCTGAACCAATTTTTATAGGTTTCGAACCTAATATTTGCGTAAATGTAATTTCTCTACATATTGGAAGTTGCAGTAAATGAAAGACGCTTCAATATAAAACAAATTCCCATAAGTTACAATTGTTGTTATAGGGAAACAAATTAAATTCGATAATAATTACAAACTAACTGTTTAAAAGTATAATAAGAAGGCAAAAAAAAAAAATCACAAACGCGTGGCGGTGCTACCGTTGGTGGTTCTCACAGGTTCCTTTGAATCTTTGATCATTTTCACACAAGATTGAAATGCTTACACATCATCCACCTAAAACGAAAAAAAAAAAAATTAACCACATAAAAACGGAAATCATCCAAAATAATGCTTGAATAAAATTATCAACAAATTAAACAAATGTTACAAACACAACCAAAATAGAAAGCAAGGATAAGAAGTAATTAGAGATTAGCGAATAAAGCTCACAACAATTTGTGGATTAGTAACCCTAACTCGAAACTAGAGAGCACAATGATTGATTTTGGGGACCAAAATCGCAGATCTGAGATAAAGAAAAACCCTAAAATTAAAGAATTTTTTTCTTTGTGATGAGTACATACCTATTTGAAATTTGACCAAAAAGAATTGAGATTCTGAATATTTGTAAATAGAAAAATTATAGGAATTACAATGGTACACCAAAATCAAAACTGAAATCCTCAAAATTAAAAGTATAAATTGAATTTCCGATTCTTGAAGAACATAACAAGCTAAAAACATACCTTAACCATATGAAGGAGAAAGAACAAGGTGATATCTACTCTATCAATCAAGATGCAATTGTTTGTTGATTCAAAAAACCAGCGCATCTAGCGTGAGGTTGGTGGTGTTTGACTAGTAATTATAAGAAGAGGAGAGTAAAGAGTTTGAAGAAAAATAAGAGGATGAAAGAGAAGAAAATGACTAGTGAATGGGATAAGAGTAAAGAAAAGATGAAAGAGAAGAAGATGAAGTAGGTGGATAAGTAGGAGAGAGAGAAGAAGGAAAGTTGAAAGAGTTAGGATTGTGAATAATATGAAGATAAATAAAAGATATCACATATTAAACTAGACATAGACATGGGTTTTCTATTGTTTTTGTTTTGGGTATGTACGTGATTTCTAAAAAAATAATAAATTCGGGAATTAATAGACGTGAGCTTTGATGATTATATGATGTTTACATAATTATAATTCCCATGAGTTTTTTTTTTTAAAAACTCATGTCTATATTTTGGCTTAAATTGCGCAAATGCCACCGGTTCCTTAGAGACTTTAGTTTTGTAAATTTCTGTCATCTATGTAGTGATCTTTATAGCCCATTTTGTAGTTGTGCAAGCGGTTCAAACTAATCTTGCTCTTTTATAAACTATAAATTAAACAACTTATCCTTATGATATTTTGTTTTCGACTCAAACATTTTGGACATTTAATGAACATGAGCTAGCAAAATATTGAGAACAGTAGAAATTATGCTTTTTTGTGTGTGTATTAAGGTTTGTTTAATGGAATAACATGAATATATATTCAAAAGAGAAAAGGTGATAAAGAGAATAAGAGTAGCAACGACTAGTTCTATATGTGCTGGGATCTGGGTACCATGTGCAAACTCTCATAGTTTTTGGGTACCATTTACATAATCTTGAAATTTGAGGGGTACAAGGTGCACACGTGCAATAGTTCAGGGGTACCATTTACAAAAAAAATCGTATTTTAGAAAACAAAAATAATCTTTAATTTTTCGTAAGTTTTATAAAAAAAATGTTAATTTTTTTTATTTAACCTTAATTAATAAAGGACACATCATAACTTGACTGAAAACGTAACGAACATCCATTTTTAGGGGTACCATATGCAAACCCCAAAGTTTAGGGGTAACATGTGCAGAAAGTTAAGGGGCATGCGTACCATGTGCAAACCCTCAAAGTATAGGGGTATTACGTGCATTTTCCGTTGATATATTGATGGTATGTGTGGATCGTCCTCCTTCTTTCTCAATTGCATTGAATGGAAATGTGTTTGGATTCTTCAAAGGTAAGAGAGGCCTGAGACAAGGTAATCCCCTGTCTTCCCTCCTTTTTACACTCTGTATGGAATACTTGGATAGAATTTTGAGAAGAGTGGGAGGAAAAAATGGATTCTAATTTCACCCTATGTGCCATAGAATGCAGCTAAATCATTTACGTTTTGCGAATGATTTGCTATTATTCTGTAAAGAGTTAAACTCATGTTAAGAGGGTTTACTAATTTCTCAAAAGCTTCTGGGTTGTGTTCTAATAACTCAAAGTGGGAAATCTACTTTGTTGGGGTTTAAGAAGAGTAATCTACCTTTTAAATATCTAGGAGTTCCTATTACAGCTAGTAGATTACCAGTTAAGGATTGCACCTAGGATAAGAGCAATTGGAGCCTGAACACTCTCTTATGAAGGGAGCTTGTCTTAGTTAAAGCAGTGTTGATGCATTTACATGATTACTGGGCAAGAATTTTCCTGCTTCCAAAGCTGCTTCTAAAGAAAATATCTGTTATTTGCAAGAGTTTTCTTTGGGATGTGTGCGATCACTGGATTAGGGTTCCTCTGGTTTCTTAGGATAACATTTGCATACCAAAGGAGAATGAAGGGCTGGGCCTGAGGGATGTTTTTGCTTGGAATGTAGCATGTGTAGGGGAGTATGTTCACTGGATATACACAAAAGCAGATACTGATCTTTGGATAAAATCGGTGGATAGTGTTTACTTAAAAGGCTCTTAGTGGGATTGTTGTTCCCCCAGTGGTTGCAAGTTGGCATTGGAAGAAAATTTGCCATGTAAAGGAAAGAATGAATGCAGGGTATAACAATGGGCTATGGATCGGCTCTGCAAATAAAGGATACCCCAAAAGTTACTTGGGGTAAACTAATATGGGCTAGACGTGACAGTACCTAGCTATTGAGTTCATAGTAATATGGAATCTTAACTTCAATCATGTAATGCATCACACAAACAAAATGGCACGCACCAATCGATCAACTACAATGAAATCCTATGGAATAAGAGGCATCCAAAGATTGCAAACAAGCCCTTATACTCCCTTTTATCCAAATACAATTCCCCACTTCTCGGTTTTGGCATATCCGCTAAGAATTTCCCAATTCTTTTATCTCCATCATTTACATTCAACCAAAACATTCCTTTACTACTTTTCTTATCAATCTCACCCACTTGTATCTCCACACAAAATCCATCTTTCTTGTTGTGCGGAAGCGTTATGCGCTATGATAGTTGATGGCAAAAACAACAATAAAGATCGAACACAAGAATTTTAACGAGGTTCACTATCAACGCGATAGCTATCAGTCGGAATCATGAAAAAATCTCACTATGATAATGGGAGCTGAGTTTACAGATACAAAAGATGATTTGGGTTCTCATGATCTTCCTTGCTTGAGAACCTTAGTTAGCTCTCTCTAATTCTCTCCCATAACAAATTAGGTTAGGATTCAGGAGGTTTTATATACTAACTCCTTTACAAAGACCTAATTAATTAACGTAAAACAAATGGAAAATCTATAACGAAGCAATGAAATCAGCCGCTCAAGGCTCGCGAAAAATGACCAATACGGGCCTTCACAGCGCGCCGCGCTTAGGCAACCGCGGGCCGCCTTCACTCTCCTGCCCCAGATTCGTGAAACCACGACAAGACCACCCTGCGCTCCGCTTTAAATAAGCAGCGAGTTCCGCATTTGCGTCCGTGGTCCGCCCTCAATATCTCGACGGACCGCCGCCGACTTCATGATCTGAGCAGTACGATGGTTTCTTCTACCCCCCTACATGACGTGCTCCCTTGTTGCTCATTTCGTGCTTGTTCATCTTGTCTCCTATCTTAACCCGTTGACGAAACGGTGCTCAAGACACATTTTCCAATATGTCTTCTGGTTGATGGAACGTGTTACACTAAAATTAAAAACTGTCTTTGGATCGGTGGGAGTATAGCAGGTCAATCATTATATCATGCTATGTCATGAATGAATGGTATCAAAATTATGCAAACTTTGTTCCATTTTTTTTTTTTTTGCTTTTCGAAAACACATCCGTTCACTCTGATCTATTTCTTTTAATTGCATCTTTACATCTTGGTTTAATAAAATCAAATTGTCACCCAATGACATAAAAAATGCAAAGATAGAGGGAGTAGCGACGATCAAGATGTTATTAATAAGTGGAAGGCACCTTTTCAGGTAAGTGCTAATTATGCAAAAGCCAAAGTTATTTGATTCATTTTACATTATTACATTCACTAGAAAACTGCCAGTATATCAGGCAGCAGACGTAAAATTGAAGTTGTCACACCTAGTTCTACTAAACAACAATGGAAAACTAAACACAAGCCTAGACTTTACTCAATCAAATTGCAGCAGATTTGTTGGGAAAATGCCTTGATCATGTCTTATCAATTTGGGTATGTCGTAGTGGTAATCGAGGAGGGTGCTCGGGGCGTGATTCTACGACGTACGGGTGTTGGGCGAGAATCGGATTAAGGAGGATTGATCGAGAGTTCGCGCGGTCCGCGGAGGTAAAGCCGCGGAGCGCGACTAATTTCGTGAAGGCGGGGCAGAAGACATGGCGCGATCCGCCGTGAATAGTGGCGCGAACCGCGGTGCAACACGGCGCGGACCACGGTGGGTCTGGAGCGGGCCGTGGCCCATTGGCGAAAGTCGGCCGTTTTTCTACTCTACGCGTTCTTTTGTTTCCTAATCCCGTTTCTTCGGCCCTATTAGGTTTCACTACTACAAAAAGCTACATAGACATCGGAGTTTTGAAGGCATAGACGTCCGTTTCTCGGTAGACGTTAATGTGGCTCACGTCTATTGAAGAGGAATAGACGTCGGATTTAACTCTGATGTCTATTACTTTTTATAGACATCAGTTTATTTAAGAAAGCTGATGTCTATTCACTATAATAGACATCAGATTTTATCGAAAGTTGGACGTCTATTACCCTTTAAGACGTGGGCCTTTCTACAAAGTCCGATGTCTATTCTCCCCAAAAACATAAAAAAAAAATACTCAACGCCGTTAAACCCATACTACGGCATGAGTAGACGATGAGAATTTCATTACATTATAACAGTGCACTTCATTTGTTGGTGTATCTGCAATGGTGTGCACTTTGACACAAATTACATGTACAATATCCAGAATATATAGTATTAAAACTACAAATATTGAATATTCATCAGGATAATTTACAACAAAAAAACATAAATTTTGAAACTTAAACCAAGCTACACATTAGCATAAAATGATATGTCGATCGAAAACCTTGGTTCAAAATTTGGAGATCCCGCAAAGAAACAAGAAGAAAAAAAAACATCCAGATCTAAATTTATGTGAGATTTTAATTGAAAATCGAAAACTAAAAGCTACACAGTGCTAAACACATAATTAGAATCGGCATTTCGGTATACATTTACTTATATGCATCAAGTATGTAAAAGATAATTAGTTGTATACAGATCTCACATGAGATTGTGCTCCGATACCTCCACATGCTCCTTATGTTACATGCACAGACGCACAGTAATATTACAAAAAACATATACCATAAATACCTTCAAAACGGTTAGATTTCTCTCTTGTTAGTTTTGAGATTGATGGTTATTCTTGTAGATCTGGAAGTTTCGACCCTTAAAGAGGTAAACACAAAATTTAAGGCCGAGAATGGAGACAACTTGGACAAATTAAACTGAACTTTAGGATTTTCGAAAGCAGAAATTAGATGAATTTCATGTTTCATGAGAAGGGAGGAATAGAAGAAAACTTATGACTTGAGATTGAGAGAGAAAGAGAGAGTATATGGGAGGATTTGAGATAGAAGAAAAGAGGCAGTGATGATGGAGGGCTGGGTTTGGCGACAAGCAGGAGAGAGAAAGAATCACACCTTAGGTTTTTATCGAATTAATTGGGAGCATCAAATAAAAAAAAAATATATATTAGATATACATCAGTTTTCCAAAATGTATGATGTCTATATGCCCATAAAGGACGTCAGTTGTCGTAAAAAGACCGATGTCTATTATTATACATCAGTTTTGTTAATAAAACTGATGTCTATTATTTGGTCATATTTACAAAAATGCCACCATTTCCTTATACACATCAGTTTTCTTGATGTCTGATGTCTATTGACTGATGTCTATACTCGTTTTTGTACTAGTGTTTATTCTTATGGGGAGACTATATTAACACCCTAGTCCCCTTCATAATTATTCTCTTGTAATTGTGAGTACCTAGAGTTATAGTTGCGCGTTTTCTCAAGGTTGTGGCTTGTTTGCTTTGGCGAGATTCAAGGGCGTTTGTTTGGGTTCTTGGTTGATCGCAAGAATGTTTGGCTCTTAGATCTCGTTCGTATTTGGTGAGTTCTTTTCGGATTGAACTTATATTTGTATTGGTGCTATTCCCATATAGGGAATATTTCTCCTCTGTTTGGTGGATGTAGATGGCACATCGCTGGTGAACCACGTTAATTATGATGTCTTTTCTTTACGTTCATATTGTTGTGTTATTGTTTAATATCACATTGTTCATCTTCTCGCACCTATCGAACAAGCCTTTTTGGGAATGGACGCCTCTATTCCAACAAGATTGTCCTCCAGCTGAAACGATCGTATAACAATGGCCGCCTACGGATTCACCCAACCATTAACAACACCAAGATAATACGCATTACTAGTAAAAATCACTACCATCAAATTAGTCCCTGAAATCATCGTCCACACTTTTTTGTCACTCTGCATCACCAGGTTTATATCCGGCACGATTATTCTGATCCTTGTGATGGGCAACGAGCCAATCTCGTAATAACAAACCGTAAATGGCGCAATCGCCTTAACTCTCTTGGGCGAAACTTCCTAGCCTCTCGACTTGTGTGGCAAATTCGGTAGTCACGGCTTTGTGAATTGACGATTGCAATATAGCGTAAGGAGTTATAGTGCTAATTTTGGTTCCAGCACCAATTTCTCTTGCGTTAATGGATAAGAGCGATTTGTCGAACTTTGCCTCAATTTGATCAATTTTGACGGATGTTACGCAAATGTAGTAAGATGATGGGGATGTGGCATTGGCGAGAACGGGCACGTAAGTAAGAAGGTTCGAGGCTTCAAATTCGTCGTAAAGAGTGTATGGTTTGTCGCCAAAGATTATGAAATTGTGCGAATTACTGGAAGAAGTAAGACACGCATAATGCGAACTTATTGACGAATTTGAAATATGATAAGAATTGTGTGGGCAGGGAGAGTTTAGTTCTTCCAAGCCCTGATATTCCTTTGACACCCTTGATTAGGCGTTGTAATAAGGGGTTAAGTGCACAACCGTAGGAGAATTTCGGTACAGACACGACACGTATTGGGTTTTTCCCGTCGGTTGAGTCGATATAGACCACGTCCGCGTTTAACTCGCCCTTGGCAGCGATGGTTTTGACGGGGATTGTAAGGGCAATGTTGCAGGCGATGTTTTTACACGACTTGTTAAGGTGCGTTAGCTTGAGCGCAACGTGCATAATCGCAGTGAATTCGTCGGTTGGTGGTAGACGAAGAGATTTTGTACAATTGACCATAAGAGTTCGCCTTGGAGGTCGACAACTAATGGGCCGCGGGATTGTTACGGGAGGAGTTCTTTGGCTGAGTTTGATTTTGCGTTGAAGGGTGGCATCGTCCCTCAAAAGGGGAATGACTAGGGCTTTTGGTTGAGATAGTGCTAGCGCAAATGTGTGCGGAGAAGAAATGGACAAGAAGGGTAGAAAGGAAGATTAGGAGATTGGTGAAAGATGCCATGAATGGTTGAGTGGAAGGTGTGTTTAAGGTGTATATTAGTGCAAGTGCATATATAAGAGGACAACTTAATCATATTTTTATTTTTTGGGAACGACCACATACACACATTTTTAAGTCTTTGTTTAATGCGATGTTGAATGTCAAATATGGCAACGTTGCACATGAACACTCTAACGATAAAGGATTGACTATTGAGCATGCATTTTGAAATTATGACGATACACTAATTAACGTTGGTATGTATGAGATACTACTTTAAGTGAGTGAAAAAACCGTTCTAGATTGCATAATGTTAAAGGTACAAAATAAGTAAATAACGTTTCTAGTCATGATTATAAGTAAATAACCTGTTGAAGTATAATACCATTATGGGTGCTCTAACCATCAGTTTTAACCGGAGGAGATGAAAATTGATCATTGCCCCTTTTGGATCAGACTTTACAATTTACCTTTCAATTGTCAATCGGAGAGGGCGGTGAGGGCGGTGGCTTCAAGAGTAGGACATGTGTTGGAAGTGGAAAAGGCGGTGACAGGGTGGGAAAGATCGCGGAGGGTGAGGGTCCTGGTCGATGTTAATAGGCCGTTGCGGGTGAAGGTGAAGGCGGTGGGTGGTAGAGGAGGAGAGTGCACGCTTAACATCAAATATGAGAGGCTGCCCTTCTTTTGCTTTGTATGTGGGATGCTTGACCATACCGAGAAGGATTGTTCCAATGCGGATGATGAGGAGGTGACAGGGAGTAGTAAGTGGGGTCCGTGGCTGAAAGCCTCTCCTAGGCGGGAGAGAGGAAGATTGGTGGAGGAGATGGAGGAGTTTGCTTCCCTGAAAAACAAGTCAAAGTGCCAATTGGTAGGAAGCTCAACTTCGACACTGAGGAGGGCGTCAACTTAGCATTTGGAGAGGGGTTATTGGGTGCGCACTCAAAAACAAAGACTATCATTATTCCTGACAAGCAGCCAAAGCCTGGTCCTTCCCAGGCCTCAGAGGGAGGGGAAGAAGCAGCTTTGATAGTGAATGGGGGAGCGCTTACAATATCGGCGGGGGCTGATATTAATAGGAATGATACTGAAAGTGGTTTTGAGAGGGTGCTTATGAGGGGTGAGCGTGTGGAGGATTCGCTGGTGTTAGTTGGGGCCTCTGAACGTTAGTTTATTGAGAGCAAGTCAGAGACGCGTCAAGCACTTCGAAAGTTTCATAGAATTCCACGGAAGGCGGCCAAAAGTGTTGACTCGCAGGTGGAGGTGGAGATGAAAAAGAGGAAGGAGGTTTTGATGGATATTGATGAGGAGATGGTTACGGGGATGACTATCGAAAAGGGTGCGTGCTGATGGTGTCGAGATGGAGCTAATTTCTCAACAAGTAGCGGTGGTTGGTGAATCCCAACCCCGCGAAGAAAAATGAAAATACTTAGTTGGAACTGTCGGGGGATGGGCAACTCCCGATCAGTGAGTGTTCTCCAGAGTTTATGCTGTGGAAATCGCCCGAATATCGTCTTTTTGATGGAGACGATGATTTATAATTATGACATGTTAACTGTTTGGAGAAGATGTGGGTTTGACAATGGTTTGTGCGTGAGTAGCGTTGGTCTCTCTGGTGGGATTGGGTTTTGGTGGGATGGTATAGATGTTGATATCATCACATAGGATCAACACCAATGCATAGCGGATATTCTTGGCTCGTATGGCGAACCAATTTGGAGGGCAGTAGGGGTCTATGGTTGGCCGAGGAAGGAGGAGAAGTTTAAGACCTGGGAGCATCTGCTATCTCTTAGGAGGACTTCCACTCTTCCAATGGTTCTGTTTGGTGACTTTAACGAGATTTTGGGATCTCATGATCGAGAAGCTAGGTGGGGTGGACAGGGCGGAGAGACAAATTGATGCGTTTGGGGAGACGATTGATGCATGTGCTTGGCGTGACTTGGGTACAGTGGAGGTATATTTACTTGGGAGAGAGGTAGAGAGCCGAAGACTGTGATACAATACCGATTGGACAGGTTTCTCGCCTCAAGTGATTGGTGTGAGTTATTCAAGGATCATATTGTTGAACATATGGTTCGATTCCATTCGGACCACTCTCCTATTCTTCTTCAACCAGATGAGGGCCGTCTTGATTAACGCTCGAGAAGATCTTTCAAGTTCGAGCCCATATGGCTGTCAAGCGAGGAGTGTGCGAAGGTGGTGGCGGAGGGGTGGAATGATTTTATACAGGGGATGTTGAGCTCCGAACCAAAGTTTGCGCCGAGAAGCTAGCGGGGTGGGCGGCACGTACTTTTGGTGATATCAGGTGGAAGAAGAGGAAGGTAGAGAAAGATTTGAAGAAGTGGCGGGCGCGACCACCTTATGGGGATGTGATTTTAAAGTGTCGTGACCTATCTGAGGAGCTTGACCAGTTGTTTGGCTGAAAACAGATAGAACAATCGAATGAGCTCCGGGACGGTGACCGAAACACTGCATATTTTCATCACAAGGCGAACCACATGCGTAAGTCTAACTTTATTAAGGGACTTAAGGATGATGATGGAGTATGGAGAGAGGGTAACAATGCGATCGAATCGATCATTACGTCTTATTACTCGAATTTATTTTCCACAGAGAGCCCTATCGGTTTGGAGGAAGTGTTGTCCCACATACCCCAATGCATAGGGGACGAGATAAACGAGGTTCTTGGCAGGGAACCGACGGGAGAAGAGATTTTTGCAGCCATCTCGATGATGCACCCGACGAAGGCCCCGGGGCCGGACGGGCTGCATGCTCTATTTTATCAGAAGTTTTGGGACATTGTGGGCCATGACGTGGTGAATTATGTGCGACGCTGGTGGGGGTCCGAGACTGAGCTGGGGGGCCTCAATCAGACCTCGATCATGCTTATTCCGAAGTGCAAGGAGCCGAAATCGCTTGTAGAGTACCGCCCGATTAGTTTGTGTAATGTACTCTATAAAATCATCTCCAAGACCCCCGCGAACAGATTAAACGCGTATCTTCCTAAAATTGTGTCCGAGAACCAAAGTGCTTTTGTACCTGGTCGGCTAATTACAGATAACGCCATTGTTGCTTTTGAGACATTTCATGCTATGAAGCGTAAGGGTGAAGGTCGGGGTGGGTCGATTGCTCATAAGTTGGATATGAGCAAGGCCTAAGATCGTGTGGAGTGGTATTTCTTGGAGAGTGTGTTGAAACGATTCGGCTTTTCTGATGGATGGGTGGAGAAAATAATGAGGTGCGTTAAGAGTGTGCGGTTCTCTTTCTCCTTCAATGGGCTAATAAGGGGTGAGGTGATACCGTCGAGGGGCTTGCGTCAGAGAGATCCAATCTCCCGGTACCTTTTTATTTTATGTGCCGAGGCTTTTTCGATGTCACTTAATGCAGCTGCTGAGAGAGGTGATATCCATGGGGCTAGGGTGTGTCGTGGGGCGCCTAGAGTTTCCCATCTTTTTTTCGCTGATGATAGTATACTTTTTGCACGTGCAAACCTCGAGGAATGCTCGGTTTTAGCTGATATAATCAGCCAATATGAGAGAGCATCTGGACAGATCATTAATTATGCAAAGCCAGAGGTTTCATTTAGCAAGAACGTACCAATGGCGAGAAGACAGAAGATTTTGGGGGTTTTACGTGTCCGTGAAGTGGAGAAACACGCCAAGTACCTTGGCCTTCCTACAATCATTGGGAAGTCGAGAAAGTCCGTGTTTGCCTGTCTAAAAGAGCGAATCTGGAAAAAGTTACAAGGGTGGAAGGAGAAATTCCTATCCATGCCGGGCAAGGAGGTCCTTATCAAAGCGGTTGCGCAAGCAATCCCGACATATATGATGAGCATTTTCTGCATTCCAGGGACTTTAATCGATATAATTCACTCCATCATAGCCCGGTTCTAGTGGGGAGCGAAGAGCGCCGGAGAAGAAAATTCATTGGTCGAGTTGGGAGAAGCTGTGTAAGCCAAAGGCTGAAGGAGGTATGGGCTTCTGTGATCTGAAAATTTTCAATCAAGCCCTACTCGCAAAACAAGGGTGGCGTCTCGTATGTTTCCCAGACTCTCTTGCTGCGCGGGTGCTACGTGCACGATATTTCAAATCCGACTCAGTGCTCGAGGCTAGGAGGGGATATGACCCAAGTTATGTATGGAGAAGTGTGTGGGGGGCGAAAGCCTTACTTCTAGAAGGGGTTAAGTGGCGTGTGGGGAATGGGTCTCAGATCAATATTTGGTCCGACTCATGGCTCCCTGGTAATCAGTCTTCTCGTGTGCCGATTAGACCCACCTGGGCCGATGCAGATATGAAGGTCTCTAACTTGATTGATCAAGAGTCGGCTAGTTGGAGAGTTGACTTGGTGTCACTGCTTTTAAATGAGAGGGACGCGCAAGATATTCTGAGCATACACATCAGCTCACGGCTACCAAACGACATTGTTTATTGGTGGCCGTGTAAGGCTGGAGCCTTTACAGTCCGATCATGTTACTGGCTCGGGGTGGTTGGGGAGAGCGGTTGGAGAGACAGCGACCCGGCCACCCCGGATCACCATCTATGGAAGGCGGTGTGGGGTCTGGAAACCCTTCCAAAGATGAAACATTTTGTTTGGAGATCATGCTCCGGGGGTTTAGCCGTGAAGGAGAGGTTGTTCCATAGACATGTGGTGCCTTCCCCGAGCTGCTCCATTTGTGGGACTGATGACGAATCCATCGTGCACGCTTTGCTCTACTATACTGTCCCACAATGGGTATGGCAGACTACTACCTTCAAGCCCTTCATTGATAGCCGAGCCTGGGGATCGTTTAAGGAGGTTGTGATGGAGGCGAGAGGAAGAATGGAAGAGCCTGACTTATGTGACTTCCTCGCCATTGCGTGGGCAATATGGAAATACAGAAACGAACAAACTTTCAACAATGTCGTCCCAAATCTTGCGGTAATTGTCCGTGGTTTTTTGCATCTTGCTCGTGATTATGTTGAGTATCGGGAGTCGACTACGATATCGAGGAGTGGTCAACAACCGAGGACAAACCCGAATTGGTTCCCGCCTCCATTGGGGTATGTTAAGGCTAATTCAGATGCGACGTGCGGCCGAGATGGGTCAGTTGGGTTGGGTGTGATAATTAGGGACCATAGTGGGACTATCTTGTTGGTGGCGTCGAAGTGGCTGAAGAGAGCGTGGTGCCCGGCAATGGCCAAAGCTGATGCGGGGCGTTGGGCGCTTCAGTTGGCATTGGTTGAAGGTTATGTTAATGTTATCTTGGAGAGTGATGCAATGGGGCTGATTTTCGCCTTGCAGAGACCGAGTTTAGGAAGAAGTACTGAAGACCTTATTGTGGAGGATGTCTGTATGCTCGACAATCTGTTTGAGGATTTCTTGTGCTCATATGTAAAGCACGGTGGTAATACAGTTGCCCACTTAGCTGCTAGATTAGCAAGTCCTGATAGACATGTCATTACCCTTGTAAACGATTTTCCGCTGGGGATTTTAGCCCTGGTCGCTCTTGATATGGATGAATGAAATGGCACATTGTTTCCCTTAAAAAAAAAACACCAGTTTAAACTTTTGCCTCAGTTGGTTATCTAACATGGTATCAGAGACTCAGCGATCCTGAGGTCTCGAGTTCGAAACCTAGTAGCCCCCTCATTTGGTGTTGGAGCCTTAAAAAAAAGAGCTCAGTTTAAGTGTTGTGTTTGTGAGCCAGTGAATTACCCACACTTCATGCCCAAGTGGGCCTTTGCGTGAGGGGGCATGTTGAAGTATAATAACATTGTGGGTGCTCTAACCATCGGTCTAGACTTTTGGCTCAGTTAGTTTCTAACATAACCAATTCATTATGGATTTGATTTCATCACTCCTAATTACAAAGGATATAATCAGTGCTAAGAGCCTAAGAGAGTAAGATGGATCTGCTAATTTAATGAATGTATGGTAGAATCCTAACCAAGGCAAAATAATAAAGAATCCAATTAAAGTCACTTACTTTTTGTGCATTTGAGATTTTGAGGTATGCTGCACTATCGACGACGCATTATTATGGATAATATTTCTAGACCAATAATGGAATAGTTGATGTTATTGATGTCAACGGTAAATAAGATAACATTAAAGAGCAGTACTCTGCCCGGCCGTATATTGTGGTGCACATGGATTGGGCACCATGCACGCACCATTCGAGTCTGCCTACCCGTAGTCCGTAGAGACTGTAGAGTCAATCGCAAGCTAATAAAACTGGAGCTCTCGATTACCAGTCACCATCCAGCTAGGGAACATAATCTCGACTCTCATCGATCGGTAGTTCCTTCTTTGATAACTTAGCTAGCTAGTTGTCGAGTCATAGGCCCGTCATATGTATGTGAGCAATTGATCATGTACTACTCATTTACTCTCTTCAGTTTCTCGAATTCGTCGTTGAGTTGAACAGTACCAACAAATTAACAATGATAATATCGAGCAAAAAAATCTTTATCTCATCAATAAAACGAAGTAGTGAGCAACACTTAGATGTTCTTATGTGGAAATTTAAAACTTCTTTCAAGTTGTATGTGTTATATTTATCGAAAAGCCAACATTTGATTCATTTTACATCATTACATTCACTAGCATTATCAAGCAGCAGACGTAAAATTGAAGTTGTCACACCTAGTTCTGCTAAACAACAAAGAAGAACTGAACCCAAGTCTAGACTTGGCTAAATCAAACTGCAGCAAATTATTCTCTAACTGATACGATCCGATCACAATGGCCGCCTTCGGGTTCAACCCGCCATCAACAGCAGCTAGACAATACGCATTGCTACTGAAAATCGCCACCATCGAATTAGTCCCGGATATCGTCCAAACTTCATTGTCACTCTGCATCACCAGGTTAATATCCGGCACCACTACTCCAATCCTCGTGACAGGCAACGACCCGATCTCATAACACACCGTAAATGGTGCGATCGCCTTTACCCTCTTGGCGAAAGTTCCTGGCCTCTCGACTTGAGCGACGAAATCACTAGTGACAGCTTTGTAGATTGACGATTGCAGAATAGTGTAAGGTGTTACGGTGTTGATTTTCGTCCCACCAATTCCTTTCGAATTTATAGATAATAATGATTTGTCGAATTTAACCTCATTTTGATATATTTTGACGGATGTTACGCCAATGTAGTACGATGTTGGGGCAGTCGGATTAGTGAGAAGGGGGGTGTATGTAAGAAGAGTCGAGGCTTCGGTTTCGAAAAATAGATTGTAAGGCTTGTCGCCGAAGATTATAAAACCGTCGGTGAAACTGGATGAAGAGACGCACAATGCGAACTTATTTACGAATCTGAAATACGATGAGAATTGTGTTGGGAGGGAGAGTTTAGTCCTTCCTAGCCCTGCTATGCCTTTGACTCCCTTAGTAAGGCCTTGTAATAACGGGGTGTGTCCGCAACCGTAGGAGAATCTCGGCACCGAGACGACACAGATCGGGTTTGTTCCGTCGGTTGAGTTGATTCGGACCACGTCCGCGTATAACTCGCCCTTGGCTGCGATGTTTTTGATTGGGTTTTTAAGGTCAATACTACAGGAGACAGTTTTGCAGAATTTGTAGGGTAAATTGCAAGACATAGGGCATTTGGAGTTGGCTAGAGCGCAACGCGCAGAGTTGCAGTGGATTCGTCTGTTGGTGGAAGACTTAGAAATTTGATCGCAGTCGAGCCATAAAACTTCGCCTTCAAGGTCAATTGTAAGGGGGATGGTTACGGGGGGTGTTCTTTGGTTCAGTTTGATTATACGTTGGAGGGTAGCGTCATCCCTCGAGACGGGTATGACTAAAGCTTTTGGTCGAGATGATGCCGCCGCAGTAATAACGGCAATGAGATTGAGGAGGAGTGTGGATATGAAGAATAGATGGTGGAAAGATGGAGAAGACATAGTTCAGATGAATGGAAAGGTCAGTGTGTCTTGAGAATGTGGAAGATTGCATATATAGTGGGTATATGCAAACTTGAAGATTGCTAAGTAAGCCTACTAATTATGTCAAAACTCCATTTGGTGGATAAGTGAATTCTAAAAGTCAATGCTCATAAATTGATAAAAATGTCAATTGTCAACTTTGGCAACTCGGTTTGATCAAACTCATGAGCAATTCTTAACACGTAACATAAAATAACAGTATGATAAGAAGTGTTGAAAAGATATATTTCATCCATATTTCAACCCATATAAATTACAATTCACAAATTCCTTTCTGAAATACAACCTTAAACGCGTAATAAATCAGACAAATGTTTCAAACAAGTTACAAGAAGATTAGTTACAAGCTTAGACGAAACACCAATGCTAATCGATGGTATACTTTGTGTCTTTGTACAAACGTTTGGTTAACTGCTTTTTGGTATATTGCGACAAACAAAATGCATGTGGTGGATGCAATTAGGCGTATGTTGTGAGATTGACTTGGATACTTTAATTTATATCATCTACAACAGTGGATACGAGTTGAATCGAGCGTCTTGCTTATCCCGCTACAACGAGGTTGCACATGGATTTGGAACTCTCCTGAGTCCTGACTTTCCTCACTTAACGTGCTAGCGCTTCGTTCTGGAACACAAAAAACACGAATACATGATTGCGGTGTCTTTGCCTCGTGTAGTCGTGTGCGTCTTGCCCAAAACAAAAATACTCCGTACAACTTCTAGTTGGAGAAAGATAGGGGGCCACAACTACCACAAGATGAAAATCCTACCAAATCTGAATAGTGCTTTTGCCAGGGTTCGGGCCATTTTTGGGCTTTAGTGAAGGCCCAAGATCGACGAAAAACTTGGCTGGATGGATGAGGCCATGCCGGTGAGCCTCGATCTGATGACTCAAAACTTATTGGAAATAAATAATTGAGTAACTAGCCTTTTGTGGCTGTGAAATTATGGGTCATATTTTTGTTTCATTTTAAACGAATTACTTATTTTTAAATGAAAAAATATTTTCTTGATAAATTTAGAAGATTCGGAGTTTACCTTAAACTAATCTCGATCCAAATCGTCCAAGATTGTTTCAATAACATCTTAAGCGGATTTTAATTCATTTTGATTTGATTCTATTTAAAGAGATGTGTCAAATCATTTTAACTACATGATTAAGATTTTATTAGGATTAATTTGTAATAATTGAAATGATTAGAGGTTCTTACAGCATTGAAAACTTTATACAAAAAAAAAGTACAATATGCCCGTTAAATTCAAAATCCAAAATGTACATAATTAACCAACAATTGTATAATTTGCTCAAAATCACGACGATCATATTCCATGATAGTGATTAATATACAATATAGCTATATCAAGCTAAAATGACCAATTTACAACCCAACAGCCAAAAGACAATATTATAATACTCCATCCGTCCCAACTCAAACGCCCCATATTCCATTTTGAGACATCAAAACTCCAACACCCCATCTAATTTAGGACATATTTCTCTCTCCTACTTTTATTAAATTATTACATCCTCTCTCACATTATTTCTCCCATTTTCACATTCTATCTCCTCCTTTTACCTAATATTACCTCACTCAACTTACTATATCAATTTTTCTTATTCCACTACAAAAACGTCTTGGGACGTTTGTTACGTGTTTATTTAACCGCAAGCCTACGGGTTATTGTAGCTAACGGGTCGATCTCAGAGAGGTATGAATAATGTCTAAGTCGTCTAAAGAATTGCAAAGTCAGCTACGCTATGGACGAAGTGATTTGGTTGTATATCAACTAATAGTAAAAACAAAAAAAAAGATGAAATCAATAAGCTAAAGGCCTAGGGTGGAGATATCCCCACTAACATGCATCTGCTGCGATATTAAAGCACATAGCAAGTCAATTAAACATAGATTAGGGGAGATTATGCAAAGAACTACTTAGCCCGGCGGGGCTATCATAGTCTAATCCTATTACTATCCTAAATCCTAATCCCGTAGTGAAATGATCAAGTAATAAGAAGCATTAAGAACACATAAAAAACTCTCAAATAGTCCTAGCAACCCAATCCCGTGGTGAAATAGTCCTAATCAATATTAGAGGGTTAATTACTAAACAAGAATCGCAACTTTTGCTTATAAACTTCGTTTAGAGGTCAAGCAAGCATTAATCTATATTAATCCTAATCGCAGCAACGCATATAGATTAGACAACATAAATCAAACTCATGGTTGATAATTAAATCTAGCCATAATAAGCCCTAATCATATGAATAATCTAACTTGCTATTCCATGAATCAAACCGTAGTATCTGCATGTTAGGGTTCAATCAAACCCCTAGAAAACGACTACTCACACATATTAAAATCAAGAACAACAATGATAAAATTAAAGCAATACATAATTAAAAGATTAAAGGAAGAAACAACAATACTCTCAATTGGGTCTGAATGATATGATGAAATATAATAGAAAAAAAAAATCTTCGAATCCGATACAAAAGTGTTTGAATCTTGAAATAAACTTGAAGTCTTGAAAATAAAGGTGTGCTGAAAAATAATGAAAAACTGATGTCCAATACAAAGGCTCAATTAGGTATAAATACCTAGGAGGTTATTTTATAATTACCTATTTTAAAATAGGAAATAAACCCCCGAAAACAAAATAAAAAAAATACGGAAAATATATCTCGCGCGGGCTACACGAATCGTGCAACACAATGCACGAGTCGTGCCCTATGAAGTGACCAAATCCTCAGTCTGCACAAGTCGTGCAATCAGCGCACGAGTCGTGTAAAACTGGTCTGACAATCCAACTTCAAACGCCTCTAATTTCTTTGTTACTTATCCGATTAGAGTGTGTGACCACTTTTTAGAAAGCTAAGATCATAATATTTCACTTCCAATTGGTTTCACTGCAAAATTCCAAGTGGTTTGGGAGATATTGAGCTCCGAAGTTGACAGTGTGTAAATGACTTCAATCTCGAGTCTTAAGTTCTCCAAAATGTCCTCTTTATGCTTGAAAAGCTCAAAAACCAACAACTATACCAAGGACGTGAAATATTGCAAGAATGAATGAGAATCAAGTATAAATTGGGGTAAATATAGCAAATATAACACCGTAAAGTACTATATAACTATGCAAAATAAGGACTTATCAGCGTTTGAGATGGGACGGAGGGAGTAGTTAATTAGAAACTAGTTTTTGAGCCCGTGATATCACGGGTCTGTATTTGGTTATTTTGTGAGTTGAATTCTAATCGTAAACCTCATTTATAAGTTCACGAATAACATTGTGTATAAGGGAAAGCGATCGTTGGTTCTTGAAATGAAATCTGTAAGTGGAAAAATGGGAAGCTTGAAGTGGAAAGCAAGTAAAGATGAACTGAAATTTGTGAGCCAAAAGGATTGAGAGTAGTATATACTAGTCGTTGGCCCGTGCAAAATTGCACGGGATGTTTAATTTGGATACGCCTTTTACGCTGTTAACTCATATTGTTTTAATGGAATCTAAATATCATTTTCAAAAAAAAAAAGAAAATGAAACTTAATTAAATTAGAATAACATAAAATTGCTTTAAAAGTGCTTACCTCAACGTTCACGGCCTAAGTAAAAAGAAAATTAGAATAACTTAATAAAGAAAAAAGTTTTGAATTCAACGTTCACAGTCTAATTAAGACCAAGTTTTGTAATAATCTGGCCTCAACAAATAGCAAATAAACTTTCTCAAAAAAAAAAGCAAAAAAAAAAATAGAAAATAAAAAAAATGTGGTAATAACCAATTCTTCATCTTTCTCTTTGCCACATCATATTTTTTCCCCAAATCAAAAAAATGAACTATCATTCATCTTTTGTTCAGTTGAACACCTCAATGTTTTTTTGGTCTGTACATGCCACGGGTCTCTTTCTCAAGTCTTTCTCTATCCCTCTCTCTCCTCGTTCGGCTGGCGTTGTCTTCACTGTGACACGAATCTTTTTTTCATCGTCTTCACACCATTGTCATCCCTTCATCATCCTCTTCCTCTTCTCAAAAAAGATTTTCTAGGAAATCTTTATGCCAATCATTGCTCCATCTTCATACTCTTCTCTATTCAATTTTTTTTTGCCCCAAATTTTCGAGCTACTTAACCTAGAAAAAACAACAAATTATCCAGAAATTTGTATGCAAACCTGACTCTTGTTGTAGTTTCTCTCAATTTTTCTGGTTAATCAGCTCATATAATTATAGAAACTAAAAGAATTATCACAACACTCTATAACACATACGTTTGAGGAATTACGTGCACCTCTCATTGACAGGGCAATGCATGTATATATACAAGTACAAGTCCTTGTGTAGCAAGGAAACCGAGTTACCTTAAAACACCTAATTTCCAAAATACAATATAATAACAAAATATACATATATACACCTTCCTTCCAATTGGTATATGGTACCCCAATGGTACCGAAAGTTGGGAAATAATGATTGGAATAAAGTTGTATATAATGATTGGAAATTAAGAAATAATGAATGAAAATAAATAATGATTATAATGTTATATATAATGAATGAAAATTGAGAAATAATGAGTAAAAATTGTAAGATAATGAGTGAAAGTATATAATGAGTGACATTGAGAAATAATGAGTGAAAATATATAATGACTATAATGTGCTATATAATGAGTGAACAGTTAACCGTGGGTACGTAGCTTTACGTACCCGCGGGGTACCTAATAATTTGTGCCTTCCTAATACTCCCCCTCAAGTTGGAGCATGCAACAAAGAAATGCTCAACTTGGACACCAAAGGATCAAAAGAGCTCTGAGTAAGAGCCTTCGTCAAAACATCAGCAAGTTGCGCGGAAGTAGGAACATATGAGGGGGCAATAAAGCCATCACGAACAGCATCCCGCACGGAATGTCAGTCAACTTCAATATGTTTAATCCGTTCATGAAAGACGTGATTCTTAGCAATCTGTAACGCAGCCTGACTATCACAATGTAACGGAATTGGAGCAACACAAGGAACACCCAAAGTAAGTAAAATCTGACGCAACCATTTCAACCACTACTACAAAATCAACTATAGATATCACTACATAGACATGGGATTTTGGAAAAACTGACGTCTATGAGTAACCGGTGGCATTTTTGCAATTTTGACCAATTAATAGACATGGGTTGTTTCTTAAAAACCCATGTGTATAAATAGACATGAGATTTTTTTTAAAAACCGATGTGTATTACAACTATATATACGTCAAGTTTTTATAAAAAAAACATATGTCTATCTATTTTTGTATTTTTTTTTCCTTAAATCTTATAAAATAAAAACTAGAAATACTCTACTCACCTTCAACCCTAAGTTAGAGTCGCTCAATCTTCTTGCCTCCCTTCTCAAACATCATTAGTATTTCTTCTCTCTTTTACCCCCTTCTCTCTCTCTCTCTCTCTTTATTCAGTTCATTATTATTGATGACCTCAAACAAAAATTCCAGATCTCCTTTCTCACACTTTTCTCTCTCCTCTTCATATGAGTATCCACCTCTAATCGTCTTTCTTCTTCAATCAAAATCAATAGTTCATTTTAATCGATGTTACATAAACTACAACAATCGTAAAGAGTTTATTGATTTGAACAATTTTTGTACATCTTAAATAGCGGCCGTGAATTGATAATTCAACTTAGATCATTGACTCATGTTTTTTTGGGCCAAAATCTAGTTGCATGTTGGATATAGAAGACGATTCATGTTTCTCCTTTAAGTGGCTAAGGTATGGACATATTTTGTTTGGTTTTTTTGGTAATTTTTTTCAAGAAACTACAATCTCGATTTCTGCTTCTTCATAATTTGAGGATTTAGATTTCGATTTTTTTTTTATTATAATCGGTGTAAACAAGAGTTTCTCTATTTTGTTCAAAATTCGAATTTCATATGTTGTTGTTGTGGTTGTTGTTGTTGTGGTTGTTGTTGTCTTTGTTCTTTGATTTGTAACATAAAAGGCTAAAACTAAGTCATAGTTTGTGTTTGTCCTCTCTCAGATATCAAGCATTTTTAGTATTGAAAAAAGAAGATTTGAAAGAACTTAGTTCGTCTTATCCAGATCTGGTCCTTTGTCTTTTACTAGTATTCTAGATCTAAGATATTTTTGTAATAAGTTATGGTATTATTTTGTAAACCTGTAAAGTTTTATTTCATTCCAATGGTTATGACATAATCTTGCTTGTATTGATTCTTTGACTGCTTTGAGATTTTGTCTCCAATGAGAAATTACGTCGTCTACATGACGATTATGTTACGAAAAAATTAATTTTTTTTTTTAAATTTGGTTGAAGAATAGACATGGGACTTCGGATAAAATTGATGTATAAAGTACCCAATAGACATGGGATTTCCATAAGGCTGATGTATAAAGTATCCTAAAGACATGGGTTTTCCCAAAAAGTCCGACGTCTATTAAGCATATAGACATCGGATTTTAAAAAAAAAACACATGAGATATAAAACCGATGTCTATTCAATTTTAATAGATGTCACTCAACTTAACATCGAAATGAAAACCGATGTCTATGCTTTAAAAAGGCCCACGTCTATAACGCGTTTTGTAGTAGTGAACTCACGTGTAGTGACAGACATCAAACGATATTCGGCTTCAGCCGACGAGTGTGAAACGGTGACCTATTTCTTAGTCTTCCAGGAGATGGGACTGGAGCCAAGAAAAATAACATATATAGTAAGAGAACGATGACTCAAGGGACAAGCCGCCCAATCAGCATCACAATAAGCCTCCAAAGACAAACGAGCATCAGAATGTAACAAAATACAGGATCACCTTTAAGAAAACGAACAACACGAAGCGTAGCTGCCCAATGAACAGCCTTAGGCTCACCCATAAACTGTGCCAATAAATTAACCGAATAAGAAAGCTTAGGACGAGTAGCAGCTAAATAAACCAAACGACCAACAAGACGTCGGTAGGGCAGAGGATCTAAAAGAGGATCACCGGTTTCAGCGGCCAGACGATGATTAGGCTCAATCGGAACACTCGCAGGGCGTGCACCCAATAGACCCGTGTCCTCGAGAATGTCGAGAGTGTACTTACGTTGAGACAAAAAAAATGCCAGTTTTGTTGCGAGCAACCTCAATACCCGAAAAATACTTCAACAACCCCAAATCCTTCATGTGAAACAACTTAAAACGTGAAATAATAGCACTATCATTGCCCGCAATAACCAAATCATCAACATACACTAAAATGTGAAGACGCACAACACCACGAATAAAAGAAAACAAAGAGTGATCAGAAACACATTGTTCGAAACCATAACGAACCAGTGCGGAAGCGAGCTTAGCATACCAACACCGAGGAGCTTGTTTAAGACCATACAACGATTTGCGCAAACGACATACCGTACCAGAAACAGACTTATCAAACCCAGGAGGTAAACGCATATATACCTCCTCCTTCAAATCACCATGTAAAAAGGCGTTATGAACATCCATCTGATGTAACTCCCAGCCACGAACAACATCAACAGCCAATAGAGTACTAACAGTAACCATCTTAACTGTAGGTGCAAAAGTCTCATCATAATCAACACCCTCAACCTGACGATCACCCCGAATAACCAAACGCCCCTTATATCGCTCAACAGAACCATCGGAATTATACTTAATACGAAAAATCAACTTACAATCAATAGCCTTCTTACCAGGAGGAAGATCAGAAAGCGTCCAGGTGTTATTACGCTCCAAGGCCGAGACCTCCTCCGCTATAGCCGCGCACCAACGTGCATCTTCCATAGCCTCACGAAAAGTATGAGGCTCAACACCCTCTGTAACAGTAGCCAAAAAACAACGATGCGCAGCAGAAAAACGATCATAACCAACAAAATGTGCAAGAGGGTAACGCATACCTGAGGAGGATGACGAACTAGCGGGTGGCAATGGACTATAGGCACACCTTAACAGTAGGAGTAACAAAACCACGTAAACGAACATTAGCGTATTTAGCACGCTTTCCACGACCTAAATCCAAAGTATCATACGAAGCATTTGGACCACACGAAGAACCCACACCCGAAACATCAGACCCCAAGGATCCTTCCCCCAAATCACCAACACCGGAATCCACCCCCCTGCCGAAGAGTCCACCGGAGCAGGAGAAGCCGAGGAGTCAGCAGGAGAGGCTGAATCCTTGGAAACAGAGCCATCCGGAGACGCCGAACCCAGGGGCTGCTCGGCTGCACTACGGGGCTGCTCGTCGGCACTGCGAGAAGGTGCCGAATCAACAAATAAATCATCACTGTCATCAATGACCACACCGGAGGGGAGGGAAGAATGAGGGGAATCGGGTTGCGTAAACGGAAACACTGTCTCATCAAACAAAACATCTCGAGACTCAAAGTAGACATGAGTATCCAAATCATACAATCGCCAGCCCTTCTTACCGAAAGGATACCCCATGAACACACAACGACGACTCCTACTAGCAAACTTGTCCTTAGAATGATTTAAGGACTTAGCATAACATAGACATTCAAAGACCCGTAAAAGAGTGTAATTTGGGGATCGACCAAATAGAATCTCACACGGGGATTTCCAACCAAACAATTTCATGGGTGTACAATTAATCAAATGCACAGCAGCAGACACACATTCCCCCCAAAAACGAACAGGTAAACCAGCCTTAAACATAAGAGCTCTAGCAACATTCAAAATATGACGATGTTTACGTTCCACACGAGCATTTTGTTGAGGTGTATCTACCATAGAAGTCTCAAAAAGAAAACCATGTGCATCAAGAAAATATTGCAAACAAGTAAATTCACGCCCATTATCACTACGTATGCGCCGAACTTGAGTCTTAAATTGACGTTCAACCATAGCAAAGAAATTCTTTAAAGTACGGGCAACATCCCCTTTAAACCTCAACAAATAGGCCCACACACACCGCGAATAATCATCCACAATAGTCAAGAAATAGCGAGAACCACAACTAGCATTAATAGAATAGGGGCCCCATAAATCACAATGAATTAACTCAAAACGTTCCGAAGCTTAATTACTCCTCAAAGGAAAAGCCTGACGAGTTTGTTTGGCTGTCGCACAAATGTCACAAATATGATTGTCAAAATTAACACACTCAGTTGGACCTGTCAAAAACTGACCCGACCAGAAAAACAGCCCGATACCCGACCCAAAAATAACCCGAATTAACCCGTTTTTTAGAACCCGGACCGAAAACTAGCCAAACCCGAAATGACCCGAAATACCCGGGTCGGGTTAGGGTCGGGTCCGGGTCGACTCGACGGGTCAAGTTAAAAAAAAAAGATGAAAACATCACAGATTCACAGCTGCACTCGCACACAAAGTCTCAAAAACAAATCTCGTTTCGAAATACCCTAATATTTCTAAAACTCTAACCCTTCTCACCTTCTACGACTTCGCCACCGCCTTCATCCTCATCGTCCGACGACGGCGTCGATCAAACACCAATCTCATTCTGACGGCTCTTCTATGATCTTGTCAAGGCGGTGCTCTTTCGTTTTCTGATCTCCGTCGAAGCCCTTGTGAATCTACATCGGTACTTGCTTGTTCGTTTTTTTTTGTCATATATATAAGGTAAATCATATATTCATATATCATATATGTATTATATATTTATAGTGTTGATAAGTGATTAGTCTGATTACCCATAATTTTGAGTTGTGAATCTGTTAGTTGTTTATATAATTAGATAGTTGTTACTTGTTCAGTTGCTCAATTCGTCATCCTAATGGTTTTTACCTACTCTCCCTACTTATAATTTGGTTTGGATAATTCGTGTTTTATGTACTGATTTGGTCCTTGGTTTTGCAATTTGCTTGTTAGTTGTTAGAACAAAATCAATTAATGATTTGTGTACTGAGTCTACTAAGTGATGAAAAATTGATTTACATAGGACATAGAAAATATAACTACCTTGCTGAATTTCGAATGTGGTCCTTTGAATATTTTGGGGGACAAATGTGACTGTCAGTGGCATAAAAAGGAAAACATTGTCATCTTGATTTTAAAAGGTGGGCCTCAAGCCACCCAAATTGATTCACCGAGGCAAGCAGAACTAATTTGGTTGATTTATGAACTAATTAACTTTAACTTGATTTTGTTAGTTGAACATAGAAATGGCACCATCAGGAAGAGGATGAGGACGGATACGAGGGCGAGGGCGTGGGCGAGGTGATAGTCAAGTCTCCTCCTCTTCATCCATGTCTGCAGGTATAAATCATATATGCCATATACAAAATGTGTACTTATAATATACATGTATTATAAATCGTTAATATTCAAATGCTTGTTATTTAACATTTGTACTTTTACACTTTGCAATCAGGTTTCTCTTCTACCCCTTTATCACCAATTGTAGAGATCATGGATGATTCTTCAGCCGTTTCAGAAGCTAAGAAAAGAAAATGGAATTCTGATATTTGGAGTCATTACAACATCTTTGAGGGCACACAATGATGACGGTGTTCCTAGAGCACTGTGTAAGTATTGCAATGGTGGACCAGAGTTGGCAAATTCTAGTAATGGTACGTCTAATTTTAAACGTCATACATATAGTTGTCATGTTCGTCCAAGTGGTGTTGGTGGTGATATGGTTAAAGGGAAGGATGGATTGTTGGTTAAGAAGATAAGTAATTTCTTTTTCAAAGAGAAAGTGGCCCTTGCAATTATAAGACATGGATATCCTTTTACTTATGCTGAACATGAGGGGAATGCTGATGTTTATAGATATTTGAATGATAGTGTCAAACCCATTTCTAGAAATACCGCAAAGAGTCATTGTATGAAAATTCACAAAAGAGAGAAATTGCGGTTGAAAACTGAGCTTGGTAAAATAACTGGGAAAATGTGTTTGACTTGTGATATGTGGACCTCGTGTGTGGATCAAGGTTATCTTTCTTTGACTGCTCACTATATCGACGATGAGTGGAATTTGCATGCTAAGATTCTTAACTTTTATCATTTGGAACCACCTCACAATGCGGTACACATGCATGAGAAGCTTTTGGAATTTATTAAAGAGTGGGAAATTCCAAAGAAAGTCCTTACAATGACCTTAGACAATGCTAGATGCAATGATAACATGCAAGACTTGTTAGCGGCTAGTTTGAAAGTTTATTCACCATTGCCTTGTGAAGAAAAATACTTTCATGTACGTTGTGGTGCTCATATACTTAACTTGATTGTGCAAGAGGGTTTGAAGTTAATTGATAATGGTGTTTCTAAACTTAAGAAATTAGTGACTCATATTGGTACATCTGAGCGTCGTACCTTGAAATTTGAGGAGAATGTTATTGCTTGTGGTCTTGATTGTTCTAAGGGCTTGTGTATGGATACTCCTACTAGATGGAATTCGACTTTCAAAATGCTTTGTAGGGCAAGTTACTTTCGCCCCGCCCTTGCAAGTATGAGCGAATCTTCACGGTATGATGCTTCTTTCCCTTCTCTGCCCACAGAAGAGGAATGGTTTAGAATTTATAAGAATTGTGCTCTTTTGAAGCCCTTTGATGAGATTACTACTTTAATGTTGGGGAGAAAATGCCCAACATCAAATTTGTATTTTCTAAGTGTGTGGCAAATTGAGTGCTTGTTGTTGGAATATGGAGCATGTGAAGATGAGTTTTTGAGTGGTATGGCACGACAAATGAAGGTGAAATTTGACAAGTATTGGGATTCCTATAGTTTTATTTTTGCTTTTGCTGCTATTTTGGATCCTCGATACAAGTTGCAGCTTATTAAGTATTGCTTTAAGGATCTAAATGTTGCAACTTGTGAAGCTAAGACCAATGTTGTCAAGGATGAGTTGTATAAATTGTTCGATGAGTATGTGAATTCGGTTCCTACGACTGCGGGTGCTCAAAATGAAAATCATCAACAAAGAGAAGATCATCTGCCAGTAAGTTAAACTGTATTTTTTGTTACTTTGAGATTTTTTAAGTATGTATGTGGATAAACCTCTCTGGTGGAGGGTGTACTTGTTTACGTTACTGATTGTTTTTTTATGTTTACTTCAAGGGATTTTCTACATTTGAGAATAGTATTATTTGAGGACGTAGAACGCAACTAGACTTGTATTTGGATGAGGCTCGGGATGATCATAGATATTGATGTGCTTGAATGGTGGAAGGAGAATGAGAAGCGATTTCCTGTTGTTGTTCTTATGGCTAGAGATGTCTTGGCCATCCCAGTTACTACCGTAGCTTTCGAATCTGCTTTTAGTATGGGATGTAGAATTATAACCAAATGGAGATCATCTCTTCATCCTGAAACTGCAGATGCTTTACTCACTACTCGTACTTGGTTGTACGGGTTTAATGTCAAAGAAGGTATATAGGTTTTAGTTGAATGTGCTATTATTTTTATTAACCCAAGTTATATTTTCGATTTGCATTTTGCCTTACAATGTCAGCATGTGATGTTTTGCAGCACACAATGAAAATATTGAGCTTGATGGATTTGAGTATTCATTTTCTAATATGCGAATTAGTGAGAATCAAGTTGACGAAGATGAAGACGAAGATGATGATGTTGAGGAAGAGGCAGCGGAGGAACTTCCAATGTAGTGTTGTGAAGAATGTGATGTAGTTTCGTATGAATTATGTAATTTGTCAAGTTATTCGAGTACTATCAATCTTAAACTTTGGTGTTTGAATTAATGTTTGTCACTTTTAAATTAACTAAGTATTTGGACTCCAGAACATCTTTAGTTTTTATAGTTATGAATGTACTTTGGCGTTTGAAACATCAAATTCAAAAGTCATATGTTGGTACACTCACAAATCAGCACCGTCAGCTCGCCAATTGAACACCAAAATTTCGAAAGCAGAAACTTGATAAACCCATTTGGAAAAATAATAGACCTGACACTTTGGAAAAATAATTATACAATATAATACATAAAATAGTTGCCAAATAGTAATAAAATAATTAAAAAAAAAAAATTTATAAAGAAAAAATGCTGCGAACACGTATTTTTGACCCGTTGGTCAACCCGTAACCCGACCCGAACCCGTATTAACCCGCGTATAATCGACCCGTATTTGACCCGACCCGTATTTGACCCGACCCGTAGTGACCCAAACCCGAAACCCGCCCGCCCGACCCGTTTGACAGGTCTACACTCAAATGTAGAAACAAAAGGTAGAAATCTAACTACGGTCGACGACAGAAATCTAACTACGGTCGACGACGGATGACCCAAACGCCGATGCCACAACTCTGTTGAATCATCAACGCCAACTTTATTCGCCCGAATAAGAAGTGTTACTACGTAAATAGTATAGTCCATTGCGTAAATCACCCCTGAAAAATGCACAAATTATTAGTAAACGCGAGTCGGAAAGAAGACACAAGACTGAAATAAAGTCACAATTATAGAAACTAAAGGAATTCTCACAACACTCTATAACACATACGTTTGAGGAATTACGTGCACCTCTCATAGACAGGGCAATGCCTGTATATATACAAGTACAAGTCCTTGTGTAGCAAGGAAACCGAGTTACCTAAAAACACCAAATTTCCAAAATACAATATAATAACACCAAACGATCACCAAGAATAACATCACCAAGTTTGTGTGCCGTAGTACTATCACCATTCGGAAGCGTAATCGGTGTCGGAGCAATATCAATTAAATTACTCAAATAAGACAAACGACTCGTCATATGACAAGAAGCACCGGTATCAATAATCCAAAAATTAACAAACGACTTAGCACTCAAACGATCGCAATTAGACTTACGCTAATTTTATAATGCAAGAAGCTAGGAATACTCGTGGTCATTTAAATGACCCAATTCACTACGATCAAGAGCAACAGAGCCCGAGTGTGATGCGCGAGCTACCCCGAAAAACGCACCACCACCGCCAGAAGATCCACCTCTGCCACGACCACCAATCGTCCGACCACCGCGCCCCTGACCTAGGCCGGACTCCGAATCACCACAACCCCACCGATAACTGTCGTATTGACAGAATCGAGCGATGTGGCCTTCGCGACCACAATTATAGCACTCAACCGGCCAGCGCTCTCCGCCTTGGCCGCCACCACCGTTATACTTGCGTTCATTCCTGGAACCACCACCACCATTGTAGGTACGACCACCATACCCACAACTATTAGAACCACCGCGACCACCGCCCCTGCCCCCTTTGTCGCCGCGAGGAGGAGTAGCAGATTCAGCGACAAAAGCCACTCTATCAGGCTTGGCTTCCTGTGCTTCGACCTTGGACGCTGTGACCTGAACCCCTTCATCAAGAACAAGCCGATTGTAGGCCTGATGCGTGGTGGGCAATGGATCAGCACCCAACAAATTGGAACGCGTGGTGGCGAACCTGGAATCAACACGCATAAGAAACTCGAACACGCATTCGTTCTCTCGAAGTGTGCGGAGTTTTCCCGAAAGATCCCAAGTGCACTTCCCACAAGTGCACGACGGTCAACGACCATTGAAAAAGGGAATAGAAATCATCCCAAAGCGTCTTAATCCTCCCGTAAAACGTCATAATGGTCTCCGTAGGACCCTGTCGACACACTTCAATATCAGACTTGATTTGATATAAGCGTGCGCCATTGCCAACCGAGTATTGGCTTTTTATGTCATCCCATAAGTCTTTCGCAAGATCCCGGTATGTGATATACTTGCGCAGCTCACCTTCAATTGTGGCGAATATCCACGAAACAACCATGGCATTCTGTTGTCGCCAACGAGGGTACTCTTCTGCCGTAGACGCCGGTTGAGGCAGTGTACCATCAACATAGCCAAGTTTATTTTTGGCTAGCAGTGAAACACGCATAGCGTGCTCCCAATCTTTATAGTTCGTCCCTGTAAACTCAACGTGCGTAATTTATGTACCGGGAATATCATTCCCGACCATCGTATACGGTGTAAGTTTTGCCCCGGCTATGGAGAAAAAATTATTACGATCTCTTTCTTTTTCACTTTGGCGACACGATTCCTCACTATCTTCAGAAAATAATCTTGCCAACTCTTCTCCAGTAAATTCGTCTATGCTCATAAGTCATAAACCCTAGCTCGATACCATAAAGGAATTCTCACAACACTCTATAACACATACGTTTGAGGAATTATGTGCAGCTCTCATTGACAGGGCAATGCCCGTATATATACAAGTACAAGTCCTTGTGTAGCAAGGGAACCGAGTTACCTAAAAACACCTAATTTCCAAAATACAATATAATAACAAAATATACATACAAATTTGAAGAAGAATTAAAAGTTTAAAAGACCTATATACACCTTCCTAATAGAAACCAACAAATTTCGTCTTGTATCTTCCCAAATAATCGCAGAAAACTCTTCTTTCAGGGAGAGAAACGAGTGAGAGACCGATCGAATGAGGAAAGGAAAAAGTAGGGCAGCAACCATCGGCATAAATCGAACACTATGTTGGTCGGTGATTCATGGTGGTTAAGGGTGCGGTGGTAAAGGTCAGGTGAGTAACCTGAGGAAGAGGAGAGAGATGGGAACAAGGGGTTTTAGATTTTTAGACCTATTGACAGTTTATTTAGATCTTGGAGAAGGAGGAGAGAGAAAATTTAAGATCTGGTTGAGATTGAGATACGTGGAAAACGTTCTCTACCTATTTAGTCTATTCGTTAAATTTTCTATTTGTTCTTTTTCAGTTCAAGTTTTTCACTTTGCGCCAAACGTTCATAAATATTACACTACTTTAAGAAGTTTCGTGTTCATTCGATATTATCTCAGTTTTCAAATGTTTTCGTCCTCGTTTGATATCATTGGTGTTTCCAGTTTTTGGTTCCTAAACAAAGCTGAAAAATAATAACCAAAAAAAGATTGTAGTTCTCTTGAGTCATTACTCTCATCACAACAACGATATAGCCTATAGCCCTTCAACTTCTCAAGAATGAAACAATTTTTTGTACTTATTGTAATAATTTTTATTCATGTTATTGTATTGTGATGACGCTATTGAATGGTACTGGTTAAAGCACTTCTATTTTGTCCACAAAACTTATAGGCCAATACTTTAATATGCAACGTACCTACCTAAGAGTGTGTCATAATAGACACGTTTTCTAGTATTGTAAGTCTTAAAGCAATAGAATGATCTCAAACATGCCCAAAATGATATCCCTCTTTCTTTAAAATGTCTTGATTGGCCATGTTTGCGGCTAGCTGCTTCTAATCTAGACCAAATGAATAGTTCACTTGTTATAAATTCAATACTCGTACATGTTTATTCTCCATTACATTGTACTGAATCCACTTATATTTAAGGCAATCAGATCTTTTATTAGTGTAGAAAAATCCTCCAACAAGACTAGTCAGAACAATTTCATGAACTGGGCAGATCACTTTGAGTAGGACCGTAAAAGAGTGTACAATATAGTGTAGACTTTAACTAATAAATTGCTAAATTAATTATTAGAATATCAAGTATTTGAGATAATACAAATACATAAATAGATAAAACACAAATTAAAGGAAGTTTGAAAAGAGTTTTGACAAAGCCAAATGTTTTCTTTATTTTTACTAAAAAAAACTCAATGACGTAAAAAAGAAAAGAAAAACACTCCGTGTTAAAAAAAGACAGTGGCAATGATGCTTAGATGTTGTTTTAGTAATACTAATAACTACATGTACGAGAACTGTTATAAACATCAGTTGCGCAAAAAATGATGACTAATGTTAGTACTATAGACATCAGTTGCACAAAACCGGTGTTTAATAGTTAGAATTAAACATCATTTGTTTAAGAACTGATGTTTAATGCTTGCTTTAAACATCACTTGTACACCACGTGCTGTTTAAAGTCAGTATTACACATCATTTCAATATGAACCGATGTTTAAAGTTACTATTACACATCACTTTATATAACAACTGATGTGTAAAAGTAGTGTTGGGGGTCGATTCAAGAACGAACATGGTAAGCATCCGGTATATCCAACAACCGATTGAGAAGGGTCTTTTTGAGAGCCTTCAAACATAGACCCCAAGCGTTCTCATATTAGGCCTCATGTAGATCCCGCAAAGGGCTCCGTGACTGGAAAGCTGCCCTTGTATGCTCGGAAGGGTCTCTGACCCGTCTGAGTGCTCCCACATATCTGAAGGGTTTTCGACCAGTTCGGAAGGGTGCTCCTGCATACTGCGCATGCGAAGGGTGCTCCTGCATTCTGCGCATTCGGAAGAGTGCTCCTACATGTCCGAAGGGTTCTTCCGCATGTTCGAAGGGGTGCTCCTACATGTCCGAAGGGTCTTCGACCTGTCCGGAAGGGTGCTCCTGCATACCTCGAAGGGTCTACGACGCGTTCGGAAGACCTCATGCATGTTCGAAGGGTCTCTCCGACCCGTCCGGAAGAGTGCTCCTACATGTCCGAAGGGTTCCCCCGCATGTCCGAAGGGGTGCTCCTACATGTCCGAAGGGTTCTCCTGAATGTCCGAAAGACAGGAACGTAGCACGAACAATGACGTCATAGCATCATCAGTGACATCATATCAAATTCATCTATAAATGCCCCCAAATTGTCATAAGTTGAGGTAACTAATGATGGAGACTTGCTCTCTCCCCTCTCTACTTTTTCTCTCTACGCAAATACCTTACAAAACTTGACTTAGGCATCGGAGGGGTGTTCCTCGGACACACCCTCGAGGCCAGTGATGGTTTCTCTGTGCAGGAGCATGTCAAGGACCTTCTATCCTGCCTTCGAAGCCTCATGAAGGACTGTCGGAAAGGTCTTCCCGACATCAAAATAAATCCTTGATTGTTGGTCATTTTCTTACCCAAATAAGTAGTATTATACATCACTTGTGGGAGAACTGGTGCTTATAGGGAGATGTTTAAATGTCTTTTTCCACTAGTGATTGTAAGATTAAGAGACTTAGGTCCGACCAGGGTGGTGAGTATCGTGTCACTTTCCTTAAAAAGGTATGTGAGAAGGAGGGCATCATTCATGAGTATTCTGCCCCACCTACCCCTCAACAAGATGGTGTAGCTGAAAGGAAAAAAAAAGGTCCCTTAAAGAGATGATGAATGTTATGCTCTTGATTTCAGGTTTGCCTGTCAACTTGTGGGGGGAAGCTGTTCTTCCGGCTAACCATGTCCTAAATCGTGTGCTTCACAAAAAAAATTAGATAAGACACCCTATGAGATGTGGAAAGGCTCTGGGCCTAACCTGAAATACCCAAGAGTGTGGGGGTGTTTGGCAAAGGTTGGTTTACCTTCCTTTAGACGTGAGACAGTTGGTCCTAGGACTGTTGATGTCATTTTTGTTGGTTATGCTCAAAAAAGAGCTGTGTGCTTCTAGATTTATGTGCTTGCATGATAGGTCTATTGTGAATCTAGAGATGTTGTATTCATTAAAAATGTATTTCCTTTAAAGCTTAATGTTTCCCGTGCTGTGAATGCTTCTACTTATGTGTCTTTACCAGCTTACGCTCTTCATGTTAAGCCTAGTGAACCTAGAAGAAGTAAAAGACGTAGAATTGCAACTAGCTTTGGTTCTAACATTGTCACTACCTTAATTCCTCAACATGATTTAGATGAGTTAAATGAACTTGTTGTTATGTTCACATGTTAGAAGAAGACCCTAAGACCTATGAGGAGGCTACGCGGTCTGTTGATGCCGGTTTTTGGAAAGAAGCCGTTAATAGTGAAATTGATTCTATTATGTCAAATCACACTCGGTAAATAGTAGACTTGCCTAGAGGCTGTAAACCCATTGGTTGTAAATGGATCTTTAAACAGAAACTTAAGACTGACGGTTCCATAGAAAGAATTAAGGCAAGACTTGTTGTTAAAGGATTCACACAAAAGGATGGTATTGATTTCTTTTATACTTATTCTCTTGTAACTAAGATTGCTACTATACATGCATTGTTTTCTTTAGCTTCAATTCACAGCATTGTAGTACATAAGATGGATGTAAAGACATATTTCTTGAACCGTGATCTTGAAGAGGAGATTTACATGGTGTAGCCTCCAGGATTCAGGGAACCTGGGCAAGAGCACAAGGTATGTAAGTTAAAGAAATCTTTGTATGGACTAAAACAGGCACCTAAGTAGTGGTATGAGAAATTTCATAGAACTATTTTGAGTTTTGGTTTTATTGTTAATGGTTCTGATGCAAGTGTGTATTCTAAGATGTATGTTTCGGTCAAACTGTTTGATTATCTTCTTATATGTAGATGATATGTTGATCTTTGGTAGACATATTGGTGCAATAAATGAAACCAAATGGTTCTTATCCTCTCGTTTTGAAATGAAAGACTTAGGTGAGGTAGATGTAATCTTGGGTGTTAAGGTTACTAAGACTACAGATGGTTTCACCTTGTCTCAGTCTCACTATGTGGAAAAACTTTTAAAGAAGTTCAATAGTTTTGATGTTTTGCTAGTTAGAACCCCCTATGACCCTAGTATTCATTTGAAGAAGAATCTTGGGAGTAGCGTATCTCAAGCTGAATATGCTAAGATTATAGGGAGTTTGGTGTTCTTAATGAATTACATTCGACCTGACATAACTTATGCGATGAGCAGACTTAGTAGATATACCCATAACCCTAGTGGAGAGTATTCGTTTGCCCTTAGACGCTTGTTGATGTACCTTAAAGGTACATGTGATTTAGGATTGCACTTTGTGAGCTTTCCTGGTGTCTTAGAGGGTTATTGTGATGTCCACTGGTTGACGGGTAGTGATGAGGTGAGTTCTACTAGTGGATATGTGTTCACACTAAGAGGAGTTGCGATCTCATGGAAGTGTGCTAAGCAGACTTGTGTTGCTCGCTCTACGATGGAGTCGGAGTTCATAGCTCTAGACTTAGCTGGTCAAGAAGCCGAGTGGCTTAGAGGACCATTAGCAGACGTTCCTTTGTGGGGAAACCCACTCCACCAGTCTCATTGTTGTGTGACTCACGGGCCGCAATATGTAATGCTAACAATAAAGCTTACAATGGTAAGAAGAGGCATATACATATATATTAGGCATGATTGTGTGAGGAACTTGATTGAGAATGGAGCGATTACCTTACATTATGTGAGATCAAAGAGGAATTTGGCAGATCCGTTGACTAAAGATCTATGTAGACGGCTTGTCATGGATACATCGAAGGGAATGGGACTTAAGCCCGTTGGATGAGGAAATTGTGGCGGATAACGAAGCCATAGTTAGACTCATTTATGTACACACTTGTCCCGTTCCTATGGTGTTAGTGCACTTTCAGGTTGAGCTTTGCTCTTAATGAATTCATAGAATTCGGGTGGTCCTATTGAGAGGGACTTGATGGATTCACCGATTTTTGATAGGATGAGCTTTATGCTCTTAATGTGTCTATAGCCCTTTGAGGGTGTGGTCTATGTGTGGATAGACTTGATAGAGACACCTACTTGAGTGTGAAGGATTGGCCTACTTCTATGAAAGATATTTGGGCTATCTTTCTAAAGCACACATGAGCGTCCCTAGGTGTGTTAGGCCATTTGTTGTTATATCGCGGAACTCATGGATCTAAGCTGAGATGCCTGTTGCTAAATTAATTCTTGATTCTAGGAGTTCAAGATTCTTTCACTCTCTAGATAGAGAATTGTTCTGCTTCCCTATGTGTCAGTTCAATTGTAAGATACTGACATTTAAGTGTCAAAACCTTTCCGTTGCTCAGTAGTATTTTTTGTTTTCGTTTTCGTATTGCATTTGTGGGGAATTGTTGGAAATGCATTTTTTTTCTTTCCATTGTCCCACATCAGTTAGGTAGGGGAAGTTTTGTGGGTTTATAAACACATTCCTTCATGTAGTGGGTAGTGAGCAAGGACTAGGGGAACCCCTCGCGCCCGTCGTTGTTCGGTTCGGCTCGTGTTCGTGACACGTACGCAGTGTGGTAGGGCTTCCTTTTTGGCTGGAGGTCAGTTGATGGTCCAGTTTGTTATGTGACATATTAATTGACGAGTCCTTACTCTCGTCTTTTACTCAGTCTTCCAATTTTCTCGTTTTGATTGACTCTTCGTCCATATCCCACGTATCTCTCCGAAAAATATGTTTTGATCCAACATTTTTTGCTACTGGAATTCGTTTTCTCCACTATTTATTTCCACCTTCAGTCAATCATTTTCACAAAGAAAAAATCCCAATTCGTTTTCTGCACTACTAAGCAATACTATGAGTTCCATCTCCATTATTTCGAGTGCACGTAATTATGGAGCGCTGTGAAAATCTTGGGGGGGGGGGTCGTCTGAGTGTGGTTGCACCTAGGCCACAGGCGAAATTCGCCTTTGAAGGCAGTGGAACACCACGCCACAACAACATCAATTCAATCTGGGCAACATTCAGATTAGTTATTTCCTTATTGTCAAGTTATTTTTTTTTTTTTTGTAATTTCATTGTATTTCAATTTCAATTAAGTACCAGTAGAAATTTTACCAACAAAATCTCAGAGGAACTCTGTGTCCTTAATGTTTCATACCAGTAATGACAACCTATTATAGACTCTTAAGGATCTCTCTCTCACTCGCAGACTTATAGTTCAGCCATTAATTCAGAAACTACCATAAATCCAAAGTGTTGAGGAAATCACTACATATCTACTGAGATACTAAAGTGCTCTGCAAAGAATAAATTACGCATTGTGTCCCATTAGCTCACCGGCTCATATGACCGATGACGACCATATACAAACAGCATTGGACGGAAGAAGAAGTGCTTGGCAAAAGTAATCGAATAAGCAAGAGACCCCTTTGGCTTGACGACCTTCATGTACTCCATGTATGCCACTCCTTCTTGGCAAGGTGACAGATGATCTTCCTTAAGGGCATTAATTTTTTCTTCTTTGGTAGATTAAATTGTGATATTAAGAAGTTCAAAATTGATGTAAGCTTTAGTGCCATCTGAACTTTTGTATCCTTATCCATGCTCACCGTTGAGATGTATAAATCAACAATTGAGCCAGACTTATCCATGATAGGATCACCCGAAGCACCCTCACCTAGCCCTCCAACATGAAGCACCATCAATTTTTTGAGTGCAGCCCTACCCCTCAAGGATGAGACATTATTCCCCTTGATAGTGGAAACCATAAAGTATCCACTTTCAATTCCCACTTTTTCATAGCTTATATATGATCTGGGACACACATTGTATATGACGGAGTTGATATGCTACAAATCTCTTCACTAAAGTTAACTTCTCTCATGAGACATCCCAACCTTTTCACATTTTCACCAACATTACCATTCACTTGTAGAACCGAAAATCCATATTAGGACACTTGTATACCAACTCAGCCCCAAAAGATTTGAACTCGCTGCTTACCACATGAACCTTAAACTCCTCATTCCATTCCTCGAACATATGTCTGCAGCTGAACAGAATACACCTTTTGTCATCTTTATGAATGACAAAACCAGTCCTGTAATGCTTATTAACTACACCCTCAGAAGTTGTTTCTTCCATAATAATTTTCATGACTCCTCCATATGCTTCACCATATAACCTGCCCAGCATCTTTCACTCGTTTCACCTACATTTTCCCCACATGACTTGAAAATTTTGGAACTACAACAACAAAAACCAAGCTTTAATCCCAAAATGATTTGTTTCAACAAAAACACAACATTTTTTATAATCAGCTCACAAACTTACTGCAATTAAAACAAAAACACAAACTAAGAGAAATTAAAACAAATAACTAAAGAAAAATACATTCTGAAATTATTAGATTCTCTTCCTCACAAAAATTTTCTATCTCCCTCCAAAAAAAAATTCCCCATTTATAGATTCTCTTCCTCACATTTATTCTTCAACAACCATCGTTAATGGCATCCTCTCGCCATTAAATTGAAGTGGATTGCAAATAAAAGCTTGGCATGTACCCCTATTTCCAAGTTTCCTCTCATTTTTGTGTTTTTGGTAGATGTTGAACCTCAATGAACTCAATCTATACTATATCTTTATTAGCCTAACATTCACGTCCACGTGGCAGTTTCTAAACGCATTCGCTAAAAAAAGTCACATCACCGCTTAGTTGTCGTCTCCTGATTCACGTTTAAATAAAATTTTCAAGAGGTCTTTCGTCTTCCTCATTAGTTATTTTCATAAAATTTGTGGGTACATGGAAAGCCTTTTATTTAATATTGATATTAAACATTGTGTCTATTGGCAATTGGTTTGCCAATTCTGTAAGTTACATTTGAATTCAATGTACTATATATACCTTCGTAATTTTATAGATATTGTTGTGAATAAAATTTCATTTCATATATATAAAATGAGTTGGTTAAAAGAGAGAAATTTAGTTTGCGAGAAAGATATAGAAAGGTTTTTTCAGTGATTTAGTCATACAAAGATTTAGAGAGATCTTAGAATGAATATTTGGTATATGTGTCTGTCGTAGTAAAATCTTTGAATATTTGTATTAAACTATGTGATTATAAATTGATTCCCATTTGTTGTTTTAATTAATATAACTATGTGATCATCTTGGTTGTGTAAGTTCGTTGTGGTGTTCATTGATGACATTTTAGTATTTTCCAAGGATAAGGATGAACATGAGGAACATTTGAAAAAAAAATTACAAACTCTTCGAGATAATCAGTTGTATGCTAAGTTGTCAAAGTGTGAATTCTGGCGAGAAAAAGTTGTCTTTTGGGACATATTGTATCCAAGGATGGCGTTGCTGTGGATCCTGCGAAGATTGAGACAGTTTCAAATTGGCCGACACCAAAGAATGTCACTGAGATTAGGAGTTTCTTGGGTCTTGCTGGTTACTATAGACGTTTTGGTGACAGACTTTTTGAAGATAGCGAGACCTATGACTTCTCTGATGAAAAAGACCGTAAAATTTCAGTGGGATGATAAGTGTGAGAATGCATTTTAGACCTTGAAAGAGAGATTAACCACAGCTCATGTGTTAGCTTTGCCAGACGGTAATGAAGGGTACGAGGTGTATATTGTTGCGTCAAAGAATGGGTTAGGGTGTGTCTTTATGCAAAACAGGAGAGTGATAGCATATGCTTCTAGCTAGACTATTGAAACCGTATGAGAAAAATTACCCTACACATGATTTGGAGCTTGCAGCTGTCGTGTTTGCTTTGAAAATCTGGAGACATTACTTGTATGGTACTTCTTTTAAGGTGTTTTCCGATCACAAAAGTTTGACATACATCTTCACCCAGAAAGAGTTGAATGTGAGACAAAGAAGGTGGTTGGAGTTGATCAAGGACTATGACATGGACATTCAATACCACGAAGGGAAGGCGAATGTAGTTGTCGATGCTCTGAGTAGAAAGTCGGTACACGGATTGTGTGCTGCAATGTCTAGAATGAAATTGAGAAAAGAGTTGCAAATCATGGGCATTGAATTAACAAAGGCAGGAGGTCCTATGGGAGAGTTTGTTGTTGAATTGTCCCTATTCGATGAGATTCGACAACTACAAGAGGGTGACGAATTGTGCAAGGGAAAGAAGGCGAAAATGACCAACGAGGAAGAGGGTGATTTTAAAGTGTTTGCAAATGGAAGTTTGAGATATAGGGGTAGATGGTGTATACCGAACAACCCTGAGTTGAAGAACAAAATCTTAGAGGAGACTTACTGTACACCTTACTCAATCCACCCAGGAGGCGACAAGTTGTAAAAGAACCTGAAAAAGCATTTCGGGTGGCCTAATATGAAGAAAGAGGTAGCGGAATTTGTAGCTAGATGCCTCACATGTCATGTCAGAAGGTGAAAAGCGAACACAAGAGACCATAAGGTAAACTTCAGCCATTGGAGATACCGGAATGGAAATGGGAGTCTATATCTATGGATTTTATTGTTGAATTGCCAAGGATACCCAAAGGTAACAATATGATTTGGATTGTAGTTGATTGTCTGACTAAGGCTGCTCATTTTATTCCTATGAAAGACACTTGGGATAAACAGGAATTTGCAATGGCTTACAGGAAACATGTGTTAAAATTACGTGGAGTGCCTAGGATATTGTATCAGATAGAGATGCTCGATTCATTTCTAAATTCTGGCAGAAACTCCAAGACTCTTTGGGCACCACACTGAAGATGAGCACATCATTTCACCCCGCCACCGATGGTCGGACAGAGAGGACTATTCAGACACTCGAGGATATGCTGCGAACTTGTCCAATGGAATTTCAAGGATCGTGGGAAGATAGACTGGATTTGATAGAGTTCTCGTATAATAACAGCTATCATGCTAGTATTCAAATGGCTCCTTTTGAGGCTCTTTATGGTAGGAAGTGTAGAAGTCCAGTATGTTGGGATGACATGTCAGATGTTGTCGTTCTAGGTCCACCTATGATCCAAGAGATGATTAAGCAAGTGAAAATTATCAGAGAGCAAATGAAGGCAGCTTAAGATAGACAGAAGAGTTATGTAGATCTTCATCAACGTTCGATTGAGTTTCAGGTTGACGATAAGGTACTATTGAAAGTATCACCAACTAGGGGAGTAATGAGGTTTGGGAAAAAAAAGAAAGTTGAGCCCAAATTCATTGGCCCTTATGAAATCCTTGACAGAATTGGTGTAGTCGCATATAGGTTGGCCTTACCTCCGGCATTAGATAAGGTACACAATGTGTTTCATATGTCACAACTGAGAAAATATGTGGGTGACCCATCTCATATCATTCAACCTGAAGTGATCGAATTAGATGAGACTCTTACCTATGAGAAATTACCAACCCAAATCCTAGACTCGAAGATCCGAAAAACAAGGAGGGATGAGACAAAACTTGTGAAAGTCTTACGGACTAATCACAAAACCGAAGAGGCAACTTGGGAGACCGAAGAGTCCATGAGACAAAAATACCCCAACTTATTCACCGAGATATTACATTCGTTACGAGGACGTAACTTCCTTTTAAGGGGGGAAGAGGGCGATATAACTTCGCGCATTTTGCATAATAGTAATTACTCTGCATGCATTTCATACTAGAATAGAAATTTCATACTAGAATAGAAATTTTTTGTCTTGCATCATCTTTTATTACATGCATTTGCGTCGAGTCATGGAATGTGGAGTATATAGTGATAAGTTAGCAGTTGGTATAAGTATTAATCGTTGATTTTGGGATTTAGGAAGGAGAACATATGAAAACAAATCGAGGAATTTAGAGTCTCTTTACCATTTGAGGTTGTAGGTTCGGGGACGACCTTATTCTTAAGGGGGGGAAGACTGTACTACCCCGTGTTTTGAGGCCTTAAGATCATACTATTTCCGTTATTAGAATTACTGCACACAAAAAGGATTTCGAGAATCAACATCGAAACACAAGTTTTTACAATTTCAACAGAAAAAAATTAATTAAACACAAGTTTTTACAACCTTTTTTTTTTAAAAAAAAGAAGAAAAACTATTATTATTAATTTTTGGTCAAAGGACCAAACTACCCCCATTTGTTTTCCTATACCTAAATAGTGATGAAAAGTCACAAACCCTCCCGTAAAGCATCAACACCATCAGCATCTTCATCATTCTTCCTGTACAAGCGCCGTTCGTTTGCTCGCGTGTTCGGATTTCCAACTCCGTTTTCATCGAAAATTATATCATTGGACCTATTTCACTACTCTACAAAACGGTATGAGTTTCTTTCAATATAGTTCAAGTTTTACCGTTGTCGGTTATTCATATCCTACGTTTATGTACTTTGATTTACAAGGATTCCATTGTCTTTGTTTTAATCTCCATGATTAGCATTGTTTTGGAAGGTAGTAATTTGTTTTAAGAGTTTATAGGCCTGAGTTTTCGATGGTGTCGAAGTGACGGTTGCCATGGTTAGTGTTGTTATATTGTTGCACGTAGCAAAATTGAGGACTTAAAAAGGTGTATCGTAGATTTGTAGGTCTTAACAGTAAGCAAATCGTTGGGGTTGTTTTGCTGTAGGTTTAGCCGTACTAAAGTGGAGTGGTGTGACATTATTTAGACTAAAGCTTATGGGTGATAAGGTATTAAAATGGTATTGCATTTGGCTACTGTTATGTATAAAGAACAGTGGAATTTTGTAGGTGTTCTTGGAGTATTAGTGACAAATTAAGTATTCTGATTACTCATGGCTTAAGGGTAATCCTTTTAGGAGTTTTAAGTGTATATTAAATTCCAATCATAGGGTTTAAAAGTGAAGATTAAGCATTTTTATGTTATAATCAATTCTAAATATAGAGGACGCCGAAATTGGACCAGGGAGTCAAGTGTTGGTGTACTATTGTTTTTAGTCTATGTTCATAAAAATGAACTTTAGGGGCTCTTTGGGTGCCATTATATATCAAAAGAGTGAGTCAGGTAATTAAGGGTCTTGTATAGCGCTTTGTACTTGTAAGTTGTAAGTCAACGCAGTAAGGAAGGGCGAAGTTATAGAGTCATTGTCATGTTAATTTGTGCAAGTCCATAATAGTTATCATGCATACGACATACACGTCATACATACTAGATGCATAAACTAATTAGTATATTTTACATACTTATGTAGAGTGCGAGTTCGTAGAAGAACAAGTTTAGTCCTTGCTGAGCTACTGTGAGACTTGCTGCTGAATAAGGTAAGAAGAATTACTTATCTCCTTCAAAAGGAACTTCTAAGTGTGTTTTTGTAACACCCCCAATTTCCTGAGATTTTAGAAAATGCATTTTATTCAAAACAAGGACAATTGGGAGTGTTATCGCCACGATTGACACCTCAATTCAATCGCTAAGGCAAGGGAACAATACTAATTGTCTATTAAACTCCAAAACCAAAAATAAAACCGTTACATCCAAAATCAAACCATTACAATCCTTTAGTCAAAATAAAGTGCGGAAGCGAGAAACAAGTCTAAGTTCATCTTTATTTAGTCTAGTGGATGAGCGTCACACTTCACCCTTAACCAACCCGTGAAACTTCAACAGCTAACCTGCAAGGATAAGAAAACGTATAAACTGTCAACCAAACGGGTTGAGTAAGAAGCAACTTATCTAGAAAACGGTTTTTAAAGAAAATATAAGTTTTTCCTAGACATATAGCACGGCCGAAAACTTTGAGTAATTTAAAACATTGGAACCGTTAACATTTAAGTAGTATAGAAAATATAATGAAACGATACGATAAAAATCGTACTCCTTTGTTCCTTTTTCCTTCAGTACCAGGGCTGAGTTCCTTCAACCAATAATCCTGAATGCATGCATCCCCCTAGGGTCCTGTTCCCAAGGGGGGATATAAAGGGACAGTATCTATACTTTGTGCACAATATAATTAGACCATTACGGTCACCCTGTACTCAAGTTAACTCCCTTACCAGAGTTAACAACATATATAAAAACCTTTAAAAATAATACTTGTATAGATTATTGAAGCTAGTAAACCTTTGCATTTATATCTTACACATATACCTTTCGAAATCACAAACCTTTTAGTAAAACAATCATATAATACTTCTTAACTTTAAAACACACTTAGAAATTCCTTTGAAGGAGATAAGTAATTCTTCTTACCTTATTGTGAAGTAAGTCTCACAGTAGCTCAGCAAGGACTAGAATTGTTCTTCTACGAAATCAGACTCTACATGAGTATGCAAAATATACTAATTAGCTTATGCACCTACAAAGTATGACATTTACGTTGTATGCATGACAACCATTATGAACTGACACAAAATAAATAAAGAACGCTCTATAACTTCGCCCCTCCTTTCTCCATTGACTTACTAATATGAAAACGTCTTACAAAACCCTTAAATATTATCATACTCCTCAGTTAAATACATAACCTTCCGAAAACAGCCCCTAAATTCTCTTTTCATGCGCTTAAACGATTAACATAATAGACCAAATGTAATCCCCTTGTACCGACATCACTATAACACATAATTAGGCCTACCTATACCACTAAATGACTTTTATCATTACTTTTAAACATCATGACCAGAATTTACTATGATCTTAAACTCTCACTGAATCACTTTAGACAAGGTTAATAGCCTTACTACTATTCCCACAATTATCACCTCCGTATTCCATTTTTGTTTTTTTTTTTTACGTACACAAGAATATACTAACCCAAGACTAACTTTGCCCTTCATTGTTCATCAATCGTAAAGGCCTCCAAAACATCATATACAATCAAATAACCTACTGCATAAAGCAAGCATGAAAAGAGTCCACTGTAATGTCGTAAGAACCATGAAAACCATAGCCAAAATTCAACAAATTCCTTCATTAGTTGACCACCACCAGCCCAATGTTTTTCCTGTTGTTAAGGTCTAAGTATTCATCTTGTAAAGTCCTTAATTTCGCCACAACAACCCCCTTACGACGGCACCAACATAAAAACAACCATAAACGCGAGACCTACGAAAACTCATGCAAACTTGATGACTAACCTTTAAACGAAGTAACATGAGCCTACGGGCTTAGCTTTAAATTCAAACCAACAACTACAATCTAAAAACAAAGCAAGTCTTGAGGATCAAAACCAAATAATGGTAACATTATACTACAAGCTAAGGTTTAAAAACGTAAGATATGCATGATCGAGAGCGGTAAAACTTGAATCGTATAGGTAGAAACTTATACCGTTTTGTAGAGGAATGAAAAATAGGTTCAATGATATAACTTTCGATGAAAACTGTGCTACGAATCCAAATCCACGAGCAGACGAAGGTGGCGGCAGTTGTAGGGGAAGTATGATGAAGATGATAATAGTGATTGGGTTTTACGGAGGCTTTGAGGAGATTCAATAATAAATAGGTTCAGGAAAACAAGGGGTAGTTTGGTCACTTGACCAAAAAATAGTAATAAATATATTTTTTTTTCTTTTTTTTTTTCCTAAACAAAACAATGTAAAGGTTCACGATTTCCAAAAATAGCTGAAAAAAATTGTCTGTCTCAATGCAAATTTTCGAAAATACTTTTTGGTAAAATAACTTTATTAACACAAATAATATAATTTTAGGGTCAAAACTACGGAGTATTACAGTTGTAAAGTTAAGAAGTATTATATAAATTGTTTTATTATAAGGTAATTTGTGATTTCAAAAGGTATTGCTATATTTAAGGTTTAAATGCAAAGATTTACCAGTTTTACTAATTCATACGAGTATTATTTTCTAAAGGTTTTTATATATGTTGTTAACTATGATAAGGGAGTTAACGTGAGTACAGGGTGACGGTAATGGTCTAAGTATATTGTGCTTAAAGTATAGATACGGTGGATTGATTCTCCACCTTGAGCCTTTATATCCTCCCCTTGGGAACATAACCCTAGGGGGATGCATGCATTCGGGATTATTGGTTGAAGGAAGTCAGCCCTGCTACTGAAGGAAAAATGAACAAAGGAGAAGGATTTTTATCGTATTGTTTTATTATTTTTTCTGTACTAATTAAATGTTATCGGTTTCAATGTTTTAAATTACTCAAAGTTTTCAGCTGTGCGATGTGTCTAGGAAAAATATATATTTTCTTTAAAAGTTGTTTTCTAGAAAAGTTGTTTCTTACTCAACCCGTTTGGTTGACAGTTTCTACGTTTTGTTAGCCTTGCAGGTTAGCTATTGAAGTCTCACGGGTTGGTTAAGGGAGCAGAGTGACGCTCATCCGTTAGGCTAAATAAAGATCAACTTAGTCTCGTTTTTCGCTTCCGCACTTTATTTCGAGTAAATGGTTGTAATAGTTTAATTTTGGATGTAACGGTTTTATATTTTGGTTTTTGAGTTAATAGACCATTAGTGTTGTTCACTTGCTTTAACGATTGATGTATGAGGTCAATCGTGGCGGTAACACTACCAATTGTCCTTATTTTAAAACAAACGCATTTTCTAAAATCCCGAAGGTGTTACAGTAACTCTTTTGATAATACAAATGCTAATTTCTTTTCGGTTAACAATATAATAGGGGCCTCATTTTATGATTCTGCCACGGCACCCGAAATCTCCTACGCGGCATGGTAGGCTGGTAGTGTGAGTAATGTCCATTCGCTCCCTGTGTTGTGTCGGTGTACATTTAATCACGTGTTTCTTGTCCTTTGATGTATGTAGTGGCCTCATTTATTTGGTCGACGCTTCTTTCAATTAGTAGAGTCATTTTCTATTCATTTATCTTTTTATCAAATCCATAGACGACTCCTCGGTCATTGTTTATGACAAACTGTCATTAACAGAGAAAGGATTGAAAGGAATCACACTCAAATTATTCGCATATATATTCTCTTGTACAAGAAATTTGCATTTCGTAGACCGTACTAACCTCCTATTCCAAAACTTTTTATTTTTGTTTTACTATTTTGACTAATCATGTTGAAAATATTTCTAAACTAAATGAAGTGTTTATTGCATTCTACCAGTTTCAATTAGTTTTACGGCAATCTGGTCTTTCATTTGGTCTAAAAGTAGACCTCAACATGACTAGTCAAAACAGCCTTTAAAAAGGGAGATAATTTTTTGGGTAGGAGTAGTATGCTTTGGCGGTTTTACTTTAATAAGGCAAAACAATAACATACGAAGGGATCTATATGTTATGTTTTTCATTTTGATGCTAGAAGAAGGAAGGAGAAAAGAAAACGAATCAATATCATTTTGAGGAGCCACGGTCTCAAATTTCCGAGTGTGCTTTTCTATAACTGCAAGACTAAAATTTCTACAAGTAGCTATTTTTCGCTCGATCTCATCACATGGATATTTGCCTTTGATTATATTCTTTCATTCAACTAAACATGGAGCAATTAAAAAAAGTTCTACGAGTGATCACAAAAGACACAAATATAGAGTTTCTTCAATAACTTCAAAAACATGGCAAACTTTACATGTTATCATTCTTTGCCATACTTGTCACTCGTGGAATCACTTCTCATTTACATAAAGACATTGGATATGCTCATATGCCATTAGCATATTCCGGCTCCTGCTACACAGTCAAAATTGCTACTACTCCATACTAGTACTTAAAAATTTACAGAAGTTCTCGAGTATTAATGTGCTGCGGTGGTGCACAGTGCATTCCTCCGATGTTACGAGGATTGCACATCTTTGTGCAAAGAAGCCAAACTCAAGGTTGAACAACTAGTGCCCATGACAACCAAAGAAGAACTAAACCCAAGCATAGAACTTCCCAAATCAAACTCCAACAAATTATCCTCTAATTGATGACTTCCCAACACAATTGAAGCACCTAAATCAACACCACCATCCAAAATTCCTAAACAAGTAACCTCATCATTAACCTTCACCATTGAATTATGCCCATGAATTCTCCACTTCACCATCTCACTTTGCAAAACCAAATCAATCAATGGCACCCTTACACTCCCATTGGCCTTATAACACAACTCAAATCGCCCAACTGGGTGTTCCCTCACCATGTTTAACGCCTCAGCCGCGGCCGCAAAACCGATAACAAACTCCCCATACAGCTTGCTCTCCATTAATGTGTATGGACCAATTGTGCTGATTCGAATTGTTGAGAGTGCGTCAAAAGGAAGCTTCTTGTGTTGGATTTTCAATGATTTGAGATTGATATTGTATGAATCTACTCCATTATTATTATTACCCGTTAAAATTGGGGTGTAAACCATGGAGTTTAATACCTTGTTTGGGCGACTTTCACCGAATAAAAGCATCCCATTTGTAGAAGATAAACATAGTGAAAACTTCTTGGATAAGCCGGAAAAATGTGACACTTGCTCAACAACACCAACTCTATTCCTCCCCAAACCAAACACGCCCTTAGCAGAACCACCTAACCCAGTCAGCAAAATCGACGGCGCAGAACCGTGGAGGAGGATTTGATCAACGGCCGAGATTTGATTGTTGACTGCAATAACATCTTGTACAAGCTCCCCTGCTGCAATATCCCCTGTTACTGGGTTCTTCAGTGGGAACTTACAGACCTCATCCAACGGCCCAGATTGGTCTAACCCAGCAGCAGAGCACTGGATCGAACGGCTGAGGATGGGGGAGTTGGTGTTAGAGGAAATACCAAGCCAGAGAAATGGGGAGTTTAGATCTAGAACAAGGTTGGTGGGTAAAAGATGAGAAGTGTGAAAGATACGCGTCAAGTGTTGGTTAGTTTGTGGGTCTTTTGTTAGAGGAAGAACAATGGAGGAGGAGGAGGAGGAGAGAGAAAGTGAGGAATGTAAGAGGAGGAGAGAGAAAGTGAGGAGAGGGTGAAGGTGGACGGAAGCCATGGGAAGAGAGGAGAGAGGAAATGTTTGGGGGATTGTTTGGGGTGGAATTGGAAATGTGAAGAGATACGGAGTATGTAGCGAGTAGGAAGGGTTAAAAGAGAAGTGTGTTGTATACGTTGGTGAGACGCCGCGCAAAGGTGGGTCAGGGATAAAAGGTTGGATCTGGCCGTTGATCTGTAGTTGGACGGTTGATAAGCGGATAAGTCGAATTATTGTTTTGTACGGTCTTGTTGGGCTAGGGATTGACAAATTGAGTCGTGTAACACACTAGCGTGTAAACTGTAAGGTACCGGTAGTCGGTAAAGCTCAATTTGAACAATCCTTCATCGTTAATTAATTTCTTTTTTCACAAATTTAATAAAAATAAGAATAATTTGCGAGACTGCACCTTATAAAATAAGTTTTTTGCGAGACCGCACCTTTTATGCTAAATTTTGCGAAACAACACTTTTTATTAGAACTTGCACAATAGCACTAGCTATTTATTAGAATTGATTTTATCCGGGTTTTTTTTCTTTGAAATTTCTAGCAAATATTTAAGGAAGTTATGATTAGTAAACATGTCGAGTAATTTTGAATTTCAGTTCAATGTCCTTTAGTTTAAAATATGTGAGAAGCTAAGCACGCATAAGGCATCGACATTTAAAATTTACATAAAATATGCAATATGTGACTACAATCGGTAAGACTATGTTCCTTGGGGATCTCAAATGAGTCTCAACGATGATAAAATAAGTTTCAAAATGAGAGACCCCCATTGTAGATCAAGGGGGAGAGTCTCACAAATTGAGACGGTCTCTGAAAATAGAGACCGTCTCAAAAGTCTCAAGAGATAATTATGTGGGGCACTAGTGATAACAATTAATTTTAATATTATTTTGGCCCTAATTAATAATTAGTAAAATAAAATTTTGAGACCCAAAATATAAGTCTCACCAATGAAGACTATAGTGCCAAATTGAGTCATATTCTCTATTTGATGTCAGCATGATGTAAATGTGACATCATATCAGTATTTGAGACACAAGGTGAGTCTCACCAATAGGGATGCTCTAAGATTTTACTATCCACTATTCAAATTTTACTACCTATCTAAAATTTAATTTTAAAACTAATTCAAATTTCTTTTAGCAAATTAGAAACTAAAAAAAAAATATAGATACAATCCGAAATTTCCAGTTATAACTAAGTCTCCGATCCGTCTAAATCAGTTTACGAATTAATAGTCGGTCTTATTGTAACTAAGACTCTAACAGTCTAACATATGATTAATTGACAACTAAGTCTTGAACATGATCAATAGACAACTAAAGCCTTGTTTGATAGGACTTAATGAAACAAGAATTTATATATCTTAACTTGTTCTTACGCTTTTAATGCATGGTTTGTAAAACACTACTTAGACTTAGGCCTGAGCATCGGTCCAGGACCGGACCGGACCGAGGACCGAAATTCTAAAAAAGTTGGACCGAGGGCCGGACCGAATCTCATTCGGTCCTCCTCGTTCCGGTTCGGTCCGGTCCGGTCCCTTACACATTGTGGACCGAACCGCTCGGTCTGGTCCGATTTTCGGTCTGGACCGAATTTTGCTCTCCCCTACTTAGACTTAGGCAACCTGCACTATATTTTTTTCATTCATACCAATTTCGAAACAAATATTTTTTAATATCAATTTCGCCTCACATAGTCACATAAGTTCTATTTACTAGAAATCGGTAAGCTCGAAATTAAAGATACGTACTTACTACTCCTACAACATTATTCTAGCTCAAGTTACCCTCTATACACTTATTACCCTAGAAACTTGTTAGAGTATATACTCATGTACCTACATTTGTTAAAGTAAAGTTTTGTTTAGATTAATATAGTTAAGTTAATTTGTTTGCATTTTGCTTCACTACTTAAATCTAGTTCTCTAACATAGCAGAATTTGAAGTATAAAGTTTTCATTTACAATGTAGTAGCTCAAGTAATTTCTCAAGTAAGTGTTTGTAACCTCACCTTATGCCTTATAAACTTATTTTTACTCACTAATCACTTATGATGACACCAAATCGTCTCGTGTCCAGAAAATACTATTTATGGTTGTAGATGAACCATAGTATTATTATGGTTACTATATATGGTTGTACATGAACCATATAATTATTAGAATGGCCACAAGTTTTTCGAAATGAGAAAGGTTACTATATATGATTGTACATGAACCAATTCAAAATTAGAAAGATTACCACAAATATTTAAGAACCATGAAAAAACAACATAGTCCAACTAACTAAAAGATAATGCATTAAGCTAAATGATCTTGCCTAAAATGGTAATACACGAAAAATCGCCTTATTAATTAAAGAGGAGAGGAAAAAAAATTAAAAAAAAACCAACTCTCCAAGTCCCCAAGTGTAAGACGTGATTTCTTTTTTTTTTTAATTAATTTTTACTTCATTAAATCCCTTATAAGTAACACAAAGTCTCATAAAAGACGATCCCTCAATAATTTATTAAGAGACCATTATATTCTGTTACAAAGTGACTCTTTTTACATTGATTGTAACCATAATAATGCATTTAGTGATCGTATTTTTTTACTATAATAAATCACATTATCTATGATTTTGAAAATCAAATCGTATAAAATAGCTAGAATTTATAAAGTAACCCCTTTGCAAATCTTGAATCAAGTGTCTAAAGTCTTTAACTAAAACGATTACCAAAAGTAGTATAACGGTCACTAATTATATAAACAGGGTCACGATGTAAATAACATAATTGGTCTCTCAATAAATTATTAAAAGACGGTCTCCCACAAGACCTACTGAGTAAGTAATACATGACTTTTATTGTACTGTATTTTTTTTCTTTTCCTTACTTTTTATGTTTGTTTGTTTATTATTTATTTTCCTCCTAAAATAAATAAAGTTAAATATCAATTATTTACTCATTTTGCTTAATTTAAGCATTTTCTTAAATTAGTTTGTTGACTACAATGGATTTTCTTTTTGCTTAGTGATTTGCTAACCAAACACATCCTCCTAACCAATTCTCTAACCATATATAAGTGAACCCACATATATGTCATATCATAGTCCATGTCATCTTTAGACAGAAATTTGTTGTCTTAATTTTAGACCTCTATCAATAGGCTTAAAAAATAGCATTAAAATTCGGAGAATTCCTTATTCCTAATAAGTTAGAAGATTAAGATACCTAATTCATACCCTACAAAGCAGACATGAAAAGATATTACTTCTTGCATCTCCTCTGCCTTAAAAACTTTCTTCCTCAGCCTCCGATCATGAACCATGTAACTGACAATCAAATAGTCGAAGCAAGAAACATTACAAATGTTCTAATCATCAAGGAGTTGTCAACTCCGCTCCGCTCGCAAAATTGTCGTGTAAGTTTTGTTCTCAATCGAACATCCGGTGGTTGTTTAAACTATAATAATTGGGTGCTTCGTTTTGTTTGTAATGGATATATAGGAAGAAGAAGAAGATGAAGAAGAAGAAGGGAAAGGTGAAAAAGCCATGTTATATTATGTTCACCGGAGATTCTTCTTTCGGAGGGGGTTTCAGGATAATTCTGCAATTTAAGGTCAAGCCATATTATATTATGTGATAGAGGATGAATAAAGACTTAAGTGGTAAATACGGAATATGTCATTATTATGTACGTTTTACCTACAACGTACATTGTATTAGCCTTTAGGTTAGGGGTGATAAACTTGCTTACCTTATGTACTATAAATTCTCATGGTATTTTCAACAATAGACAAGTCGATTATTAGAGTATTATCATTATCTTACATGGTATCAAAGGGTTCGATCACAAACTAAAAATCCTAAACAACAACTTTTTCTTACTTCCGCTTTCCCGGCCGGAGATGGTTATTCTCTCTTAACTATCTCCGGCCAGGTCTCTCCATTTTTCGTTTTTTCTCTCTTTTATTAGTTTTCATTTTACTAGCTTTTTCATATATGATGAATAACAACAGCTACTTCACCCCTAACTTGGCTACATATTCCTTGATTCACCACAATTCTCTCCTCCCGCGGTTTTGCGATGATCAGATTTAGAAGGTTATTCAGGCACGATCCTCTCATAGAGCAGCCTCCGTGGAGACTGACCTCCGGACGCCATACCACAGTACACCACTGGCTCTTTCAGCCCCTGACGACCACGTTATCGTTCAGCCTTGCCCACAGATCGCCAAGACCACGACGTGCAGTCCACAGTTCACCACCTAGCCGCCATCGCCGCTCAAGTCGCATGATGAGTAGTCCAGGACACTCTTGCCGCCTCTCAGCCGCCATCGCCGCTATTGCCGCCCCGTCGCTGCCTCAATTCCGTGTTTTTCGCCGATTCCGAAGTGGCATTGTCATGCACGGCTCTGTCACCACTGTTTTTATTTTCTTTTTCTTTTTGTTTTCATGCTTGTCCTATCACCCTATGGAGATAGTCGACTCTACGCACCCTAACTCCCTAAATAGGCTAGTCGATCGAGAGCCCATGGCCTCGCATACGGGTCCGTATTTGCATTTTTGTTTGTTTTCTTTTCACAGTGGTCTGTTCTATGTGGTTGTGGTCATGCTCCCTCATCTCTCATGTCGAGCCATCCTTTTCTGCATCCAGCCGCAACATTCGTACAACTGCCGTTCCGTCGCAACATTCGTACAACTGCCGTTCCGACTGCTGGGGAGTGATAGAGGATGAATATAGACTTAAGTGGTGAATACGGAGTATGTCATTATTATGTACGTTGTACCTACAAGGTACATTGTATTAGCCTTTAGGTTAGGGGTGATGAACTTGCTTACCTTATGTACTATAAATTCTCATGTTATTTTCAATAATAGACAAGTCGATTATTAGAGTATTATACAATCTTACATTATGTTCACCGAAAATTTTTCGGAGGGGTTTCAGGTAATTTAAGGTCAAAGGTTGGGTTATTTTTGTTAACATCAAAAGGTTGGGTTATTTTCAGAAGACAACACAAACATTGAGTTATTTTTATTAATTTTACTTTGATGTTAAAATGTGCGGGGCTTGTCTTTTGCAGTTGCAACTCTTGCAATGTTCCGAGGGAATCTTGGTTCATTAATATGATAGGTATTAGAGCTGATCAAAAGGCCCAAAACCGATGACCCGGACCCGGCTTTTTCCGGGTTTGGCCACACATTAGGCCAGAAAAAGCCCTCGAGGAGCGTGGCCTGAAATTTGGCCCGAACTTACTCACCCGGTCACTCTATCACCTTGTAGACTTTAAAGTCAAGACATAGCATTGATGTTCATGGGTGAAGGAGATAAGTTGTTGAAGTGTGCGCTGTTGCTGAGTCGGATGTACGTGGGTACACGACGTGGTGTACTAACAATTGACTACGTATCTTGGACTGATCTTTATGCAATACTTTAATTAAAGCTATCTGATGATAAGGGGACAAGTTGGGTGTTGGGTTGGGCAAAACCGTAAACGAGATTCGAATATACTATGGGTGGAAATTGGATAAGAATGATCGAATAGGATAAACTAACTCAAAATGTCTCTATTCTTAGAGCTTGTACTTGTGCTTATCTCATTTCACCTTCCACTTCACTTGTCTATACTCCCTCCATTCGGCTTCAAACTTCCTACTTTCTATTTTGGAGTGTTCATCTTTAAACTTCATACATGAAATATTTCCTTATTTGTATATATAAATACCAAAACACCCTTACTTTTTTAATAAAAGTGGAAATAGGACATACCCCTATGTGTAATTTTACACCAAGTGGACCCTAAAACTCATTCTTTATTCTACTTTTCTTAAAAACTGTGTTCCGACCCTACGCGTTTTATAGCCGAATGGAGAGAGTAGTTGTAAGTTGTAACACCACCTCTTGTGCAGATATCTAGATAGAAACGTGTTTCTCTGCCCTGTGGCGGGATAGGGACCTTTGGGGAGGGAAAATAATTTCTGGATTTTATCCCTAAAGCCTAAACATAAAACGCTGTAAGCATTACATATGATCAATATAAATGGACTAAATCTGAATTAGGTCAGGTTTGATAAAATTAGTATTCAAAACAGTTTCATTCAAATTAGATCAGAAATTCAATAAACTATCCATGTATTTGGTACATAATTAATATTAATTCGTTGGAATTCAATCAAATTTTCAACAAATTTAAATCAGATCAGACCAATTCAAAGTCATTCAAATCAAATCTGACCAGATTTGAATTATTCAAATCAAATCAGATCAGCTCAGAAAGACACAATAGTATCAAACGGGCCCTAAATCGTCATTTATATTATTAAGAGTAATGGCTCCAATATGTGACCAAAAAAGAGTAATGGCTCCGATGCAATTTTCGAATGGAGAGGAATAAACTAAGGAAATAAAATCATATTTAAACATGTTTTTTTTTGTTGAAAAGTAAGGGTCTGTTTGGTATCGTTTTCTGTTTTCAGTTTTCTGTTTTTTTTTTAAAACCAAAGTCCCGTTTTTGAAAACTAGAAAAAGTGGTTTTCAGTTTTCAGTTGTCTGTTTTCATTTTCTGTATGATTATTATAGGAACATAAAGGTTAAATTAATTTTTGCAACTTATTTAGCTAAATTTTTTACGTAAAAAAAAACCAAAAACTGAAAACGGCATTGATACTGAACGGACCCTACGAATTTTTATAAAGAATGAAAGAATTACATACTCAATGGGGCATACCCCAGTAACTTGTTCATCAAAATACTCATCACAAATTAAGCTCATACCCTATTACAGACTCACATCTAGACAACACCTAACATGAGATTTTTATTTTCCAGCCAAGTCTTGTCCTTTCTATTCAAGTTATGAACGACATATCTTAGACGATTCTCCATTTCCTTCCAAATAACCTGAACCAAATGATCTGGATGCCACAACACTTGCTCCTGTCGACATTTGTTTCTCATGAACCACACATAATAAATCAAGTTGCAAATGATCGCGCGCCCCAACCACTTGCTTCTTAATTCTCGAATCAAATCTTTTCCTTAAGCACCACTGTATAGCATTATCCTCAGGTATCATGAATCCAATTCTGCTTCTTATATTCTCCAAACATTTCTAACTGTATTGACATGAGAAGAAGAGGTGCTCATGTGTCTCTGTTCCCACTGCACACAGTTCACATACATCCTCCATCCAGATGCCCAAGGATTTGAATTTTGATTCAACCCGCAATCTCCCTTTGGTAGCAAGCCATGAATAGAAGCTGGCTCTAGGTATAGAGTGTCTACTTGATTCTAGTTTGTCCCATCCAACTTTGTTATGACCTCCTTTGAGCCACTTATTGCACTTTGACACAGTATAATCAGCATGCTCCCAATTCTGACTAAAGTCTCTCTCCTGTCCCTTAACCTTACAAATTTTCTTCCAGTACCAACTGGAATCTGTTGGAGGATCATATATTTATAATCATTCCACTCTTTCCCTTTGATATAAATACTGTGTATCCATTTGATCCACAAAGCGTCAGCTTTACAGTAGATCCAGTACACATACTTTCCAATACAAGCCTTATTCCAATTGAAATTGTCAACTAAACCCAGACCCCCTCCTTCTTTAGGCATGCAAATATTCTGCCAGGAGAACAAAGGGACTCTCTGCATTACTTCTGAGCCATCCCACAAATAGTTTCTGCACACTGCATTTATCTTGCTTAGCACAATTTTTGGCAAAATGAACACCCTTGCCCAGTAGAAGTGTAGAGTTAGCAGAGCTGCTTTGACTAAGATAAGCCTCCCAGCAGAAGAAAGTTTCCTAGAACCAAAACTCCTAATTATTTGAACTATCTTTTCTGTAAGAACATTACTTTCCATTACAGAAATTCTACCTGCAGTAATTTTGATACCCTATCTAAAAGGTAATTGCCTTTCTTTACAACCTAACAGGCCCAAGATTTCATTTCTGACATGACAATTAACTCTAGCAAAATACATATCTGATTTGGAGGGGTTCATACACAAACCTGAAGCTTTAGAGAATGTGGAAAAGGCTCTGAGCATCAGAAACACAGACTTCACCTCTCCTTTGCAAAAGAGGAGCAAATCATCTGCAAAACACAGATGGGTGAGCTTAAGTTTGTGGCACTGAGGATGGAATCTGAATTCTTTTTTGTCCGCAACAACTTCCAATATCCTAGCAAGATATTCCATGCATATAGTGAATAGGAGTGGCGATAAAGGGTCACCTTGCCTTAAACCTCTTTTCCCTTTAAAGAAGCCAAAATTATCACCATTAAGGGCTAAAGTATAGGAGGGAGTACAAAGACATTCCATAATCAAATCCACCATTTTCTGAGGAAAATTAAGTGCTTTCATCATTTCCTTAACGAATTCCCGCTCAACTGTGTCATAAGCCTTTCTCAAATCGATCTTCAGTAAGCACCTAAGAGAGATAGCTTTCCTATTGTACTTCCTAACCAAATCTTGACAAACCAGGATATTTTTTACAATGTCTCTCCCCTTAACAAAAGCACCTTGATTCTTACTAATGATATCAGGCAAACATTCTCCAACCCTGCTGCAAAGAATCTTAGAAATGCATTTATAAGTGGTGTTACAACATGCTATGGGCCTGAATTCCAAAACAGAACTTGGATTTGGTACTTTAGGGATCAGAGCCAGAATCGTATTATTCAGTTGCTTTAACATTCTCCCATTATCAAAGAAATCCATTATAGTAGCATATATATCATCTCCCACAATGTCCCAAGTATCCTTGTAAAACTGGCTGGAAAACCCATCAGGCCTTGGGCTTTTGTTCCTAGGAATTTCAAACATTGTCTTTTTAATTTCCTCCTTAGTGACAGCTCTCAACATCCCTGTTCCCATCTCCTCTGTTACTATCTTTCCTTCCCTCACTATTGGGAAATGAACATGAGAGCACTTGTTATCCTGGCCCATCAATTGAGTATAAATATCTAGAAAGGCATTCTGAATGTCCTTCTCATCTGTTTTCAGTACACCATTTATGTCCTGAATTTGGTTGACACTGTTTTTGGTCCTCCTAGCTCTTATAGTTAGTGAAAAAAACCAGTATTGTCATCTCCTTCCCTCAACCAAGCTGCTTTGGATTTTTGCCCGAGGAAACTCTTTTTAGCTTTGAACAAAAATCTGTATTGTTCAGCTATTTGAAGTTCTTTAGCTTTTATTACCTCATTCATTGGATCATTATGCAGTCTTTGCTGAACCTCCAATAGTTCAAAATACATCTATGCCTCTTTCTTCTCAATGTTAGAGAACCTTTTCCAGATTAAGCTTTTTGAGAGGATTTTTCATACTCTTTTGCTTCATTATCACCTGATACATTGGAGTGCCTCTGCTGCTAGTATTCCAATAAGTCTCAACAATATCCTCAAAACCCTCCACTTTACTCCACATATTGAAATATTTAAAACTCCTCATTCCCTTCATTCTTTCAAGATGAAGACTTATAACATATGGGTTGTGATCATAAAGTCCTTCAGGATAGAAAAAAGCATTGCTCTCGGGGAACATCAAGATCCAATCATCGTTACACATTGCTCTATCAACTTTACAAAACACCTTTTTCTCATGCTCCTGCTTATTGTTCTAGGTGTAAAAATTTCCATTCATTTTCATATCATGTAGATCACAATTCTAGACACATTCTCGAAACCCTTTGATTTCAGCATTTGTGACATGGGTCCCAATCCTTTCATTTGGAAACAATACATTATTAAAATCTCCACAAATAACCCAAGCTCCACTCAAACATTGATGAATTCGAACCAACTGATCCCACAGAGTCTCCCTCTCCTTAGGATCATTCATCCCATATATCATAGTAATAAAATACTTTTTATTCAAACTCAAGTCTGTAACCTGAGCATGGATAAGCTGACTAGTAACTAGTTCAATAAAGTCAGTTTTATTGGATTCCACTGCATCCAAATTCTCCCTCCTGGGTGCTGAGTATTATTAGTACAAAAGCTCCTACCTAATAGAGGATATATTAGGAATATTGAATTAAGAATATAATAGGAATATTCTAGGTATAGAATATTCCGGATCTAGGGTAATTGGAGTATTCTCCAAGACATGTGTACTATAAATACACATGATTTATATCAATAATATATACATGAATTATTCCGCAATATTCATAGTACTCATAATTCTACATGGTATCAGAGGTTTAGGTTTTCAAACATAAAACCTAAACTAAAGTTCCTAGTGCTGTGCTTCCGCGCTCCCGGCCAGAGATGAATCACTCCAATCTTCGGCCAGGCTCCTATTGATATACTTATTAAGTAGATTATTCCCTTAGTTTCTTTACCCGATCAACAAAAAATCCCACCATTTTTTAGCCATAGGCTTGATACGATGGGATTCTTATAATCCTTGCTTTATTTTCTATATCAATTTCCAATTTCCTCCACGCTCTACGGTGCCAAATCTGTCATTGACTTTTTGTCCAGTCTCAACGTCGCCCTCGCAAAAGGCCAGTTGTCATACCGACAACCACCACAACTCTAGCCCTGTCAACCCCGCCGAGTCTTGCGCCCACTGATCACCACTGACCGCCTTGCACAACCCAGGGCATGCCACCTTTCCAGTTTTGCCGCTCTAGACGCATGTCGAGTAGTCCACGATGACACTCACGCAAAAAATGATAATCAGGTTGTTTTTGAAAGAGCTTCTCAAATGGAGAAAGACCCCCAAGAACGGGGGTAGGCAGCATGTTAGCTACATAAGCAGCTGTATATACGGCATCGCTCCAAAATTCACCTGGCATATTAGCATCAATTAACATGGTGCGAGCCATGTCCAATAAATGTCGGTGTTTGCGTTCAGCAACACCATTTTGCTGCGGGGTGGAGGGGCAAGATTTTCGAAAATAAATACCACTTTTAAGAAATTGTTCGATAAGAGGTTTATTGTCAAATTCACCACTACCATCACTTTGATAAAATTTGATCTTGCGATCAAAAATGTTTTCAGCCATACTTTGGAAGTCACAAAAAGTTTTGAAAACATCACTTTTCCTGTGCAGCATATAAATCCAGGTAAAACGAGAGAAGTCAACAAAACACACATAATAAAACACACATAATAGCGATATTTCTGATTGCTCAAAATAGGAAAACACCAAACATCGGAGTGTATTAAATACAAAGGACCAGGAGCAGAATGCTCAACATCTTGATAAGGTAAACGAGTGGATTTGCCTAAACAACAAGACGAGCAGTCAAAATTTTTTCTAGTAGCCGACACAAAGGCTTTATTAGCCCGAAGAGAGTGAAAAATCCTATCACCGCAGTGTCCCAATCTGCGATGCCACATTTCAGCTGAAAGAGCAGAAAACGCAGGACTCGAAGTAGACGCCACAGTAGACTCAGTAGACTCTGGAGCTGACCCAACACAAGCACGCAAAGGATAGACGTTGCCCGTCCTATTTGCTTGAAGAAGCACTGCCCCCGACGTTTGATCCTTAACACAAACAGAAGACGCGTCAAACTCAACACGACAATTATTATCTAGACATAACTAACGCACTGACAATAAATTGTGTTTAAGACCAGGAACATGGCAAACATTATTCAGGTGGAGAGGACGCGAGGCTGAAGTGAGTTTAAGATTACCAACATGTTTTATGGGCAATAGACTTCCATTAGCAGTTTGCACGTGAATAGAATCAGTCTAAGGAATTTTAGAAGAAAAATTACCAGCAGACGGAGTCATGTGAGAAAAGGCAGCTGAGTCCGGGTACCAAAGGTTTTCATTGCTTCACCACCACTAAAGGTAGCGTAAGCAGGAAACGAAGAGAATGGAGACTTTTTGTCGTTGCATAACGAATCGAACACACTTTGACAGAGTGACCTGGGACAAAACAGATTTGACAAACTGTGGGTGGGTGAGAACCAACAATATTCTCATGACGGTGAAAACCTGCAGAGACATGGTCAGAAGTATTAATAGGAAACGAATTCATATTTAACGATGAAACATCCTTCATACCAGTGCTAGCATCAGTAGCTCCATCCCCTGAAGGAACAGCCGTAGCCGGAGTCGATGTCGAACTCGAAGAATTACCCTTACTACCTTTCTTATTTTTCCACCGCCCCTTACCATTTTTGGATTTGGTCGAAGCACTGGTGGAGGATGACGGCACAACTGATGTAGAAAAGGGCGTGGCTGCAAAAGCCGGATGCACAGTAGGCCCAGTCCCACGTGAATTACGATGACGAGTACGTGAGTCATGCTCGAGTAACCGCACACGAAAATCATTGAAAGTCAGAGGGCCAAGGTTCATAAGAGTGGTGACTATGTGGTCATAGTCGGGACCCAAGCCAAAAACAACATACTCAATAAGTTCACGATCAGCAACAGGTGTCCGGATTGCGTTTAAAGCATCGGCAATAACCTTAACTTCACGTAAAAACTCCTCCAAACTTTGATCATCAGATTTATTTAACGTCGTAAGACGATGTTTAAGCTCCATGGAGCGAGTAGCACTAACACTCTGGTAACGCCTTTGAAGACATTCCCAAACAGAGGCAGAATGAATAAGCTCACTAACTTCTGACATTACATCTCGAGAAATTGTAGCAAACAACCACGACCTAATCAACTGATCAATCTTCAACCAATGAATATATTGCGGATTGTGCTGGGTAGCACCATACGAATTAACAATATAAACAGGGGTGGCAACCAAAGAACCATCAACAAAACCACCAATTTGTTGCGACACAAGTAAAGCAATGAATTGGGTACACCAAGACGCATAATCCTCCACAGATTTAAGTTCAATAGTGACGTGATTACGTACATTAGACACATTAGGATAGGCGGGCATACCGAAATCAGAGGGAAAAGGCGATAAGGCAGAGGACACACCTCCCAAAATAGATGACGAAGCAAGTGGAGGAAGCAAACCTGTCGCCGGAAACAAAGTCGCTGGAGGAGCAGTCGTCGACATCAGAAGACCAAGCCCAGCCGACAAAGACGAGCCCTGAAGTGGCGCACCATAGATCCCATCAGCCCCACCCATCAAAAACCGAGGAACACTAGGCTGTGACGGGACAGAGGCACCGTCCCAGATGGGCCGTGGGTTGAACGACGGTGATGCAAACGACGGCTGCGACGGGAATACGCGGGCTGAAGCAGGTCGCGACACGGAGAAACCAGGTGGCGTTCGAGGCGTCGAGGCCGACGGAAACGGCCGAGAAACTAACGAAGGACTGCCAGACAGGGACGTCGCCGGAGCAGAAAGCACGTCGCCGGTGCTGGTGAACGGCAAGGACGCGATCGAGCCGTAGAATCCGATGGAGTGATCGGACATGGTGATGGTGTGCGAAAAAGGGGTTGCTGGGATTGAAATTGACTTGAGTATGTTTGTGTGGCTGAGAAAAGGAAGACCCACGTGGGGAGAAATCGAGAGTTTGACCAAATTAATACAATATTCCTAATATTATGTTGTGGAGAAGTCTTCCGATGACAAATCGCCAGGAAATGTAGAATTATGAGTACTATGAATATTGCGGAATAATTCATGTATATATTATTGATATAAATCATGTGTATTTATAGTACACATGTCTTGGAGAATACTCCAATTACCCAAGATTCGTAATATTCTATACCTAGAATATTCCTATTATATTCTTAATACAATATTCCTAATATATCCTCTATTACTACCTTCATAAAAACTAGGGTGAATCTTATTAACATTCATATTATAAACCCAATTTCTTTTTGCGTAATTTTGGTAATTGAAGATTTGGTTAGCTGTTGCGAACATGTTGATTACACCTTATTTTTTGGGACAACTAATTTCTATCAGCCGACTGAAACGTTAAAGCATCCAAAAACGCAAGCAGTAATAGGCTAATAGCTACAAATGTTTTTGCCGAATACGTCCAAATGTGTGTGAGCGAGTGGTGATGTTTAAGGGGTGGTGTAAACTTTGGGGAGGATTTTTGCCATTAACGACACCAATTAACAATCTTCTCGAGCCGTAACCCCATTGAAGTCAGTGGTCTCCTAGAGTTGAAGGTATAAAAAACCAATGTGTATTTGTGTGTACCCTATCTATAAGTCTATATTTTTGGCTAAGTTGATGACGGGTTAGTATTTCCGGTGCTATTTCATACGATTTACACAAAGATTAGGAGAGTATTATGTTGATTATGGTCCACATTTCATATATTGCGGTTTTATAATGTTTTGATAGAAAATGTGGCCATTGGACCGAGTTTTGAGCTGATTTGCGCAAGGGTCGACTTTGAAGGCTCATATCTCTCTATCTACTTGAAATTTTAATGTGAAACGACTTGCAGATGAAACTTCATGATCTTAACTTTTCGGGGTGTGGTCATAAGCTTTATTCGACCAAATAAAGAGAGAGAAACATTCTTTCGAAAATCACCTGACGACCTAGTTTTGTGCTGCGTTCGCGGTCGCGGCGGCCAAGGATCCGCGAATGCGAATGGAGACCGGAATTGATCACCGCGATTTGTTGGATTTGTGATTCGAAAAATAAGTAGTCAAATTAGTTTTGGGTAAATCTTAATTATTAGCTAATTATCTGTTAGTGGGATATGTTAGTTGGAGTTGTGCGAAGTAGTTGCTTGATAATAGGATAGTGGACAATAATATAAGCAGTTTACATTGTACGTGAGATTAGTAGTCAACATTAGCATAAGTGAGTTGTTACTGTGCCTATATAAGAGGCTTAATTATGTTGAGATTAATTGAGTTAGTTTTCACAGTGTAAACTTCTCCATGGTTTACTCTCATTTTCCTCCCCTCTATAGTTGAGGCTACCTCTTGTCGGATATTCTAAATTGATTTATTTTCCTTATATTGTCACAAATCATATTAGCATTTAAATAGCAAACTCGAAACCCTTGTAATAGGATCCAATCTTTCAGCAGTTTAACCGTCAATACACTTTTGTATGGAAAAATAATTCTTCATCCTTGGTTGATTATTCAATGAAGTTGTAAGTTCTTAGTTCTCTTTTCTTAATCTTGATTATTGTTATTTCTCTAATTTAATGTTATGAATTGCATGTTCCGGATTGATTACCTAGAATTTACAATTCTATACTTGGCATTTTTAAATATCGCTTGTTTAATTAATGTGGTAAGTAAAAAACTTTAATCTATTAATTGGTGCTAATCGTTATTAGATGAAAGAGAGAAATATTATATTGGGGAAAGTTTGATCCTGCTCAGTTTATTCGCCGACTCTTTATTGATTTTGTTCTTAGTCTTACTGCTGTTATTGAACCGAGTCTAATTGTTTGTTCTAGAACGTTTGATAATTAAGATTAGAGTCGTGCTCACGCCAAATAACTATATATTAACTAAGAAACAATATGAATATAATTTCACAATAGAGTAATTAAGATGAAGATAACCTATTAGAACTAACTAGGATCAATTGTTAGTATCACTCGCTGCCTAATTTGACAAGATCTCGTTAGTCGTGATGATTCAGCCTTTAATCCATTCCTTTAGGCATTAGTTTAATCCACAATTCCATAAAAAAAATGCCCAAAATGTTACCGCTATTTAATTACAATAACTCGTTAAATTCCCTGAGTATCAAACCTTACTTCCCTACTACATAGTTTTCGGAGAGTATTATATTATATTTCAAAGAGTGGCACGATTAAGCTGCACTAGTTGGTTACTCCATCTGTATTCCTTTAAACACGACACTTTTCTTTTCAGGGTGTCTTTCTTTAAACACCTCATTCTAAATTTCTAAATGAGGTAAGTTTTAACACTCTCTCTCATCATTTGCACACCTCGTTAACTAAAAAAAAACTTAACAAACCACCATTTATCTCTAAATATAATAAATAAATGACTCATCATCTCCAACAAATAACAAACAAATCACCCAATATGTCTAATAATAATGCTAAACGAACTACCCACTATATCTAATAATGCATATCCCTCAATAAAGCCAAAAATGCTTTGGTCTTTCATTCGGGGTCTCTTTAAGCACCCTGTGGCCAGCCCCTCCGACAAGAGACGAGAGAGCTGCGGTTACGGGTAAATCCTTAACCCTTCCCCCTCTTACGATGGCTACCATTACAGTGTCGATTGGCATTCCGCTTCTCTAAACTAGACTTTTGGTCTCTGAGATCGGGCTAACGGAGGGCGGAGTGGAGGAAGGAGGCGGATCGGGGAATTCCCCGATTTTTTTGGAGGAAATCTTTTGGAAAGTCGTTGGGTCGCCGGAGACCCCTTTCGGCGTTCCACTCCTCTCCTAACGCAGGCAAGGCAACCTGCTCGTAGATAGAGATTGAGCCCTGTTCGATCCTTCTTTAAGCTTGGTCAGCTTTAGGAGCAGCAGCGGCGGAGGTTAGCCAACTAGAAAAAACGAAAGAGAGACAGACGAGCCCAGCCAAAGTGTATGCTCGACATTTGTTGCCCAGGTTTTCCCGGAGTACTCCGGTTAAGGCACTAATCTTTCTTTCTTTCATACCACCTAAACAAACCACCCACTATCTCCAAGACTAATACTTCCTCCGTCCCAAAACGCCCCATATAAAAACGATCTTATATTGGGAAGGGTATACACACTACTCAAAAAATTGAATGACAAGTTAGAGAAAACTCTAATCTAATTCGCTATATAATTTTTTTGAAACTTTGATAAACCGATTAGTGTGTACACCCTTCTCAACACAGAGGATATTTTGGAGATAGGACGGAGGGTGTAAATTCGCGCTTTGTTTACCTTCCTCGTATGGGTCTAAGAACAATGGGGCTATGTATTTTGGGGGCGGTCCATATAATTTGCCACCCAGTAAAGCTCAATTTATCTAGGTACTTCGTTACAACTCCACTCATACTTAACCACGTAGATGTTGGTGAGACGTACGAGAAGCACAATGCTTCGGTTGAGTACTTTGTTAAGATTAGAGAAGGTACTTCGGTTGAGAACCCAAACAAGCTTAAACCTTTGCATTACCAACAGGTGTAACGGGGAAGGCGTCAATAGTAATTGGTGGAAAGCAAATGGAAGATAATCTCGTAGAATTTGATTTGGAATCCTCTAAGTTCGGGTTTACGTCCTCTCTGCTCCGCTTTGGAACATCTTGTTCGCAGTTCAGAGGAGCTTAATTAATGCATGTGCATAGCAAAATCAATGTGCACAATATATAACTTTATTCGCTCAATTTTAATAGGAACTAATATTTTTCAGTGCATGCAATTTATATTTACTGTGTTACTTTCATTTTGGTCTAAACATTGGACCTCTTGCAGCGTACATAAAATTAAGCTTCCCGACACGAATCAGAGTATTCATAACACCATACTGCAAGTATGTTTCGCATCATAAATGAGAGGAAAAATCAAATCTACAGTGTGCAAGTGTAAAAAGATAATTATGAATTTCAAATGGTATTACATTATTTAAAAATAACCAAATCAGATTTTCACCTCTGTTTATTGTTTAAGCTCATACATTGGAGGTAAAGTTGAAGTTGGCACAATTAGTCTGCCTAAACAGCAGAGAAGAACTAAACCCAAGTTTGGAACTTGCAAGATCAAACTGCAGCAAATTATCCTCGAACTGATGCGCTCCGATCACAATCGACGTCCTCGGGTTTTTGCCTCCGTCAATAAACCCGAGGCAGAGAGTGTTACCATTCACCTGAACCATCGAATTCGCACCAAATATCCTCCAGAACACCTGCGCATTCTGCAGCACCAGGTCGATCTGCGGGACAGCAGGTCCGACCCTGGTGCTGCCAAGCGACTGCGCGTTATAACAGACCTTAAATGGTGCGACAGCGGCCACTGTCGGTACACCCTTGAGCTCGTTCTTGAAAAAGTTTGTGACGGCCTTGTATATTGATGTTTCCAAAACCGTGTATGGGTTCACTGTACTAATCTTTGTTCCGCCAATTCCGTTGGTAATTGATAGCAAGGACTTGTTTATTGGTACTGGTTTTTCGTTGATGTTGATTGCTGTGACTCCGATGAAGTAATCGGATGACGGCTCGCCCTCGAAAGAGGTTCCAGCCGTGCTGTTGGGGTTGATTATCAGAGGGGTGTAAATGAGTCCGGTCGAGGCGTCGATTCCTGGGAGGAACTTGTATGGCCCGTCGCCGAAGAAGAGTACGCCGTTTGCATTTGAGGAAGTTAAGCAAAGTGCAAACTTCTTCGGGAAGCTGAAAGTGGTGGAGAATTGGTAAGGGAGTGAGATTTTAGTCCTCCCAAGCCCGGCAATCCCTTGAACACCGTTTGCGAGACCTTTTGTTAAGAATGTAGGTCCGCAAACGAAGAGAAATTTCGATACCGAGACAACCTGACCCGGGTTTGACCCGTCTGTGGACTGGATCTTAACCGCGTCGGACCCGAGGTCGCCCGAGGTGGCGGTGTTTATGAAGGGGTTCTCTGGGAAGAGTCCACAAGTGTTGTTGTTGCACCCAGGTTTGGATGGGCCGTTACAGGTGCCACAGGATTGGGAGTTGGCTAAGGAGCACTGAGCCGAGTGGCACCGAGCCGGGCGGTATGTGGAGGAGGAGTAGCCTCGGTCGCAGTCGACCCATAGGAACCCTCCCCCTAGGTCAAGGGTTACAGGTACTGAGACTGGAGGTGTTCTCTGGGTGAGTTTGGTTGTGTATTGGAGAGTGGAGGGGTCTTTGGTGACCGGGAGGACGAGGGCTTTCGGACGAAACGATGCGGCCGAGGTGGCGGTGACGGAGAGGATGAGGAGTAGAGGGAGTGTTAGGAGGAGGTGATGATAAGTTGTGGAAGCCATGATGTGGTAAGAGTAGTTGTGTGTTGTGGAGGGAAATGATGTGCAGTTTTAAAGGGAGATGTGATATTTTGATGTAGAAGTGTTAAGTCAGATAAACACGTTAAAACACGTATGTAGGTGGTATTTGAAAATGTTAATTGATTGACTCTTGTATATTAAATAATGACATGAGAAGACCGAATAGGTCAAGGATGGCGACTGTGGAGGTGCCAGGACAGCTGCTTGTTTTGGTATCTATAAATTCATCAAGTATATTATATGCAACTACACGATTCGATCGGGAACTTACTATATTGGCCAATGATTCGTCCATTCTCTTGTGTCCTACACAGTCAATTCATCTTAAAAAAGAAAAAAAGAAAAAAAAAAGAAGAAGACTCAATTCCATCTTATTCAATTGTGAGAACGGAGTGGTGGAAGTGATGTAGAGAGCTAGGCTACGTACTCTGGAGCTTCTAAAAAATTTATATGTTCGTATATATTTCTTTTATGTGATGATGATCAAATCCAACGCATGCAAATAAGATAAGATTAAATCGGTTATTACTAAATACTCCCTCCGTTTGGCTTTAAACTTCCTACTTTCTATTTAGGGGTGTTCATCTATAAACTTCATATTTAGAATCTTTTCTTCTTTATACATATAAATACCAAAACACCCTTACTTTTTTATTAAAAGTGGAAGTGGTATATAACCCTATGTGTAATTTTCCACCAAGTGGACCCTAAAACTCATTATTTATCCTACTTTTCTTAAAAACTGTGTTCCGACCCTACGTGTTTTATAGCCGCAACGGAGGGAGTACATACAGTCGAGATTGTGTACCCTATAAATTAAGCTTAGCTCAAAATTGCCGATATAATCAAATTCTTATCTCAATTTCAAATAAGATAATAGAATGTGTGAGAACGTTTATTACTATATTTGTAGTTAAGCCAAAAAATCTGTGGTCAAAGATAGCCTATAAATATCCTCTGTAAACATCATGGCAAACATCATCATCATGTCTCGGTAGTCGGTACACGTTACGTACATGTTGGCCTAATTGATGTTTTGCGTTCTTATCAACCTGGCAAGGTTTTATTTACACGCACGACTTACGGCTTCTAAGCTTGATTTTCTTTAAAAAGAAATTTCTTTAATATGTGGAATTTTTGCCGTGTTATAACAAGATTAGCTCACACTGGATTAATTCAGCGTGTACGATTTGTAAACCATATTGATTGCTGTTTGCTAATTATTAAGAAGAGTGGGGTATATGTACTCTGATCATGCATCAATACAAACAACAACAAAATTAAACGTAAAATTACTTGATCCATGAATGAGTTAACCACCAATTTGGTGTCTGATGTTTCCAAAAAAAATTCATTTGGGGTCTGAACTTGTTTTTTGTGTCATAAAGGGTTTAGGACTTTAGGCTAACTCAATCAATCAATGAGTTATCTAGAGTTTTGATTGAGTGGTTCAAATAAATGCATCAATTATACTCCGTATAAACCTTGTTTTGATAAGTATGCACTGAAACATGCAATTTATTTTTGAATAATTGATTGAATTTGGAATTGACTACAATACTAGAATTTGTTAACGAATCAGAAGTTCACATCAGAATAACGTAGGGTGTACCATTTATTCTTCATGAAATTATACAATTCGCTAAACTTACATTTAGCCATACGAGTGCTAAAATGAAAGTAGTTGGAAGAAAATTAAACAATTACATACGAGTAACAAATTATTACACCCCCTTGAACTGGGAACAACTGGTCCCAAAACTAAGCAAAGAAGAGGTGACACCTAACTTATTGGACTCCAAATCAAACTCTATGAGATTATCTTCCATCTGCTTCCCTCCTACCACTATCGATGTCTTCGCTGTTACACCTCCGTCCATAATTCCTAGACATCTCACATCATTTGAAACTTTTATCATCGAATTTGCACCATAAATCCTCCATTTACTACCCCCATCTAGCACCAAATCAATGATTGGCACCTTGGGACCCGTCTTCGAACCCGCAATATTCTTCGAGCTAAAGCACGCGCCAAACGAGCTCACTGGTGCCACCCTAGTGATGTTCATCGCGGCCGCCTTGGTAGCGAATGTGGTGACAAGAGCGTTGTATATGTTGGTTTGAAGGGTAGTGTACCCGTCGATGGTGCTGAGTTTGGTACCACCCGTTCCATTTTTGTTGATAGTGAGTAAAGTCGAGTCGATTTTGATTGGGGTACCGTCTACTAGTATAGACTTTACGTTGATGAAGTAATCGACCGAGGATTTTCCCTTGTAGAATGTCACACCAATATCGACCGGGTTTACGACTAGAGGAGTTGTAACAAACGACTTAGACAAATCGTTAGTGTTAGGGGGCAGAGTGTATGGACCGCCCCCGAAATAAATTGCACCGTTGATACCCGTGCTAGATGAGGATGGCAAACATAGAGCGAATTTGCGAGGGACATTAAACGCCTTTGCAATCAAATTCGGCAATGCCGAATTTTTCCTAGCCAAACTTAACACACCCTTGGTGTATTGTGACAGCCCCTTCAACACGCTTATGTAACCACACGTGAAGGGGAAATTAGACAATTGTGTTTTCACCAATGTTGGTGTGTTGGACTTGTAAATTGTAATAACATCCGTGATCAAAGGCGCAATGAAATGGCCTTGAACATCATGGGTGTAAAAGTATGGACCATATGGCTCGGCACCACACGTTTGACCCTTAGCTGATAAACAAGTTGGGTAGTCGCAATCGTAGCAAAACTGACTATCGTAAGAGGCACACGTCGCGTTCACGCAACGAACCGGATGGTATGTTTTGCTGTTTGGGACGGGTTCGTAGATAGTTTCGTTGTTACCGACGGAGTTGCAAGTGAACCAGGACCAGGGGTTGGATAAATCGACGGAGAGATAAACTCGAAACGACGGGGTTCCTAGGAGGAAAGATGTGTAGTATTGTGTTCTTGAAGCGTCTTTGAGAACAGGTAAGATGAAAGGGGAGTTTGCTTGTGTTTGTGAGATTTGAAAGGAGAGGAATATGGTAGTGAATGTTAGTAGTGTGATGTAAGTGGAAACTAAGAAAGAGGCCATTTTTTTTGCACTAAAAAGTGGCGAATTGGAATTGATTTGTATGTTTTGTAGATGTGATGTTGTATTTATAGTGAAACGAAGAGAGTGATAAAGTGGTCAATGCTATCAGGGAAGTAATAAATGTGGAAACAAGTTGCGCAAAGAATTGCGATCAAAATGCGTCGACCAGTCAGAAAAGTCCAGCTTGAACTACAACCTTGAAGCTTCATAGTAAAGCCATGGGCTGGATTACCCCGGATTGTTGAGTGTATATTGTTCCAAAGCCCAGTCCAAATAGAAGGGGTCTACCCACATCGTTTGGATACGGATGTAGATTATATTATTATTTTTTTTTAATTTTTGGGGAGAATGTAAAAGTGTATCATTTTAAGCCTTGTGCGATTGGACTGCATTATTATGATTTGATTTGATTTGATTTGAATAACTTGATTTGATTTGATCTGAACTGAATTAATTGATAAATTAACTGCAATTAGACGAATTAATAACTAGAAATAGACTAGATTTATTGATTGTTATTTGGATAATTCTGATTTGATTTGATTTGAATAAATCTGATATGATTTGAATACATTGTTTAATAATTTGAATCGCACAGGGCCTTAGTACTGGTGTTCTGCCTAACATGTTCATATTATTGTGATGATATAAATTCATTTTCGGACATATTTTTAATGTGATAACTTAACCATGATAGAGCTATCAAAAGATTTATAATTTGTCTTTGTAGAAAATATCATTTACATGACACGTAACCAGCTCGAATGCTCGATCAAATCTTTTGCATAACTTTGTGTAACTTTCGACCGTCGCCATTTTTAATCAAGTCATTTTCAGCTAAAATTTCAATGAGGTGAAATTCAAGTCACCTCAATTAATTTCTATATAGGTTTGAATTGGAATTGCACAAGTTTTGGGTCAATTAATTTGGATGATACATACAATTTTGAGTCAAGTTATGGGCCAAATGTAGGCCAGATGACCAAATGTAGGGTGTTCATGTTTTGGTAGTTGGGGTCTATGTCAGTTCCATGTCCTAGTCATTTACATTATGCATAGGATGCCTCTTGGCATGATTTATAAGAGTACAATTATCGATAATTTGATCATGTGGTTGTGTCAAACTGTAATTATTACTGTGGAAAATTCTTGTGGTACCCTCAAACTTTGACAGATTGCACATGGTACCCAATTTGGCAACTTTGTACACAGGGTAGCCCTGAACTTACTACTTTGTGTACATGGTACCCAAATACTAAATTTCGTTAGATTTTTCAGTTAAGTGGTGATGTGTCGGTTAATTGTTAGGTAATTAGTTGATTAAAATATTGAATAAATATTTTAACGGAAAATTCAGGTGGCACCCTTGAACTTTGAGTGATTGCACATGGTACCCAACTTGGCAATTTTGTGCATATGGTACCCCTGAGACTACTAGTTTGTGCACATGATACCCAAATAGTAATTCCCATTACATTTTGTCGTTAAGTGATGAATTATCGGTTAGTTGTTAAGTAATTAGTTAATTAAATTATAGAATTAATATTTTAATAAAAAAATAATATTTCTTCAAAAAATTTGATTTTTTTTTTTATTTTTCTGTTTCGAATAATTTATTTTTTCTCAATTGTTTTTAGAAACACTGAAATTTTTAGGAGTACCATGTGCAAAATGTTGTGATTTCAAGGGTATCGTATGCACAAATTGCTAACTTGAAGGATACCATGTGCACAAATTATGAATACTTTTTAAGAAAAATGATATTTTCGTTATTACTGCAAATTGTTGTATGAGGCGGTCTCACATGTGAGACGGATCCAATAATAAAAAGCTCAATAAATTACAAAAAAAAAAAAAAAACTCATCAACTTTCTTTTTTTTCTCCATTATCTTTTTTCTCTCTCTCCCCTGTAACGTTGGTGCGGGGGATAGGGATATGCATGGGCCTTGGACCCGACCCAAACCCACCGGACTCAACCCATCTGGGTCGGATTTAGGTCCTTGTTTTTTAGGATCTCGCGGGTTTGGGTAAGACCCGAACCCATTGTCAAAGATTTGGGTTGGATATGGGTCTCTTGATTGAGACCCAGACTCGACCCATAGACCCACTTCTTTTTAAAAAAATCCCTAAATTTCTAAAGTGTAAAGCATAATTCTACGTAAAACTAATGCAGCAGACAATAGTAACCTAAAAAACACAACAATAGTTTTAGTCTATACACATAAACTCCATTCATCAAAATTTCCCTCCCTCGATCAATAGTCAATCGTATCGTTTTTGTTGTACGTCGTTGTCGTTCTAGACTTCATCTTGTTGTTTGCCTATGAGAGCTGTATTTTAGTTTTAAGTATTAACTTACGACATTTTAGCACAAATTAATTTGGATGCATCATTGGATTATCTAAATTACATTTTGTAAGGTTTTTAGTATGTATTGGATGAATGTAGTGCATGAGACCCAGACCCTACCCAAATCCATGGGTTTGGACGGGTCTAGATTTGGGTCCAAAAATTTGAGACCCAATAAATATGAGTCAAATCTGGGTCTACCTAAGAGGTCATGGGTCTGGGTCGGGTCCGTTACCCAGACCTTACCCATGCACATCCCTAATAAACAAGAAAAATGACGACCATGGTTTGGCCTCAAACCTTACGTCCACCCTAACCTAATTTCAATAATTTACTATTAGCAAAAGAGTAGTACAAGCACTTATGCAAGTTCCATCAAGAACTTTAACCCCAATATATATCCAACCCAGATATAATAGCGACTCGTTACATAAATGCTTGCGTTGTTCCCCACCCCTAACATCCTTAAGAAAATAAAAATGCAAAATGGTACGATTCTATATGCAGACAAAAAAAATGTGTCTACACCTGATGTGTAGTAAATTTAATTATGGTTGCAGTAAATTTTTAGTGTTTAATTTAGGAATTAGTTAGATAATAGGAAAGTGAGATAAATTAGGACGTTGATTTGGAAAGAAATCTTATATATTTGATTTTACTATTGATGCCAAAAATTTACTGTAAATCATGAATATTTATTTTAATCACATATTCTTTACGGATTGAGATCCCCTAGAGTTGAAAATTAACTCTATACGGTAGAGTTTACTTAAAATGGAAAATTAACTCTACCTTGTGCATTTATCTCTTATTTTCATAAATGCATTTTCAATTATATTTTCCGTTTATGGTAAACTCTACCAACTCTATTAAAAAATAACTCCAGGGGATCTGAATCTTTTTTTTACTATGTACCATTTTGATTTCTGATCTGTCTATATATAGACTACTAGAATCACCCAATAAAAATTAGAAAAGAATAGTTATCTCGATAAGTTTCTTTAACGCATTAGAGATAATAAAAAAGAACCCGATGACACACTTGTTGGACTTATGTTTACCTTGAAAGAATGTTATATAGATCTCAGAACGTTGTAATTTCTAAATGTGTGCACTCAATATATATAATGTTGCATATATAGCAGTTAAAATATCTCAAAACTGATCGGAACAAGAAGCACCCAAAGATAACTTTTCCAAAGACGGTTCTATTCACAAAAAAACATTGCCCTACATCGGTAAAAGTAGGCTGAGAAAAATACGAAATAGTTTATAAGCTGATAGATTAATACTCCCATTATTACCAATCATTTTAGAATGTAACCTTACTCGACATGTGACGAGTCTCCTTCACATGCTTCCCCAACCGAGCAGCTCCAACCCCCATTCCTATGTCTCTTAATTAATCAACTCCCAAACTCGCTCTAGTGTCGTATTCAAGCTGAACAGTGTAAAGTTTGTCTTTCTGCTATGAGCACCGTCGGTCGATGTTGAAGCAAATAGCTAGAGTTCGGATGGAACACTTATCTGCCATTCCATCTACCAAGTATGTACCAACCACCTCAGGAAAGATGAAATGAAAATCATTTATGATTCATCGTGTCATTTTTTTAACCATATAGTTTATTGTTATAATCCCATGTGTTGCATGGACATTTGCATTTCTTGCAGTTCACGTACTAAATATTATGATTTTCCGTTACAAAATGAGCAAGTATTTTTCGCAACTTTTCTCATTCCTACAGGTTATCATTCAACTCTGGCAAATTTCACTTGCTGCAGAACACCATGTTGTCAAATCTCTTCCTGGTTATCCTGGCAATCTCCCTTTTCATTTGGAAACAGGGTAATCTTCATTCCCTTGCTATATTTCTTTTATCGACTTGGTTCCTAGCCTCCTAGGACTCATTTTACGTATTTTGTCAACATTATTGTACTCCTTTTAAAAGTAATTGAGCTAGTAGATATATATTGCGGCTTCATGCATTCATCGACCCTTAACAAACTAACAATCTTGTGCTAGCTAGTCTGCTAGAGGATTTTTTGCGTATACCCGGGAATAGTATTGTATGGTACACTTTCTGTGTCCTATGTATGATATTGACTTAATTCTAGCTACTTTGTCACAATCCACTAAAATACAAAATTAATCTCAAAATAATTAAACTACATTGCTTGACGCAGATTATTGACGGTTTTTTCTCCCAAAATTTTAGATTACCTTGTTTGTCGAAAACAATTCTGCAAAACAATCTATTCATAACGAGTTTGAGTCTATTCGGGAGTCGGGACCTTCTCAAGAAAAATTAACGTTTTAGGAACAGAGGGGGTACAAATGTACAATTATAGTTATTCTGCAAGACATTAATTGAAATGAATGGCGTGCAGGTACGTAGGGGTAGGAGAGTCGGAAGAAATACAGCTGTTCTACTACTTCGTTGAGTCGGAGAGTGATCCTGAAGGAGACCCTCTTCTACTTTGGCTCACAGGCGGCCCTGGTTGCTCTGCTTTCTCCGGCCTCGCTATTGAGATTGGTATGTTTAATTCATCATTCTCATACAAAATCACAAACTAATTCATTTGTAAGTTGTTATAGGTAACGAATGCATACGTGATAATTAAAATGGTTACCCTAGATATATAGTGACTTGTAGCAGGAAAATTAAGCAAATTATGAAATCATATAAGACATCCTTTATTGTGCGTCTCTAAAAGAATAAAATGACTCCCAATTAAAAAAAATCCAACCATCTTCATCGAATGTCTCAAATTATATATTCATATCATATCATGTACCCTTCCAATTAAACAATTTACTTAATTCGTATTACTTTTTTGACCGACTATGTTGGGAAATAATGCCAATCTCCCAGACACGACGAAAGCTAACCACTCGACAATAAAATACAACAGTTGAAAATACACAAGCCAATAAGATGAGACGCGAATTTTAGGGACTAAATACAAGGCAAAACCCTCTAAAAAAGTAGTTCCAATTCAATCATCGTCTCAAATTACAACACCGGATACGAAACACACTACAAATCAGGAACAAAAATAAACTACCCGGCCCTAACTTAGGAGTATAATTAATAACCATTTGTACTGTAGACGAACCTCGTATTGAACTGAGATAAGAATCTTAACCGCAAGAGTCAACTCACGTCTGCAGCTACACTCGCATACCAAGACTTCACCTGTACCTCCATGAGAGAACGAGACCAAAAACAATAATGTCAACTAGGTGAAAAGCCTGTGCGCTACACGGGACACTTTATCACAATCGCTTATTCTTATTTATTAATTTGTTAATTCTCAAAATAAATAAATATATCATGATAACGAATTAAATGTTTGTAACTTAAAATGTCTCCTAATCTCATTAAATCACTTATGTCATTGTACATGGTATTACTTTATCTTTAGGTAATACTCCTTTTTTATAATAATTTTTATAAAAGTCTTAAACTTAAAGACATATCAACCAAAATCATACTTCATATTCCCTTCTCAAAAGTATTTGTAAATGAATCTTATATTGAAATACATTTCGACACGAACTTATTAATGATACATGTATCATATTATTCTAATACATGTAGCTCAAGTTATAACAAATTATGTTATGTTTCATGTAGATAAATTTAATACTTTATGTGAGAGTTTTACAAATATCGGACTCTCATGTCCATTTCTTAATGTTTCATGTAGATAACTTTAATACTTTATGTGAGAAGTCTATAAATATTGAACTCTCTTTAAGCATTGTTTCACTTAACGCCTCGACTACGCTCCAAATGTGTACCTCCGTGAGAGACTTTGCCAATTTTGGTTACGAAATGTTCTAGCTACTAATTACGCAAAAACGGATTTAATTTCCTTTTATACTAAGAAAGCAATAGCATGCAGATACTAACCTTCTACCTAAAGACTTCCCCCCTTTTATTCTGCTGTTATTGATCGTGTTGGGAGTTATTTCTAAACCAATTGAATCGTTCATTGTTAATAATTAGTGCATGATCTATTTTGCATTATTGCATTCTACCAATTAAACTGGATTTTAAGGCAATCGGGTCTTTCATTTAGTCTAGAAGTTGACCTCTACATGACCAGTCAAAATAGCCTTTCAAAGGGGAGAAATCTTTGGGTAGGAGTAGTAGACACATGCACAAATTATGTAAACATAAAATGGCCCACGTGCCATCCAAAGTTAACAAATTAAGTTAGCACTTGGGTTGGATAACCGGGTTTGATTCGACATGAAGCTACTTTTAGATCAAATGAAAAACTTGTTTGTTTAAAATTAAGTGGAGTTGGTAGAATACAATGTAAAATAAAATACATACACCCTCCGTCCCCCTTTAAACACCTCATACCCAAAACGCACTCGTATTGAGGAGAGTATACATACTAATCGGTTGATTAAAGTTCCAAAAAAATTGCATGGAATTTTTGCTAAGATTCTTATCTAACTCACCAAATAATTTTTTTGGAATTTTGATTAACCGATTTGCGTATATACCCTCATCAAAATGGGGGTATTTTGGGTATGGGGTGTTTAAAGGGGGGCGGAGGGAGTACTAATTTTTAAAAGAGAACCATTGATTTGGTTTAGAAGTAACTCCAACATGGACAGTCAAAACAACAAAATCATAATAAATCCAAGGAAGTATATATATCATATCATGTACTCCCTTTGCCTCTCTTTGAACACCTCATATACAAAACGCATCCTTATCGTGGAGAGTGTACACATTAATCGGTTAATCAAAGTTCCAAAAAAATATGCTTAATTTTTTTATTTTACATTGTATTCTACCAACTCCACTTTATTTGGTTTAGAAGTAACTCCAACATGAACAGTCAAAACAACAAAATCATAATAAGTCGGAGGAGGTATATATCATATAATCATGTACTCCCTTTGCCTCTCTTTGAACACCCATATACAAAGCGCATCCTTATCGATCAAGGAGAGTGTACACACTACTCGGTTATTCAGAGTGTGGCACGCTAGGTGAAGGAGCTTGACCAATCCCAATGAGGGAAGTTGTTGTAAGAGTCTTAATTTTTCATTGTGGGACAAGCCATTTTCCATAATTATGGGATGTTACATTGAGAGAGAAAAATAATATCTTAAGAGAAGGAGGGTGACCATTCCTTGAGAATTAAAGAGTTATTCTCGACCTTCCATGGCCCAGGTTTCAAAACCAATCATGTCTGATTCTGTGTAAAACCTGAATATGAATTATCCTCGTTTAAAGTTTGCACATCTGGTCACGCAATATTACTCCAGTGTTTTCCCTAAAATCCTTTATCCCCTTTAATTGTGGCTTTGCTCCCAAAACATTACCCACAAACGTGCATTTTCCATCTTTCTAATTCCTCCCCAATATCATCCTCATCTATTAGAAGCTCATCAAAAGGTGTTGGTTACTTATGCAAGTCCAAAGTCATCCTAATATTTAGCCTACAGCTCACTACATTTCTCCAGGTTTTAGCGGTTTCATTTCTTGCTGAGTGAGCCTTAACATTTGGTGAATCAAGGAAGCTGTTAGAGATTATGGAAGTATTTCTTATTGTATTAGAAATATGATTAGGGAATATTAGACTTATGGTAGGAATAATATTATGGAATAATAGGAGTAGATCTCCGCCTTACGGTACAAATTATGTAACGATATAAATAGGGGTTTCATCAATGTTAACACGACAACACAACTATCATTCTCAACCCTAATTACATCTTGTCATTTCGACATTTTCGTGCTCTAATGTGGTTTTTCGGTGTCCAATAAACCATCCTAATGTGGTTTTTCGGTGTCCAATAAACCATCCTAATGTGGTTTTTCGGTGTCCAATAAACCATCCTAATGTGGTTTTTCGGTGTCCAATAAACCGTCCAAATTTTGGTTTTTCGGTGTCTATCAAATCCATGGCGTCCACCGGTGGGATTTCTTAATGATCAAAGTACTTTAGCCTTACTATTCAATAGTACGTATAACATTTTCTTTAACTACAAACTTTCCCTATACCTACCCTAATCCCTAGGCAAATAATGAAACACAATAAAGTTCCATGTCCGACGTACCCCCTCGGTTATCTATTTGTCATGCATGGCTCCGCACGACGACCCAAAGTCCCTTGTCACACTTCGTTCAACCTTTACTATCTACAATCCGGTCGTACGAATTTCGACCCTCTTACGAATATTGTCGAACCAATTTCGACTTTTTCGTGACAAACTAAATTTGGTCGAACCAATTTCGACCCTTAACAAACTACAAACAATTTTGTTTTTTCGGTTTCCATCAAACTGTACAAATTTGGTTTTTCGGTGTCCATCGAACCGTGACAAACAAACTATGTGGTTTTTCGATGTCTAGTAAACCGTACAAACAATTTTGGTTTTTCGGTACCATCAAACCGAATTATTGATTGGTTTTCGATTCCATCAAAACCGAATGTTGCTGAACAAGGATGAACGAGGCATTGCGGATCGATCAAGCTACTACGGATATTTTTTTTTTTTGTTACCTAATTATTGTAATTTTCAAACCCATGGAAACTTTTGCAAAGTTACCATGAGTTTGAGGGGGGTGTTAGAGATTATGGAAGTATTTCTTATTGTATTAGGGATATGATTAGGGAATATTAGACTTATGGCAGGAATAGTATTATGGAATAATAGGAGTAGATCTCCGCCTTACGGTACAAGTTAAGTAACGATATATATAGGGGTTCACCCCTCATCAATGTTAACACGACAACACAATTATCATTCTCAACCCTAATTATATCTTGTCAGAAGCTAACATATTCAACACATCTAAAATAGGGTTTTTTTTTTCTCATTCGGGTCAATAGCGCAATTCACAGGATAGGAGCCTTGAGACTAGATGAAATAAAATTACCTGAATTGCACAAGGCGTCTCTGATGACATCATGGAGGAAAACCGAAGAGGGTTTTTTGCGAAACTATTTTTGAATATGTCTCTCCCAAATTAATAGTATTAGAACCGTCTTGTTGCGGCAGATTTGAAGGTAGCTTTGGTTTGGGCGAGCGCCTTGGCCATGGCAGAGATAATTTTCTTTTGTTCGTAAAGATCGTGGCTGCACATAGGAAAACTGTAATACCCCAGATTTTAAATGAAGGTTCGAAAAGATTAAGGGCTCATATAAGGTGCTTAAAAGGAATGATAGTGCTACTCATACCAACAAAGTCGACTTTTGTTTTAGGAAGGCCATGTGATAAGAAATTCAAAGTTAAGCATGCTTGACTGAGAGTAATTTCAGGATGATTGACTTCCTGGGAAGTTTCCAGGGTGCGCATGAGTGATGTCAAAATGCGCCTAAATGACTTTTTGGTCAGTGGGGTCAGCACATAGTCTGACAAACTGCCATAGGTGACTATTTTCGACTCAAGCGATGAGACGGGTGGTTACAAAAACTCTCTCCTCACACTAGTTTTCCTTTTCCTAAAATCCTTTTATTAGCTTGACATTATGACATCATTATAAATTAGATCCAAAACAATTCTCACCAACAAACAGGCTATTTGTTATTTTTAGTAATAGTGTTAAACTTGCAGTGCGGTTATAAAATTCATGGTAACATTAGTTAAATTGAAGTGTCTAATTTTTATACGTTTACTTTTAATGTTAATAAAAATCTTGCTAACTTGTTAATAATGGAGCATTTTTTAATGGGGTGTCTAAAGGTTGACGGAGGGAGTATAACTATTATAGTCTATAATATCATTTTAAAATCACCAACTATTTGAGAGTACAAACACAACTTTAGAATACATGACTATGATAATACTTTAACCTAATAGGTACTAACAACCAGCTCCCTCCTTTATAGTTGCGTAGAAATGTATTTGTACCACTATCTCTGTATTTCTTTACATTCCTAAGTCTCTCTCATTAGATAACTCATATTACATGTGTGAAATGTATGTTTTTCTTAGCAATATCAAGTAAAAAGCAAGATAGATGTTGCACCTTGAATTAACATGTAACCTACAAACATGGTAAATGAATAGCAATAAGACACCATGTTTGACATCTTATTGTCAAACATCTCAACCGAAAAAACTCATGCTAGGAGGAAGCTGAAAGACCTCTTCAAATAATTATAGCGACATAATTAGCTTTTCTTTTAATAGAATAAGGTCCAATATGAGTGTGACACGTAATCGACTACGTACCTTTTACAAAGTGGCTACAAAATTACTCATACTATGACACATATAATTTGTGTAATTATTTCCTTTTACAGGCCCATTGACTTTTGTTGATAGTCCTCAAAGTTGGCAATCAGAAATACCAATGCTTCAATCAAATCCTTATACTTGGACAAAGGTACCCTTAGTTTATCTTTTAATACTTTCTTTTTTATGGTTAAACAACTTTCCTAGATTTCATTGCATACAACATCAAGACGTACATAGTTAAGTTGTGTAGAGTGATCCCCTAACGAGGAGTTCTAGGGTGCTCGACAAGTACCGCAAAACAACATAATAAATCACTTTTAAAATAACCTAATAAATTTTTCTAAAAGAAAAAAATTATCAAGTTATATTAGATATAGTTTGTACAATGTATATATAAGCATAAAAGATTAAATAAATGCAAATAACCATTTTTTTTCTATTTTTTTTGTTATTTACAATATAATTTATAAAATATATCTAAATAAAAATAATGGACGATGTAGATTGATTTGTAACATTATGGATGATTGAGATGATGAGTCTTATACTACTTTGCGGTACTTGTCAAGGACCTTAGACTTACTCTCCCCTAACCATATCATTTCCTTTGACTGATTAAGTTGATGGGCAACCTTGTTGCTTCTTCTACATAGGTACATGAGAAAATGAAATAGTACTACGCCAGTGACAAAATGTTGAAACTAAAATACCATGACTATGCTTATTGATACATTTTTTCACGAAGCCTCATGGTAGATTAAAGACGGTCAATTTCCAAATACTTGGTGATAAAAAAATCTGAGTCACATGCCAACTCTAACCAATATCTTGCATTGCGAGGTTCTCCTTCCGGCACATCTTCATTATTCGAAACTCTTTGGTGACTAACAAGCAATATTGTTTTGCACATCAAAAGTTCCTAATCACTGCTCAAAAACCTCTCCTTTTCGTTGGAGCCTCATTTGATCTACATCTACATTAACCTTATACGTCGCCACGCTAGTGAGGAGTAATAACCAGCTCTTGGGAGCACCTTTAGAAAGGGCTCGATCAAGGACCATCTTCTTAGCATCATTGTATTTCCAACATAACTCCATCTCTCTATGTACAATAAGCATTTGTTCGTTACTCAACTTTTAAATCTCCCATTATTTACGGGGACCCAATTACCCCATGCAAACTTTTATTGTAAATAATGTATAAACTTTTGGATTATTTTGTAAACATTCAAGGTTATTTTGCAAGACTATCGAATTGTTTGATTAATTTGTCAAATTTTCGTTCTTTAAACAATGTATGTTTCTACGTTGAACGCTGATCAACATTTTCATTTTGTGAAGTGGTTAAACCCGATTTCTGAAATACGTAAAATATTTTCTAAACAACTTGTACATGTTTTTGTTCTCTTGTTAGAATCATGAAATTTTTGTTTAGACATACAATACTCCTAAGTTTTTCATTATCGGGTTTTCATGACATACACATCTTGTGAAAATGTTTTGTTGCAATGCTTTTAATATACTTAACTTCAATGCTTAAATATTTGGCACCCCAGTTGAGTGTGAGACTTAAATGGTATTTAATTTTTTATGGTACATAACCTCAAAATTGTTCCTTTACTTTTTATGTATGTCCCATGTATTCCTAGTTAGGAATTAGAATTTTCCTTAAATGTGAAATGTCGTTCTTTCCATTCCACATCACATTTTGTCAGTTTCAATGTATAAGAACTTAGACCCACAATGGAAAAACTCTATATTTTTTGTTCTTAAATGATCTCACTTTAATATTATATTTCTTTCTCTCTCCTTGGTTTCCCGAGAACTAGTTTCTTAAATAAGAACACAGTTCTTATTTTGGCCTTCCACAATAAAAGAACTTGCAATTTGGTTTTTTATTTCAGAACTCAAGATATAAGAAGAACCATTGCCATTTGTTTGCCAAGTCGTTAAAATTGGAAATTCTTAGAAAATTCTGCTTTTAATGAGTGTAGGAAGTTACTTTAAGTGAGACTTTTCATAAGAAGGTCTATTCTTTGGGACTAACCTAATTTATAACATTCAGGTTGCTAGCATATTGTTTGTAGATGCGCCTGTGGGAACAGGCTTCTCATATGCAACAACTAACGAAGCTTACTATACGAGTGATATTGATCAAGCATCAGATATTTACGAGTTTTTACGAAAGGTACATGACCTTAGTTTCTAGTTTCTTTATATCAATCCTATAATGATATCTCTGATAACATTTTTGTTCACTTGTGAAATACGCAGTGGCTTATGGACCGCATTGAATTTCGTAAAAACCCTCTATACATTACCGGGGACTCTTATGCTGGTAAAATCATCCCTATTGTCGTCCAGAGTATATTTAATGGTAACTTTTTTTCTTTGTTCTTAGACAATATACTCAATTTATGTTTTTAGGTTCAATCTATTACTAAATTACTAGTTTATTAATCCGTGCAAAATTGCACGGGCTGTTAATTGTATAACATTGTTATGAAATCTAACTTAATTATGCTTATGATGATTGTACTGAAATTATCGTAGTTGATCGATGGAACTTAAAACAAATAGGATACGACAAAGAATCTTCTAATTATCAAAAATTTCTTAAATCTCGTAACTCAACTTGATTTAACCCGTCCTTTATAGGGCATGAACCCGTTTTTAGTATCCATTAACTTATTGACTTGACCCATTAAACCAACACATTTGTGGGTCAAACCCGACCTCCCCCGTGACACATAATACAAGACGAAATTAAGTCCATGAATGAATTAGAAGAAGAATAACTAATTTTAGTTCACATAATAACTCAATATCTACATTTTACTTTTAAATTGTTTAAAATTACATATTCAAAGTCATAAATATGATTAAAATAGTATTATAAAAATGTAAACTCCCACGATTCATTGTGTTCTTCATGGTTTATTTTGCATGTTTTTATTGTAATTAATAACATGCGGTGGAAAGTTGTAGTTTTATTATTAAAAACAGGCACAATGATATACTCTCGTCCGTATTGTGACCTACCCCGAAATGATCATTTTCTAATTGACCGGTGTATGACCCATAGTCGTTTGCTTGTGCTAATTGCATGGGTTATTATATTATATTTCAAGAACTTTAATTGATTTCCCTTAATTAAAGCAAAATACTATTATGACTATGAAAAGCTTAGTCGAGGTAACATAACCTGATTCAACTCATTTGTCCTAGGTCATGAACCCTATTTTATTTTGTGAATTATGGTCAACAATAACCTAAACCAACTTTTGACCGACATATCTCTGTCAGAGATAACCTGACTCTTTGACCCGTTTTGACCCTAGTATCTAAGTTATGCTAATATGGTAATAGCAAATATAGGATTATGCTATATTTTTTATATTTCAATCTATTTTTTTATTTAGACGATTAATAGATGCATTTTATGAGATATGGACCTTTTTTTAATATGAATTGTGACCATTTGTGACCCAAACCAGTGTTGACCCACATATTTTTTTACCCTATATCTGAGGTTTTTTTTTAACCGGGGTTTAGAGAGGAATAAGATTAGGTGACCCTTCTAATCAAAGGTATCGAATTTGAGGTTGTTATATAAGGGTGGTAATAACCCGTTTTAACCCATACCACTTCGTCCCAAATTAAACTTCCCATTCATAGTATTAAATGAGAGGATTTCAAATTATATGGGAAGTTTAAATTGAGACAGAGTGGTATATATTTTTACTCTAAATGCAAGATTTCACGGATTGTTACATCAAAATCACAATAACTGTGTTTTATGGTATACTTTTAATTATTCGATGTGTTCTCATGTGTTCGGATCAATAAATGCATTTTATGGCTCATGAACATGTTTTTAGTTATGGATTGTAAGTTTGTAACCATTTATGGCCTAAATCCGTTTAGACCGATTTTTTTAACCCTAAATTTGATTCAACCTATATGTTGACCTGATTTATTGTATAACTTAGACGAAATGAAGCCCGAAAATGCACTAAAGTTATATAAACGGAAAATTCACGTGGTACCCTCGAACTTTGACTGATTGCACATGGTACCCAACTTAGCAACTTTGTGCACATGGTACCCTTGAGCTTACTACTTTGTGCACATGCTACCCGGATACTAATTTCCGTTAGATTATCAGTTAAGTGATGATTTGTTAGTTAGTTGTTAGGTAATTAGTTGATTAAAGTTACTAATTAATAAAATCAAAAAATTAAAGAAAAAATCAAAATTTTAGACTTCTTAAAACAAATCCAAAAAATATTTTCATAAGACAAAATCCAAAAAAATTGGGTTTTTTTTATATAAAAATATAATTTTTTCTTAGAAAGTATTCATAATTTGTGCACATGGTACCCTGCAGGTCACCACTTAGTGCACACGACACCATTGAAATCAAACAATTTGCACATGGTATTAGAGCCCGTTCGGTATCACTGCCGTTTTCAGTTTTTTGTTTTTTTTTTGCGTAAAAAATTCAGCTAAATAAGTTGCAAAAATTAATTTAAACTGTATGTTTCTATAATAGTCATACAGAAAATGAAAAATGACAACTGAAAACTGCACTTTTTCTGATTTTCAAAAACAGGACTTTGGTTTTCAAAAAAACAAAAAACAAAAAACTGAAAATAGAAAACGATACCAAACAGACCCTTAAAATTTCAGTTTTTAAAAAAAAAAATTAGAGATAAAAAATTTGAGACAAAAAAACTGTGGAAAAAAAAAATCAAATTTTCTAAAAATTTATTATATTTTCTAAAAATCTTTTAGTATCCAACGGACCGTATTTACATGTCCAGAGTGATATTCTAAAACTAATTATTAGCCCATACTATCAAAGTCTTAAAGGGCTAAACGTAAAAACTACAACTACAGGATACAAAACCCACCAAATTGAGGATGAATAATGACACTAATGGAAAGTCTAAGAGGTGTGTATACCAAATAGCCAGCCTGCGTGCGTTTGCTCATGATCAATGGTCATTGGCCAAGGAAATTTCATCTAGGACAATCCCCTAGAGAGTACAATATGGATCTTTGATCAGATTACCTCGTAAAATCAACGAATTCACCAATAATAATTCTATTCAAACATAGCATATGGCCTGGAAATGTCGTTTCCTCAAAGTAGAATATTTCATTCTATACATTTAATTTCGAAAGAGAAATCATTCACAATATATATTATGATTAGCAGAAATGTGAAATTTAAAAATTGTACATACATGCATTTAGCTAGATTTTACAACATGATTTCACTATTAGATGTAAGATGTCATAGGGAACCAAGAAAAGGAAAAAAAAAACCACAAAAATGCTAAATTGCTAATGCATAGTATTGGTAGGAGAAAACGATATAACCTGGCTTATGTATTTCAAGCACTGGAAAATGTATTCGATGCTTTCGAAATGATGGAGTGTTATTGTCCTTTTGTATTGGTAGGGAGAGGTTAAAACCCTAAGAAATAATAAATGGATTTTGGAAAGAATCAATGTGTTGTATCCCGAATCATTAATATGCTCATTTTAATTCTGGTTGAGATCATGCTCTAGAACTAAATAATAACAATTAACACAATTTTGGGGAAAATTATTGTATACACCCGAGAGTACGTACTCTCGTTTATCTGGTTGTGTACATTAACATAGAAGTTGATGTACTTTTACTCTAATTTGATGTACTTTAAGTACAATTTTGTGTATTCTTTGTTTAAACGGTGTAAATTTACACATCAAACCATTTTCGCATAGTTTTGCTAATATTTATAGTATTTGGAAGTATAAAGATGTTGAATAATACAAAGATGTACTCGATCTTGAAGTACAAAGATGAAAATATCGATTATCAAATCATTAGAGTCTCTTAATGGATGAAAAATGTTTACTTAAATAGGTTAGAACCTAAAAATATCAATTCAAAGTTTTATTAATCTATCTTGGTTGCAAATGACTAAAACTATACATAAATTATCCACTAAAGTACAAGAAAAACTTGCAAAAGTACATGAAAACCCCGCTAAAGTACATAAAAGCAAATTCGGGAGTACATAGTACCGAGAGTATGGTATACATGCCGCAATTTCGGGTGTATATATGATATATTCTAAGGTTAATTATCTTTTGTATTTTATTTTGAACGATTTGTGCCGTTTTTAAATGAATTTGTTTTGTATAGCTATAATTTAGGAAATTATGGTTATTATAAGATTTGTGGAGTAATTTTTTTGGTAAAGATTGATATCGTGCAAACTTGTTTAGGAAAAATATTCTATAATTTATTTTTCAGATTTCATGTGGTTAATATTGAGATCTGTTAGGAAAGTTTGGATTTCGTCAGATTATAATGTAGGATTTCACACTTTAATTACCCTTATTTTTGGAATGCTAATTATTTCGCAGTGTTTTTTAATGGTAAAAAATAGATGGATGATGTCATCGATGATGTGGCGATGATGTCACCGCTGAGGTGGATAGGCTAAAAAACTGTGAAATGTACCGGTAATTATATAATATATATGATAAATAAGGATTTTTCTCAAAGCAATATATAGTATAACTGGACATAGACCTGATTTACTTTTCGTTATAATTTTTGAAAATAATATTATGCCTTTGACAACAAAGTCAAATTAAAGAGTGATTCTACAATGGCTACCAAGGTATGGTACTTGGTAGCCATTGTAAATTTGACTTTAAAATAATTTTAGGATAATTATGAAAAAAAAAATTAAAAAAGTTTATGTACAGTTTTGGCACACTGACAAAACACCCAGCCCCCATTTTTTCTCTCCCCTCTCCCCCCAACCCCTTTCTCAGCCATGCCTGCCACCTCCGACCAGCAAACGACGGCGATCCTGCCTAGGCCATCGTCGGACATTGTTGTCGCGCCCAAGGTTATCCACACGCGATTCTTGCTCCTCTTAGCACGCCTCTTTCCCACACCTCTCCCTTTGACTTCTGGACCCCCGACGCACGAAAACCCGTTTCAGCCCGTCCCGCGGCCCTTTCCTAGCATCACATGTCGCCGGCGATCCTCTGACAATCCGCGCCTCTCAAAGAAAAGGAGATGAGAAAGTGAAACTTGAGATGGAACGGAGGGTGTTGGTGACGCAAGGGCTGGGTAAGGCATGCGGTAGTCGGCGACCATAGGGTTACTCGGCTTGGGCGACGGATTGGCCATAGTTGACTTGAGCAGGCGGTGGTTGCTAGGGTGGGGACGAGGAGGACAGAGAAATTGGGGTTATGTCTAATACTCCGTATTTGTTTTTTTTCCATCAAAAAATATTTGACTAAATAATTACTTTTAATATTTTATGGTCAAATCAATAGATGGCTATGATTTATTTGATGAAGATCAATGGTTATTATTACTCCCCTATAATGGCTACCAAGGTTTGGTAGCCATTGTAGAATTGGTACAAATTAAATGCAACACTTTTTGATATTATAATGAACACAATTATTCCAGTTCACAAATTGTGTAACTTTGACAACATATGCGTGCCAAGTTAAACAAAAAACTCGTGATTATGCTCAACCAGAATATTTACTTGTTTCTTTGGAGGAGCTAATAACAATTTAAGAGATTGATGTTTCACGTCATAAGTTAAAGAAAGAAATTAGAAGTTTATTAAATATTTTTCCCGCTAATTAATGTAGGAATTACACGAGATATATTGCATAGGACCATAGGTGATAATTTATCGTTTTAAATTGTGACTTACTCCGTCTTATTGATTAATCCTTCTATACTATTAAAAAATGCTTTTTTGTATCTCTCACATTAACCGGAGATTTTTAGAGAGTTTTGAGAATTTTATAATATTAAAAGTATTTGTTGTCCATATAAACACAAAAACTCACATACTAAATTTAATAATATTATTAAAGTATTTGGTATCCATCTAAACACAATAATAAACTCTATTTCTAACCATACATATATAAGGTCCCCATGATCCATCAGACAACATCCAAACTGATCTGAATTGGAGTTTTATATATATGCTGACATAAAGACACGATTCATTGCTTCCGCATCTGACAACATTCAAACTGATCTGAATTGAAGTTGTATATATATGCTGACATAAAGACACGATTCATTGCTTCCGAACTAAATTAACTACTCCGTATTTTTCAAGTTGTATCATAAATGACCTAATTCTCATATCCTATTTGATTGGATACTAATCCCTGATTATATATAAAAACATATATTAATTTTTTTGGATGTTTAAGTGTTTAGTCGTACATTATCTCCCACGGTGAGAATTATAGTTTTCATTTTATATATATTTTTTAATAGAAAACATTATCATGTGACCCGTGTAATGCACGGGCCTTCATCCTAGTACTACGATAATATTGGGTGAGTTGGTTATTACTATTAGGTGACTAAGAAACAAACTTTACAATGCAAGTGCAATGCGCTCTTAATGGTGTGCTCCTCTGACCTCTTAATTTAAACAATCAGACATCCCCCAAATTTACTAGGTATATTGAGTTCATAATAACCAACAACCTTACATTACTATTTATCTTTTAATTTAGATGTGCAAAATTTAGTTCCTTATCTTGTTTGTCGTGAAAGATTTGGTTCGAGTCCTCTAATACCAATCATTGGTTGATTGTGTTAATTAAGAGAGTTTTCGAATCCATTTTTTATTAATTAGTTTGTTTATTTTTAATATGTTCCTTCATATCGACAATGTATTTCATTTTCACGTGTGTAAATTGCATTACATGTAGCATAACTTGAAACTTATTTTCCTCTATCATCAATAATATATATCGTTCTCCATTATTGAACTCATAATAATGAGTTTATGTATTTTAAGGAATGGAAATTGGAGTAGCGCCTCAAATGAATCTTAAGGTATGTATTTCTGTCCTAAAAAAAACTAACCTATATACAAACAATGTTTTTTTTTTTTTTTTATCAAAACTAATTTTGAGCTCATATAAAGAAAATAATGCGTCTTAATGTCGAATTTGTCGTGCCATGATTTTCGAAATCCAAATACCGTATAATGATTTCTCATCTATGTATAAAAATATAGATGACATTACAAATTTTGTTAAACGAGTACATCTAATTGGAAATAATAGGCAATTTCTCAATAAATTATTATGAGACCACTTTATTATGTTGCTTTTAGCCATCGTTTTAGTTTACGCTCAAACCATGACTTATGATTTTAGGGATTAGATGATAAAAATTACGGAAAATTCCCGTGGTGCCCCCGAACTATGTCAGAATGCTCGTGGTGCCCCTATGTTTGAAACTTGTACACTGCGGTGCCCCCGAACTTTACCCCAACCGGCACATGGTGCCCTTTCCACCCTTGATCGTTAACTCCGTTAATCCTTTGACCGTTAAATGATGACATGTCAGTGATTAGCGGTTGGCGAGAAAGTTAATTAAGGATTAGCTATTATTTAATTAAAAAAATTAAAAAAAAAAAGTTTCTCAGAAACTCGAAAAAATTAAAAAAAAAAAAATCAAATTTACAAAAATTAGTACACGTGGTGCCGTTAAACTTTACCCCCCAGTGCACGTGGTGCCCCTAACTTCAGTCCCCAGTGCACGTGGTGCCCCCTAACTTTACTCCCCAGTGCACGTGGTGCCCCTAACTTTACTCCCCAGTGCATGTGGTGCCCCTCTTATAACATGAACTAGATTTCATGGAATTAATTTAATTTCAATGTGTGTTTGGGGAAGGTTATGAGTGTTTTGAGAAGGTAGGGATTGTTTTACAAGCTTATTGGGGGTATGATGTTGTCTAAATATATACAATAATGAAGTTTACAACGGCTATTTTTTCATTTTCATACTAGCTGTTACACAAGAGTCAGAGGGGCACCACGTGCATTGGGAGGTAAAGTTAGGGGGCACAATGTGCATTTGGGGGCAAAGTTCAGGGGCACCATGGACACTAATTTTTGTAAATTTGAATTTTTTGGTGAAATTTTTTTGAGTTTCTGAGATTTTTTTTTAATTAAATAATAGTTAATCCTTAATTAACTTTCCCGCCAACCGCTAATCACTGCCACGTCATCACTTAACGGTCAAAGGATTAACGGAGTTAACGACCAAGGGTGGGAAGGGCACCATGTGCCGGTTGGGGTAAAGTACGGGGGCACCGCAGTGTACAAGTTTCAAACATAGGGACACCACGAGCATTCTGACATAGTTCGGTGGCACCACGGGGATTTGCCGTAAAAATTATTTACAATTTACAAAATAACCGTTTTACTAATCCCAAATGAGAGGTTATAGTCATAAATGATTTTTAGTACAAGGGTTATAATGGTCCCTAACTACGTAAAAGAGGTCACAATATGAACATATAAGATAGACTCACGATAAGTTATTGCATTGTGAGACCCTCTGCTAATGACTGACATGTCAATATGCATGGGATTAGTTTTGTTAATGAGCGCAGCGTAGATATTTGTCAATTAGGTCATCTATTTGGTATTGGCATTACTACGACGTCTTGTATATATGTAAGAGCCGTATCGCGATTATTCGTTCTATGTAAAGAAAACGTTATTGTGAATTCGTCTCACACAAAACTTGCTCGACTACATATCAAGTATAAACTTGCTAAACATTGATATAACTATCAATTCTATTGTTGGAGGACAAAAAAGCCATTATGTTTGTAAAACAAGAATTGTTCATCTCATGTATTAGTTGCTTTTAGGAAGACCTGATACTTTTTTTCTTTTTCTTTTCTTTTTTTTTGCGAAATTGTATAGTTTATGTTACAAATTTTACAAAAACGACATGAACTTTAATTTTTTTTTAAAAAGAAGAATAACTCTTTTTGGTCAAGTAGCCATGAATTATAAGAGTGTTTTACTTACATGGCCGTACTTGACTGGTTATTCCAACGAGTTAAGTTAACTCTGATGAATCTAGCCCTTTTACCTCCCAAATTCCCCCTTATTTATCCACATGAGTATCCCACCCACACCAACTAAAACCAAAAATTTTGTACTGAATTCTTTAGAATTTCCGATAGTTAAATATAAATATGATTAACCAACTAGCCTCGCTCCATATCTGATCATCCCTCAATATCATTGTTCCCATCCTCGTACAACCCACTACATGTTTTCCATGCTACCCTTATATACTCCCTCTTATTTTATCTCTCAACAACATATTTCATTCCCTTGAGTTACATTCCTTTATCAGTAGTATATTCTACAATAAATGCACGTCTCATTATTTGATACTCACTGTGCAACATTTATTTATGAGAAACTATTGCAACCATATGAGAAAATTAATTAAAGGAAGGAAAATTGGGGGTCAACTAGGGAGAAAAAAGGAAAGTGGCCTGTAGAGAGAAGTTTGATCAACTTTGTTTTTGCTCCCCCAGAAAATGAGTATGGTCTTGGAAAATAAGACATACCTTATAAAATAGGGCGTGCCAATTTTTTTTATTAAATATGTCTTTTGAAAATTTTGAAAAAAAAATTCCAAGAAAAAAATATGCTAAAATTATCAAGTTTCATTTTAAAATGAAAAGTTTTTAATATTAACATTGTCATCAATAATCTAGAATTTTAATTCGAATGGTAGCTTTAAACCTGAAGATTATGTCGCCAATCAATTTTGATTTCATATATACGCTAGCATACTAAGTCTGTTTTTTTAATCGTTATTATAGGGTTATGTTATCGGGAATCCAGTGACGACAAAGGAAGATGCCACCAAATCCAGATACGAGTACAGTCAACGTGTATCTCTCTTATCCGATGAACTTTTTGAGGTAAAAGGTTTTTGTGTACATAATCTCATGACTCATGAGGACCTATAAACTCAAGTTTATAATTGTTGTCCTTTGACATTTAGTTGGCCTATGATTTCAGGACTCCTTAGTTTTCATTAATGGAAGAGTTTCATGAGTTTTTGTTTATTATTATAAACATATTTAGATATCTGGAAGCATTTAACATCTTTTTTTATTGCAGACAACTGCGGTTAGTTGCAAGGGGACTTATGAGGATGTGGATGTTGATAATATAAAGTGCAAAACACACATTCAAGCTATATTAAATGTGAGTTACATAAGATATCTTGGAGTGTCATTTCTATTTGTTACATGTGTTAGTACGAAACTATAAGGCATATCAATGGTCTTTTAAAATAGTTTTTAATTGATTGAATATCTAATTTATATGTGCGATGTAAAACATAAGTAAAGTAGTCATTACTTAAAAAACCCAAATTATAACCTCATTATAAGGCCAAGAAGTAAATTCTAATACCTTTTTAATGAAGCATTAAACTAGTCATCCTAGAAGAAGTAATTTTCTCCTATGGTAATTCCTTTGACATTTTGTTTGCCTAAGTTGAAGTAAGTGTAAGAGTCTCGCAAAAAAACTTTCTGTGTCGAACAAGCATTTTGATTAGAATTATTTCACTAAGTATAATGTTAACTACATGACATAGGACTATAGGAGTATTCATTTAATTATAGGCAAGAAAGACAAGGTTTTGGTGAACCTTATGATGGTAATGAATGAATTTCAAATTGAACATTTTGAGTACATTAGTGAAAAATATTAATAAACCTTGAGATACATATATGTATATGTATATATATTATGAGTAATGCTACTAGAGATTTAAACAAAAAAAATCATGTTACTAGGAAAACAAGAGTTACTTTAAAAGTTCAAGTACAAATGCTAGAAGTGCTCTTGTGGTTTTATACTAGGATTGTAAGTGAAGCATAACATTCTTTACAGTAAAATGTATTCTTTTTGTATGTAATTTGATTGAATGCGGCCTTGTCTTGACCAAAATTTTGGCGAGATTGAGTTCCTACATCGTCGCTTTTTCAAGTTTAAACTGTGGTGTCTTTTGACCCTTAATAATTGGTTAACGATTTTGTATTTAGATTTATATGAGAATTGAACCTTATTTTAATAATATTGCTCATAAAAATTCTGATCATTGTGCAAGACCTTAATTTAACAATTTTGTATGTAGATTTATATGAGAATTGAACCTTATTTTAATAATATTGCTCATAAAAATTATGTATCAATTGTGCAGGACCTTAATCCATTATTCGGCGCAAATGTTTTAGAACCTGCATGTTTGACACCTCAAACTTTATGCCGGGTATTTCGTATAAAATTTACCTTTTCAATTACTCACAATCTTTTTTTATTTTATCGAGAGATTAAATATCGTCTACAATACCCAAGAGAAAAATGTTGTTATTGTGTCATCGAACTTGTACAAGAAATATGTAAAGAAGTTTGAATAGCTACTAAGGATGTAAAGAATGACAGAAGTAGGATGAATTTTTTTTTTTTTTTGCTTCTTCTTAGCAGCGAGGGTGCCCTTATTCATTTAAAATAAATATGAAATTCGCTACCAGTCGAGGGATGCTTTCACCTTCAATGTAATAAAATATTCGTTGCTTGATTGCGCATGACACTTTTTTGGGAAAGATGGCCAAAGAGAAAGACTAATACATCGTTATTGGCCACATGATATTTTCATTGTGGTAAATAATTTGAGCTAACTTGAAGACTAGGCCCCTAGGGGGTCTTTCTGAAAAATGAAGCCATCAAATAAATTCATTGTTAAAGTGTGTAACTATGAAAAGGTAAGAAGAAAGAAAATAATAGAGAGATTGATTCTAAAGAACCATTTGGTAGGAAATAGTGTACTTAAACACTTTAAATTTGCACTCATGTGTAGAAGACTTAAGCCATTCAATCTCATATAAGCTGTAGTTCATTTTTTTTATACATATAATGTTGCCTAAATAATAGAACAATGTTAACATTTTCATTATCTTTTATTGAGTTTTTTTTTTGATCCAACGTCTTGTTTTCATTTCTTTTAAATTGCAGGAAACAAGTTATGAACTTTTAGAGATTTGGGCTAATAAATTAAAAGTTCAAGAAGCTCTTCATATACGAACGGTATGTTTTGCTATCACTGCGTAGAACATGGATAACATTTAAGCAAAATAGATGTGTAATCAACGTAAATGCTGAATAAATTATCAAGATCCATAAAAGAGAATAATTTTTGTCTTTTTTAAATTAAAGTTTTTACTTCTTATTTTTTCAGGATACCAAAAGTCATTGGATTCGATGTAATGAATCTTCTGCATATACATACAATGTTGACGACTCTTTTATCTACCATAAAAACCTAACCAAAATGTTCATACGAGCACTAATCTACAGGTAGAAGCATGATGATTTACTAGAACAATGTATTGTTCAAATTTTCTCATGTTGTACAAAATCAGGTTGAACTAAGTGTTGACTTCTAAAATGCAGCGGTGACCAAGACATGAAGGTATCTTATGTTGGAACAATAGAATGGATTAAGAAATTAGCTATCCCTATCATCGATGATTGGCATCCATGGTTTGTAAAAGGTCAAGTTGCAGGGTGGGTCTTTCAACCTTTTACTGATTTTGGTTTATTAATAAAATCTTACCAAGTATCCATGATGGCACCCTCTTGAGTTAGGCTATGTATCTCACGCACTTGACTCATGGGGCATCGATTGGTTCAGAAGCAACATGGTACGATCAACTAGCCTATTATTAATTTAGTGGTTTGATGAAAAATGCAGGTATAGTACTAAATACTCCAATGGTCACTACAATTTAATGTTTACTACCATAAAGGTATAGTACTCGTTTAAAAATGCATATCACTGGTTTTTTAATCCCCTTGTTTGACATAAAATAGTGTACATATAATTCTTAACTGCATATGTTTCATCTGTTTTCTCATTGAAGTTTCTTTTGATCAACTTAGTATCTGAATCCTCTCAAATTGGTCAATTACACTACAACTCATCGATTAGTAAAGCTTATAATATATTGCATATGTACATTGCAGGGAGCAGGTCATACAGCCCCAGAGTATAAGCGTCATGAATGCCTCAACATGATAACAAAATGGCTAGGTAGATATCCTTTGTAATATGAAAGATGTAACAAGCTTAAATGTTTGCCTTACAATATTCTGTTTTTAGATAATGAAGTAAGCGCACTATGAGGTGATCTTAGAATTAAATAAATCTGAAAAAAAATTAACTAGTCGAACAAATCCTTACAACTAACGAAGCTAAGTTATTTTCCTGATAAGTAATAGCAAGTTATTTCAGGTTGCCACCAATCACGAACCTATTTGTACCCAACTCTCAAGACCTTTCTCTCCGCACCCGGCCCGCACAACATGTCCCAACCTCGACCCGACTTCCCTTAGCACTGCCCCGTTAGTGTTCACCTTAATCGTTCCCATCAGAGGTGGTCTCCAGATCTCGTCACCCACCTCCTCTTCATGAGCTTCCTTCTTCAATTCTTCATCCCACCCACAACAACTTGGTACGAATTAAGAAACCTGACAGCCTTGTGAGCCAACTCACCGTTCCTAATTTGACCCCTTATGCACCACGTCGTTCCTTCTATTCCAAATGGCCCAAGCTACCACCCATGATGGCCAACGCCTCAATCCGAACTCTGCATCAGCTTCGCCTCTCCTTCTCCACCAGCTCAATCCCTCTCCTACAACTCGACCATTCCTCTACATACTCGCCTAGCTTCTCTCATACCCACGTTGACTCTCGCGGCATTACACCAGAGCGTGTGTGTCACCCTCCTAGCCAAGACATGTGTATTTTAACACCCGCTAAACTATATTGATGTGAACCCGTCTTGACATGCATCTTTTTAGGTCAAACCTGACCTAACTAGTGACCTAATCAAACTCGTAATTAAGACAAGATTAAGCTGATGATGGATTACGAAAATATAAATCAAATACTAATAATACAATCAATTTTACTCATATACTTGTTTAACATTAATATTCGAAGTTTATCTGATCAAAATACTATAGTTATTATATATATTAAGACAAATACTTTCTCCGTTTGGCTATAAAATGTGTAGGGTCGATCGACACTCTTGTGAAGGAGAGTGTATCTACTAATTGATTCATAAAAATTTCAATCAAATTGTATGTAGGGATAGCTTAGACTTTTTATCTAACATGGCATGAAGTTTTTGTGGAACTTTTTCTTTGGTTAAAATTGTAAGTAAATTAAATAAGATCTAAATGATCAGTTAAAAAATGAAGTTATACGAGAGAATGTAGTGGTTGCATCCACTGTGGAGAAGGTGATGGAAATCCAATTGAGGTGGTATGATCATGCAAGAAGGAGACATAGAGACGCGCCAGTTATAAGAGTTGAAGAATGGGGAAGTGCGAAGATTGTTAGAGTTGAGGAAGGCCCAAGATGACTTGGTTAAGGGTGATTAGAAGTGATATGAGCATCTTAAGGCTTGAAAAGAGTATGGCGGTAGATAGGGCTGTGTGGAGAGACTCAATCTATGTGGAGGACGGAATATGATTCGTTTTGTCTTCGTTGCTTGGTTTTTAAGATCCCTTTTCCCTCGTCTCCTACTCTTTTTATCTTCCCCCAAACCTTTTCTTGCTATTATTCATTTAAATTTCAATGTTTTCCACTTGTTTTACGGCTATTTTTTTAATCTTCTGATTGCCTTTCTTTGGATAGCCTTTAAAGACAAATAATTCCTTTTAAATTTGTATTATTATTTTTCTAATTTATTCACAATAATCTTTCACTTGTATTACATCCTCGAGATCAGACGGTGACTTATAACGATTCATGTTAGACGACTTTAAATCATTTTGAGAATAAAGTTTGATAGTTGTTGTATGTTGTTGTTGTTGTATTTAATAAGATCGAAAATTCCATCCTAATCGTGAGTACTACTTATGACCTACGACATCTAATTACAACTCAACCCAATAAACCGCAAAACAGCCTTTAGCTAATCAAACCATGATTGATCTTTTCTCGACAGTTTTTCTGTATATAGCTCTTGTTTCTATTAGTAATTTCTTATCCAACTCTGTTTGTCAGCACCCTTGGATGCGCTACCTCCATCTCCAACTTGCATACATTTCTTCTCCACCAAATATGATACACTTAGAGCTTGTTTGGATATGGGGATTTGGAGGGAAAGGGAGGGGAGGGGGAGGGAGGGGAATTGTATCCCTTATTTGGATACAAATTTGAGAGGGGAGGGGAGAGAAATGGAGGGATTTGGGAGGATGAGTTTTCCTCTATTTTCCTTGATTTTTATCTCTTCAAAATTGGAGAGATTTGGAAAGAAAATGTCCCCTTGTTATGTCAATTTACAACAATGCCCTTCAATTTTCATAAAAACACAACTACATTTTTCAAAAATCCCTTAATTAACCTTCTATTATTTCTCTCTCCTCTCTCCTCCCCTAACCACCACTGCCGCCACCCACGACCGCCGCCGGCCCACACCAACCACCACCTTCTCCAGCGCCACCACCACCAAATGAACCGCGTTGGTCCCACGACCATTTCCCCTTTACCCACAAACACCACAAACCACCCTAACACCACCTAATTTTAGATCTAGGGTTTTCTAAAAAAATGAAAAAAATCAGTTTTCCGGACAAAAGTGGCCGTCATCGTCCATGTGAGCGGTGGGAGAGGTGGAGGAGAGAGAGGGAGAGAAGATGAGGTGTTTCGTTTGTTGATTTGGGGAAAAACGAAAAGTAGAGTGAGAAGGAGAATGAGAGATTGCACGGTGGAGGAAGAAGATTGGAGGCCGTCGATGGCCACCGAAGACTCGTCGGAGACGGGCGAGTTGATCGGTGGTGTTTTCGCTGGAGATGGTTGCGGACGGTGTTGTGGGCGGCGGCAGTGGGCGGCTCGGGGGAGGGGATATGGGTGAGGAGAGAGAAAATGAGAGGGGTTGGGGATTTGAGTTTAATTTTATTATTTGTTTTTATTTCATATTATTATTATCATTATCATTCAATATTAGTATTTTCCCTCCCTTTCTCTCTACCCATTTTTGTTAACCAAACAATGGAATTCATCTTCCTTCTCCCTCACCTCCCCTCCCTTTCCCTTCCCTCTCTTCCCCTCCCCTCCCTTTCCCTCCTAAAATGCTATCCAAACAAGCTCTAAAGCAAAGATGATAGGCATTGTGATCTTTTTCACAAATTATGAGAATGACCTTCTATAACAACACCAATTCACAGCATTTCCATAAGAGATATTGCATTTACTCCACCTATTGCATACTTGAGGAAGAAAAGCAGATAACCTATGGTCTCGGTATCCTAGCCACACAGGAAGTAAATTGTATCATTACAACACCTCCTTTGGCAATTTTGCTTCGCACTATGAACGTTTTCTTTACAGTAATCTATTAAATAAAATCATGTTTTGGAAGTTCCAAACCAGAGATGACCATCGTACTCTGTTATGTTCCCCATTGATAAACTCGTAAGCCTTTCTAACACAGTCCTCAGAATTACCTTGTTGACCCTTGATTTTGCCGTACACTCTTTTCATCACCCTCCGGTACCAACTGATGTCTTGAGGTCGTTGGGGAAGCGTGCAACAAACAACGGTGTGGGAGACGGTAAACGACCCCCAACAATTAACGACAATTAGAAAATGAGTACTAAAACAATTATGTGCAAATAATAGCTAGTTCAAACACAAACAATTTTTAAGTGGAAAACCCTTATCAACCAAGGGAAAAACCACCCCCACTCTTGTCTCAATTAATCCACTAGTAAGAGATTCGATTGTTCAATTGTACAACCAACAATACCACCAATCAACAACACAAGTATATTATCTCTAAGTTTAGGTACTAATTGCAATTAACCTAATTTAATTAGAAACCCCTCTAACTCAAAGACCTCACAAATACCTTGTTGATGAATACCGGTATACCGAGACCGAAGATCGTTGTTGTAGGTAGAACCTCCCACACGAACTCTCCGTTGAGTAGATCGGACCAACCACTCTTGTGTTTGTCACTCACTCACTCACCCTTTAGCTCTCTCTCTTACTCTTTGGGATTCAACAATGGTGGATGTTGAACACTCTTTCTCTCTAGAATTTGTGCTCTCACCTTACCTCAAGTTTTATCTCTCGCACTCACAAAAAACCTCTATGTTTTTCTCTGTTTTTTTTTGTCGTGCCTTTTCTGTCCAAGGAGCTACTGCCTCCTTTTTCTTCTTATTTGCGTGAGACGAGGCTTCTCCAAGAAACATCACTTAACCAATTTCTGCCCCACAATAAAGTGTATTGGATTTCCATTCCAATAGCACTTTACCTACACCATGGGCTGAAATATGCAACACGGCCCAACTTCTTTTCCAAACCCATTTCCACCCAAATACAACACTAAATACTAATTACTACTAACTAGTATTTACAACATTGGTAATGGTATATATTTGGATATTAAGGGGTGATTTCCCAACAGAGGTAGCTTTATAAATGCATATTTCTACATGTATTTATTTTTAAATTTAATATTTTTTATATATATTTTATACTAGTAGATCTTTTTATTATGATTTGTGTAATTTATGTGTTTTTACAATTAATTAGATTTTATATGTAATTTTACTGTTTACGTGTTTCTATTACACGTGATTTTGTCGAGATTAGTTTGTAGGTCAAAATAAAAGCAAAAAGTAGCCAAGAGGATTCGAACCCAAGACCTCCAACTCGTAACAAGAGCATTCTACCACCGGGGCAAGCTTGAATTTATCAGAAATAAGAGAGAGAAACCATATAATCAGAAATCTAATACTATATATTAAAACCTGAAACCAAGTCTTTTCTAGGTTAACATTTGGCATACATTAATTAGATAGAGCATAAAAATAGTATTAAAATACAATTATTGATTAACATATGGTAATGAATGATCATATTAGCTAATTTATGAAAATAATAAATATGCTAATTTAGTTTATAACATGAGATATAAGAGATAATATTATGGTGGTTGGCTAATTTATGGTAATAAAGTGGAATATGATGTTATATAACGAGTGATGGAATAGTAGAATGACATATGTAACATGTGACGAGATAATGGGATTGAAACTGTAAAATGGGTGACATAAAAGTGGAAATATGATAATACGATGAGTGAGCAAAAATATATAATAATAAAATATGACGGGGGACAAAAGTTGTTTATAGTACTCTACTACCAGGGCTGTCTCTGAGATTCCGAGGGCCCTAGGCGAAATTGCGATATGGGGCCCTAAAGCCAATCAATATAGACCATATTTTCAATGAAAAATAAAAAAATAATAAAGAAAATCTAGTATAAATGAATCTAAGTAGGATTTGAACCCTGCACTCAAATATGGAAGGGTGGAACAAATACCACTAAGCTAAAGACATGTTTTTGAATATATTTACTTTCTAATTTATATATATTGATCCAGTAGTTATTGGGCCCCAAAATCGGGGGCCCTAAGCGGCCGCCTAGCTCGCCTGGGCCAATAGCCGGGACTGCCTACTACTCTTCATTGTAAAATTAGAACAACGACAAAACATGCTGTCATGTTTATAAAACGAGTATAAACATTATAAATAGACATGCCCTACATTAATTGGATAGAGCATAAAAATAGTATTAAAATAGAATTATTGATTAACATATGGTAATAAATTATCATATTAGCTAATTTATGGAAATAATAAATATGGTAATTTAGTTTATAACATGAGACATAAGAGATAATATTATGGTGGTTGGCCATGGTATTAAATTTGATTATGATGTGGTATAACGAGTGACGGAATAGTAGAATGACATAATTTAACATGTGACGAGATAATGGGTGACATAAAAGTGGAAATATGATAATACGATGAGTGAGTAAAAATATATAATAATAATATATGACAGGGGACAAAAGTTGATTATAGTACCCTACTACCCTTCATTGTAAAATTAAAACAACGATAAAACATGCTGTCATTTTTACAAAACGAGTATAAACATTATAAATAGACAAACCCGGGAATGGCACGGACATGCAAACTAGTCTGCTCGAAAAGAAAATAAAAGACCAAAAATGATGTTGCCATGAGTTGAACCCGTGACCTCCAAGCAAAAATTAAGACTCTCCACCAGCAGACTGCAGGTAAAATGCCGATGGTTTATGAAACAAAATGATATGTGAAGGTTATCAGATGCCGAGACAAAACAAAAGACGCCAACGTCAGGTTCGTCTTCTTCATTTCATCAATTCGTACGTTTTCTGCTGTTCTTCATCCTCTTCGTCAAAGCTACAATCTATGCTACTCCTAGCTCCATTTTTATGACCAAACTCCTCAAAAATTCATCCCATTCACACACCCAATTCCTCATTCATCCCTTAAAATTAATTGCTCTCATTCCCAAAGTTATGAATATCACAAAAATCCAACGAAAATCATCGACAAACTCAGATTTTGTGGTGCCATTGATATCTTGATTGAGGGAGAGGAATTCACATTCAACTAGTCCACATTCAACTAGTCCACATTCTACAATTCCCAAAATGCCCCAAATTTGCACTATAAAAGGAGAACGAATTGAAGGAATCAACACATTCAAATACACATCAAACCCTCGACTCTCCATAAACACTTAGCGCGTGTTTGGTTTGTGAAGTGCAAAGGGAGTGGAATGGATTGGGTTAAGCAGCGAAAAGGGAAATGGACTCTGTTACTTGCCTAAAGTGTTTGGTTTAAATTATGGAAGTGGAGTGTGTTATTTGAATCCCTTTCTCTTTGTTTGGCAAAAAAAAAAACAATAAAAAAAAGATCTTGTTTCTTTTATTTGTACTGGGATATTATTTTTATTTTATCATTTGATTATGGTAATAATATTTATATATCCAGAAAATAATGTACAAAATTAAAGTTAATTTTAGAAAACCAAAATTAACAAAATACGTTACTACCAATAAAAAAATTAATTGCATAATTCACATTATTAGAATCATAATTACTGGTATTATTGACGTTATGGGATCAGAGCTCTCCGCACCTTGACGGAGCCTTTTCGAAGAAGACTACACAGTCGATCTGGATCTCTATAAGACCGCCGATGATGGGGTGGTGGTGGTGGGGGTGGGGGTGGCCGCGTGGGGGTGGTGGTGGCCGGAGGAGATGATCGTTAGAGATCGGAGGGATGACGTACGTCAGCGGTATAGGGTATTGAGAGCTCCGATTTGACAATACTCAACGAAGCTTTTGTAACAACCCTAAATTTTGACTAAATTTAGATACTACAAAAATCTAGGATTGTTAGGCCGCAATTGACTACTGAGTCAACTGCAAGGCTAAAACACTGATAAAATTTAAACCAACTTATTTACATAGATGATAACGAGTTGACAGCGGAAGACTGAAGTCAAGTTCACAAAAAACTAATCCCAACTGAAATGACAAGTACAACTGATTAAAATGACTCAACCGGAGTATCATTTAATCCAAGCTACCCCCATGATATGCACAGACGTCCATGCAACAATTCACTTCAAGTAGACCTGCCAACTGCATCATCAGGACATGCCCCAAAATAGGGTAGGGACAAACCCAAACATAGAACGTCAGCAAAAGGCTAAGTAAGAACTCAAAAGCATATAGAACAATAACAAAAAAAAGATACGCCCCTTCATGGCGCGTAGCTAATCAAGCAACGATTAGTCAAAGGAAGCCAAGTATAGAATCATAATAAAGCTCAAGGCCAATAATCCAGCAGTTTATATATATCGACAATTATAAGTCCGGTTTCGTGATTGGGTCCTACCCCAACACGCTACTAGAACCCCTGAACCTCTCTATAGACCCGAGTGTGCACACCCCTCACTAGAGAGCCAGTAGAATGTAACCCTTCTAGGAGGAAGTCTAATAGGCGACTGGCAGCTAACCCAGCCGAGATTTCACCTTGATCAGAGGTGTATTTGTAATTCCCCGACGGACCAGTGGTCACGCCTGCTCTAGTAGATTGTGATGTAACATTATTCAATGAGGCCATTTTATCCGTCTTAGATACATTATTCCATTCAAAGAATCAATCTCGTATGACAACGTAGGCCTGAGCCGAATATCAAACAAAGACAAGTACCAAGAGTGAATATATAACAGAGGGGTCGAACCCCTTCTCACTTGGTTGAACTCCAGTAATCCGACTTTATAAATATTTAAAACGATAAAAGTATATATGAATCGCAATATAGATTATATAAACTGAAAAATCGGATCACCAAAAGATATATGAAAAGCATGCTCAAGCTCAAGAGGGGTTAACGTTCTTACCGAACACGCTTAACTTCTCCTAAATTGTCTTTATCAAGGTCAGTGAACCTCCTTAAACCCACAAGAGCTGATCAACACCGACGTGAACCATGATTAATAAAACACCTCCTTAAAATGTTACCAACAACTAACAAGTTTATCCAAGATAATCGAACCCATGACTAGGCCTAACATTATACTAGTAACTTAATCTTAATTAATATAATCCTAATTCAATTAGAGTCATATATATAATCCCCTCAAATTGGCCAACAAAGTGGCCCACCTATCTAGTTCTACGGTTACAACACCCACAACACAACATCTTCCAAATCAATGGCATCAGCGGCAATGCCACTGAAATGCCACCATACTCAGCCGAGACCAACGCTAACAACGACATCAACCACAATAACATAGTATCCCCTTCTAATGCCTAGCAACAACTTACACCGCACGTCCACATCACACGAGGGCTACTGCCACTACCACACAGCAACACCCAACACAGCCAATAACAATAAAAGACAACAAATGACTACAATAACATCAACGAGCAGCTACAACAACAAGCCCCGACAGCTACAACAACACAAACGGCGACTGCAACAACACAATACCAAACATGGGCGTCGATAACACTCGCGCACCACAGCAGCCACCACCTTCACAACCACAATAACAACAATCGACAACAGCAACAACCTCAATATGTCGACCCCAAAACAGGGGTTACACAAACCCTCGCAAAACCCAAAAATTATCCCGAACCCAACTTAAATCAATCATAAAAACAACTTCTTATCTTTTAATAATCATACCAATCACTTATATGAGAATTAAATCAATTAAAATCAAGTAAATCAAGCCTAAAGTGACTACAAATGAAAAATCGATAACGGTACGACTTAAACGAAACAAGGAGAAATTCATACCGTTGTACAGAGGAGAAAGAGGGGAATTCAATGGTATAATGTTCGTAAAAAACCGAGCTGAATACCGGACGAGATGATCAAATGAAAATGGTGATTTTGGGGAGAGAAATGTCGCGAAAAGATGATGAAGATGATCAATACTGATCAGTTAGGCGGTGGAATAAATATACGTATGATTTACTTAATACAGAAGGTAAGGGTATAAGGGTAATCTCAAGGTTAGATATTTAGATTTTAATTTATTTTATTTACTAGTATTGTTTTATAGAAATGAATAAAAATCCTTTTATAAATCCGAAAAATCATTATAGTAATTCCCAAAAATAAACCGTAAAATCATAAATTCAATATAATTAGTAACACCCAAATTAGATAGATGCCCAAAAAGTACGGGGTGTTACAGCTTTTCCAATCGGAGGGAGTCATAATAGCTTTTTGTGATTGAGGAGGGAAACATTTTCTGTTACCTCTGATAAGAGGAAGGTTTCAAAGTAAAGGAGTGGGGAATAAAAAAATAACGGAGTGGGATGATTTTTTTTCCAACCAATGTAAGGGAGTGGGTTTATTGAATCTATTACTAACCAACATTATTCACAAACCAAACATGCGCTTAGTGGGCTTAATTAGTAGCAATTCCGAGAGTTAGTTCGGGGCGGCGTGGGAGGCTAATTGAAGAAGTCAGAACCAATTTTAGCACGGCTGCCAGCTTTCCAGGCATGAGACTTACCTTCTTTATTTGTAATTTCCGTTGCTTAGCTTTGAATTATCGCTTGTTATTGTTAATACTTTTCCGTTGTGTAATTTTAATTATAGGTGAAATTTGCTGTCAAATTCCGCTTGAACTATTTTCTATCAAGTTAATTTAGTTACACTTGCGTTTGTTTCAAATAAATTCAGTTATAGGATTGAGATTATGCGCATATTTTCTTGAGCATTAGCTGGGTTAATGATTGTTAAAGTTGGTTAATTCCTACTTGAACAATAGAAAACGACTTGTTAAATTGAGTTTGGCTGTCCTAATTTGTTTTAATTAAGTGTGTAATTAGTCTAATGGTAAAAAAACTATTAGGGTTGAAACTACCATTTAAGTGGGTATTCATTTGCTGCTGTCAGCTGGTGATCGATCTTAGCTTGTTATGAAGTGTTCTTTTAATTATAATTATTCATAAAATTAGCCGAGACGTAAGTTAGATATTGAGTATGGTTGTTCTGATTGTCTATTATAAATACTATACTAGTTAGTTTGCATTTTCGCTTTGATGGTTACTTCACCCAATTCATAAAATACTCCCCAAACAACTTGTAAAGTGTATATAACTTATATAATTTGAATAATACGATATATTAAATAAAAGTTACATATGATAGTTAAACTAAGAATTCTCTAATTTAGACATTTCCTCGTGGGATCGACTCCTTTCTTACAATGTACTACGTCATATAAATTCACTAAGTATAAAAATAGGATACTAATTTGTGTGCGCTAACGACACGCACCATAGCTGTTATACTATTGCAAAGTCTTCCCTTTCATATAGACATGATCAACCCATTGCATCTAACGTTTATCCGCCCTGCAATAAATCGACCAAGCAAATTTAATTATTGATGCCATATTACATGCCTTATTGCCTTACCGTCTATAAGTGTAACATCCCAGGTTTATAAAAATTGGTTTGTCATTTTGTCCCACATTGTAAAGATAAAGCTCTTATGATATGTTTAAATGGATTCTAACCATCATACTACCATCAAGACATTCATCTTTTATGGATTTTAAGTAGTGACTTCCCATCTTATTGAGTTGTGTTGGGACGTATGGTAGATCGGGCTATTACATATGGTAACGAAGCAACCTCACGACCACGTGCAGGGACCTGGGGTAAGGTCGAGACTTGTCGTCTTGTAGGTTGAGATCTTCGACCTCTGACTGGTTTAGGCACAAAGAGGACGTTGCGTTCTTAAGTGAGAAGTTTGTAACACCCCAGGATTATCGAAAGTGGTTTAAGGAAATTGGTTTGTCCCATATCGGAAAATTAATGCTCTTATGACATGTTTATAATATATTCGTACCTTTTTACTATCAATGCAACAAGGCCTTCACCTTTTAAAGCCCACAAGCGGATTTACAAGCTAAAGTGATGACTTTCCATCTTCTTTGGTTATATTGAGATGTGTGGTGGATCGGACTATTAAAATGAGACTTAGCCCTCCATTATATTTTGATTGACAAATATTGTCCCAAGCAACCAAAGGGGACTTAGTGGGGCGATCAGACCCTTCCCAAATAAAGTTTCTACATATATTGCATCTACTTTCTTAACAATTGATTTTGGCAAAATCATGATATTTGCTCAGTAAGAGTGAAGGAGTGAAGGCTTTGGAGGACATTCTCACCGGTTGAAGCATGCCCGTATATGACACCTTCTTTTAACCCCATCTTCTAAAGTTTACAACAACTTTCTCCAGAAGGCAATGACATTCATTGAGAGGGAGCTTTTTGTTAGGTACAGTTGAACCCAAGTATTTGAATGACAACTTTCCCAACTTCATTCCTGACACTTGAAGAATTTACTGCTAAATGATGTGCTATTTTGAAGTGGTTAAAATTGGGTTTTTGAGGTGTTTAACGTTGGTTTTTGGATCATTTGACTGCTAATTTTATATTATTTGGTGTGATTTGTGTTTGATACAAGAATTAGTGGTTATTATAACCATTTGGAATCTCAAGAATGCTGAAATTTGGTGCGGTTATGCAAGGCCAACTTTGGAGCTTCATATCTCTTAGAATATTTGAAATTTTGCATTGGAAACAATTGGAGATGAAATTTCATGATCTTACCTTTCCAAGAAGTGGTCACACGCCTTCACCGGATAAGTAACTAAGAAGTTATGCGGGTTTGAAAACGAGGTCAGAAAGTGTGGCGCCGCTCCGCGGCTGAAATCCGACGGTCCGGGGGATGGCTCAGGGCTGTTCGCGACTAGGAGACGGAGGTCTGCGGTGGGCGACGAGAGCCCGGTTTCTGTATTTCTTAATTGCCATATTTTATTCTAAGACACTATGTATACTAGGTTTTACGTTTTATTCATAACTTTGCAACTTGACACTATTACTGAGACTTGTATTGAAGATTAATGGAGAACTACTAATCTCCCAACTTGATATTTGTGGATTGAAGCCGTCAATTATCGTCAGATTCTGAGACTTTCATCTACTCAATTCCTTTGTGAGTAATTTCAGTTCTCTTGCCCTAAAATTGCATGATTTATACTTGTTCTTGCTAGGAGTGATAGTAGTATAGTACTTGTATATTTCTATCGCTAAATTTAATTTGTAGCAACTACATCTTTCTAATTTATTGCTGATTCAACGTTAGATTATTGTTGTAAGGAGAATTGATTTATATTCGATTTAAGCCGCATATGTTTGAGTTATTATCTTCGTTGAAATTCTATTACATCTTTTGGCTTCTATTGAAAATATCAAGGCGCGTGTTCTAGGTTGATTAATGGTTAGGATAAACTTTGATATGCTGATTCATTCGAGTTCATTACTAAAGGAAGAATGGAAATTTCGGTTTCACAAAGATTTGCTCACATGATTGAATTAGGTGATATCGATGATCAATTGATAATTGTGGCTGAATTGAAACATAAACCAAGACTTTTCTTTAATTGAATTCAACTCGTTCACTTGTTTTATTAGTTGCTTTGTTAATCAACTTTCAATCAAAACCCCCCAAATTTGGTTACTTAATCAACATTACATACCTAGACAATACCTAGTTCCCTGTGGATACGAACTCTACTTACCCTACTACGTAGTTTTAGGTTGAGTATTGAAATAATTTGGTGCAACCCACGACATTTGCCTACCACTAAACCTCCTCCTTAACCCCGCCAAAATAAATATCTCATTTCATGGGGTTCATTTGTAATTATGAAACTTAAGGTAGCAAAAATTCTAGAAAGAAAGATAACAGAATTACCACCGCCCTTTGTGAGGTACCGTACCGGCCGGGTGAGCCGATTCGCCCTCCGTAAATGAATTGCTATTGACTAGGAGTCGCCAGCGAGGTTTTCTTTTTTAGGACCCCACGAACCTTCGAGCAAGCTTACGGGTTGGGAAGGTGTTAGGCACCCAAACCGCCCGTCGTGGTCGACGGTCTCTACTAATTGATCCATAATAAATTAAAAGTAATTAAATGACGACGGAAGCACATAACACGTAGCATGCAAAACGAATTAAATCCCATGCAACAAGAATAAAGCGAATTTAACAAAATATAACATACATGAACTCAGCAAAGACATAAAAATTAATTAATGGGAAATCAAACCTTCTTAATTAATAAGAAAACATGCCTATGAAAACAAACATACCAAGAAAGCTAACAACGAATCTCACGCATGCATTGACTACAAATCAGTTTTACGCAGCAAATGAAATTATGGAAAACATGCCTATGAAGAACTATACGTACTACATCATTGAAAACCAATTTTGTTGTGAGAAAATATTCGGATGAAATGTTTGTTAATTAAGGGCCCTCAAGATTTACCTGCGATGTTTCGCGGATCTCGATTTCGTATGCCAAGGAGCCTAACCCCTATCTTCGAGCCGTTCCCTCCACTTAACCCAACGATCGAGTTTTGACCTTCGAAGTGGTGATCGCGCTATGGTGGACGATTATTGCGAGTTCGTTGCGAGATGTGTGTATATGATGGTCGTATGTGTGTGTATGATGGTAGTATATGTATATGGTTACACCTTGCTCGTTGATGACGTCGAGAACAAGGGGTAAGGCGTGACAAATTTGGTAGCTAACTTTGTATGATGTTCACCGTAGCCCCTTTTTTCTTGTATGTGAAATGAGTGCCTTATATAGGAACTACCTAAGCTAGGTTACCCTAGGTTTAGTCCCAAAAAAGATAAGATAACATGTAGAAATGGTAGAAGATAATAGGAAAAAGATAAGATAATAATGTGAGGATAATAGGAAAATGAAAAGATAATGAATGAGGATAATAGGAAAAAGATGAGAAAATGAATGAAGAATGGAAATGGGGAAGGAGTGTAACTCGATAAAAATGAAAGTGTGAAACGAAGAATACGCATACAAACTGCAGCAACATGCGTGAAGTAGCCAAACTGAATTGAATGCCAGCTTGTGAAGTGGCATCCAATTCATTTGGGCCACAAACACACGTATTGACCAAACCCCCATGGAATTGGGCCGGCAATACCATGGACGTCCACCTCAGCTGGGCCAATGTGAAATACGATCCAGCAATGTTAATCCACCATAGCATTTGGGTTAAGTAGTCTTTTAAACCAAACGGCCATTTGGGCCTTAACTCGGGTACGAGTCTCGCAGGCATACAAAATCGGTTATCGCGCTAAGTCCGTTTTCATCATCGGGCGCTATAAGAGAAGGCCCCAAGTAGGGTGTCTACAGGAGCCCCCACTTTGACCGAGTCTTTGAGAAGACGAAGGTCAAAGGATCACATTCACAAAATAAATGTAAATGCAATCGTATGCAAAATATGAACATAGAATGCTTATCTAAGTCATATAAAAGATTATCTCGAAAGGGCGTAGTTGTCGATCGAAATGTGTTGAATAAGTATACATCTTGAATGGGCAAAGTTGTCATTCAAGACATGCTTTAGGGCATTGTTGATAAGTTTTGCCTATTATAAATGGGCGTAGTAACCACTCGAAATAGGTTTTTACGTATCTTGGTTGTTAAAAATGCTTGGCATTCCGGATGGGCGAAGTTATCATCTGAAACGAGTTGACGCAGATGTTATCCTAAATGGGCGAAGTGGTCATCTAGGATAAGTCGTCGTTTATAGTCCGTCAACTGCCAAATTGAATTTTTATAGTCTATCGACTCCTGCACTTGAACAGTTATAGTCTTTCGACTGCTGCACTTGAACTTGAATTTTATAGTCTGGCGACTGCTTCTGGATTTTATAGTCTGGCGACTGCTGCATTGGAACATTTATAGTCTGGCGACTACTAAATTGAAATTGGTTGGCGAGCTGGATTTATAGTCTCGCGACTGCTGAATTGAAATTGAATTTTATAGTCTGACGACTGTAAGTTTTTTCAAGTCTCATGACGACATGTTTTCGCAAAATGTATTAGTTCTATAGTCTAGTGAACTATTTGAACTGGACCAAAGGATTTGATTTTTTGTACAATTTTTGTTGTCTTGGGGACTCAGATCTTGATTTCTTGGTATTGTCAAGATAGTCCAAAGTGTGGCCAGATTGAGTTGTAATGTTCGAGGAGAAACTCGTGGTGTGCATTTTGCTCTCTAACGTCTAGTGAACCTTGGTAGAGACACGGTGTAGATTAACCCTAAGCTTGAGAACTATTGGGGTTTGCTCTATTGTCCCTGAATTGTGCCAATCATTTTGCTTTTGAATAGTGTTATTGAATTGAGATGAACATGAGACGCCAAATGCAAATGAACTCATGCCATGTATGTAACAAGCGTGACTCGTGTAGACTTTAGAAAATGCAAGACGTTTTGACCTTAGTAGACTCTTGGCAATTGGACATCATGCGCAAATGAATGCAAATGGGTTTAATGCATGAGAGAACATGAAATGCATGCCTAGAGCTAGACTCTTGTGGTGTACGTGATGGTAAAACTTTTGGACAAAGAATTTACATCCAAAAGTGATCCAGAGAACAAAGAGAGGTAAAATTAATTGCGTGCACATTTGAAAGTTGATGATCTTGTAATATTGCACTTGACATAAAAGCCCCCAAGCTAAATTTGCAGCTGAAGTTCTTGACCATAGATTTATTGCACGAAGACGTCTGTAAAAGCATCTTTGGCATAGATCTCCCTCATTTGACTTTGATGTTTAACTTTTTGTGTTCGGATTGAAAGTACTCGACGACGTTGAATTGAACTCACGAGTGTGAAACCATGAGAATTTGAACAATGTACAACAAAGTAGTTTGTGACTCAATTTTTGTGACGAGGACCCTAAGTGAGGGTAGGCAAAGTTGAAATGGAGGTTCAGCGAAATGTGTAAGTTTGAAAGCTCTGGAAATCTTGGCTCATGAACTTTTGTAAGGTTACATGAGATACATACATGATATGCATGGTAAGGCTTAAACGTAGGCTTTAAGTAATGTGACATGGCTTGAAATGAAAGTTACGGGAAAGGCTATTGGTTATTGAAAAAGGCTTGGTTTGTTGAGGCTATGGTTGAAGGTCAAAAGGTAGGCAAGTCTGGAGGCGTTGAGGATGAGTGATGATCAAATTTCCAAGTCTAACTCTAAATGGTAAGGGTAAGGCTTGTAGGAGAGGTCTAGGATCAACGTAATGAGACAAGGTGGCTAGAAATGTTCGGACATGCGCTTGATTGTATTAGTTCAATTATGAAAGGCGCAATGAAAGCAGACCTCAAATTCTCGTGACTTAATTCTAAATTGATAATAATGGTAAGAGCAATAAGAATGAATGAGTCACGATTGTAATTTCTGATTTATATGAGGGCAACAATGATGTATAATGACTTAGAAGGGTTGCACAAGAATGTCCCTTTCAGAAGGCATGGCTAATTGCCTGAAAAAAGTTGTAAAAAACAGGCGAGTAATTCATATTGTCATTGTACCAAAATGTGAATTTGAGAATCTTACAAAATGGTGATCATTGCATAACATGGTGGTGATCAAAAGTTGCCGACTATATTGAATGGGCTAGACGTGGTTAAGGTGCTCATAACCATGAACAATTTCGAGGTGTCAAATGAACCTCCAAGGAATGCTTGGAACTCTCGTAGGTTTATTGAGGAAGGTAGATATGGTAATTGGATGGAGGAGAAAGGTATCCTACATTAGACTTGGAATAGGCAAAGGAAAAAAAAAAAGGAATAGATCCTCGTCGCCAATTTGAATCACTCTTGACTTGTTGATTGATTGTTCCTTGAACTAAAATTGCATTGTGAGTCCTTTGGTTATAGAATGAAATGCAAACCTAGTCTTTCAACATGGGCTTGTCATTTCTCAATAGTTGGAGATTAGCCATAAGGACGCAAGACATACCTTTCAGTAAAACTTGTGATTGAGACGAAAAACTTTGAGTGTGAAATTGGCCTTAGCTTTGATGAGAGTACAAGCAATACAAATTGGGCTTTCTAAAAAAATCCATTCATGAAATTTATAGTGGTGAGTATCCATTAGCACATTTTATTTGAATTTCTTTTACAAGTCCAATGGGATAATGGCCTTCAGTTTTTGAAGAAGGAAAGTGTGTGCCACTATTTACGCGTCGACCTTTCTCAGACAAGAGTCGAATTTGAAAATTAATTTTTTATCGCTTTTGTTATGCGTGTGGATATGCTCACCATTGTAAATAATTTAAGAAGTGGGATCTTAAATTTATGCAAATCTAGTTACACTCTCATTGTAAAAAGGATCACAAGTGGACAAGGTAAATGTGTACTACCATATACGAGGAGTCTTTTCGTGCAATGTGATGCGAAATGCATGAGAATGAACCTAATAAAGACCTTGCGATGCATGATGATTTTGTATGACAGTTGAATGTATGTCTAATTACACGAACTTGTGTTTTAAAATAATAATGAAAGAATAAGATTTGCATGTACTAGATCAACACTCTAAATGCATGCATGCATGAAAGACACTTTTAACGTAGCATCAATATGCTAGATAAGCCACTTCTAATCCCATGTATTTATTTCCAAATCATCCTCTTTTTTTTTTTTGTGAAATTGGTTGACAAGGATACTTTATGGAATTTTATGGAAATAAAGAGGTCTTTGTCAACTCATATACACATCACCGGATAAAAGATGTAACAACATGATCACGTGGATACTTAAAAGTTTTTTTTTTAGCTAGGCTGGTCGACATGGATAATTGTGAATTTGTACAAAGCCATACGGTCCTTATCAACTCTAGCGCATATATGTGAAATGTAGTGTGCAACGAGCCGAACACGTAGATACTTGGAATGAGCATTTTCGAGTTCGTATAGTACATCGTCGGTGGACACGAACATAGAAACTTGGAATCATTTTATTGCAAAGTTGGTCGATGGGTAGACTTTGTGAATATTTATGAAACAATGGGGTACCCAGCAACTTAAGCGTAAATAACCGAGACATAGCATGCAACATGATGAACACAGAGATCTTGAATGATGATTTTGGTGGTCGTTTAGTACATCGTTGATAAAGCCGAATATGGCACCTTGAAATCAGTTTTTGCGAAATTTGGTCAATAGGTATACTTCGTGGGTTTGTACAAGAAAAGGTTGTACCTATCAACTTTAACGCACATATATGGGATAAACTATGCAACAAGATGAACACATAGACATTTTGAACAAGTTTTTTAGAGCTCGTTTGGTATACCGACGATGAGGCTAAACTTGGTTAATGACCATCAGTTTTTTTTTTTTTTTTTTACTTACATGACTAAGTCTCGATTATTATTTGTGTAGGGCTGCTCTATTGAAGTGAAATATTATTTTGCTCCAATAAAGTGACTAATAGAGTTAACAATAGCCAAATAGCTATTTTATCTTAGCTCAAATTACAAATCATCTGGAGGTTTAGTTCCAGTAGGATACTACTCGACTAATTGGACAACAAAGGTTGCCAGGATGCTAGATGAATGCTAGACGGATGCTAGTGGGATGCTAGAGGGGTGTATATGGATGCTAGGACGAGATTATTGGAAGGTCGGGTTCAGGAAAATGAATGCTACCCCAATGCCTAAAAGATGCCACCAGAATGCTAGACTCACAGCAGTGTTTAAACGAACTAAAAAAACGTGGCTCTTAGGTATAAATGGTGGTCATCTCATCTAATGCAATCGTAGATGCATATTGGAGCTAACACAGATGAACATACCGAAAAGCATATCACAAAACGACCAAAACACGCATGGGCATAACCCCGAAAACACACGAGAAGAAAACGTAATAAGTCAAGTTGAAAAACACGTTATGCAATAGGGTGCCGTGGCTAAAGTTCTAGGTTAATCTAAAATGGGTAGGTTTGGGCTAAGGCTTACCCACGACTAAGAATATGCTCTATTGCTTTGCGGAAGGACCGTGGCAATAAAGTTACTTCCCTATACTCATCGAATGGACGAGTATAGACGTCGATGGGGTGAAAGACTAACCGCGATGCTCGTTGTAGTGACCAATGGGCCCAACGAGGAGGGGCGTCTTTCGTGGTCGAAACCACGGGTTAATTAATAATTGAGTAAATCATGTCGCTCGCGTACTAACGAAAGCATGCAAACAAGCTATATGCAAATGCAATGTCAATCAATTACTCAAAATTTATTACGATCTCAATTTTCAACTTTTGCAAGTCCCCAGTGGAGTCGCCACTGTGAGGTACCGTACCGGCCGGGTGAGCCGATTCGCCCTCTGTAAATGAATTAATATTGACTAGGAGTCACCAGCGAGGTTTTCTTTTTTAGGACCCCACGAACCTAGAATGGGTTCGTGCAAGGTTACGGGTTTGGAAGGTGTTAGGCACCCAAACCGCCCGTCGTGGTCGACGGTCTCTGCTAATTGATCCATAATAAATTAAAAGTAATTAAATGACGACGGAAGCACATAACACGTAGCATGCAAAACGAATTAAATCACATGTAACAAGAATAAAGCGAATTTAACAAAATATAACATACATGAACTCAGCAAAGACATAAAAATTAATTAATGGGAAATCAAACCTTCTTAATTAATAAGAAAACATGCCTATGAAAAAAAACATACCAAGAAAGCTAACAACGAATCTCACGCATGCATGTACCACAAATCAGTTTTACGCAGCAAATGAAATTATGGAAAACATGCCTATGAAGAACTATACGTACTACATCATAGAAAACCAATTTTGTTGTGAGAAAATATTCGGATGAAATGTTTGTTAATTAAGGGCCCTCAGGACTTACCTGCGATGTTTCGCGGATCTCGATTTCGTATGTCAAGGAGCCCAACCCCTATCTTCGAGCCGTTTCCTCCACTTAAACCAACGATCGAGTTTTGACCTTCGAAGTGGTGATCGCGCTATGGTGGACGATTATTGCGAGTTGGTTGCGAGATGTGTGTATATGATGGCCGTATGTGTGTGTATGATGGTAGTATATGTATATGGTTACACCTTGCTCGTTGATGACGTCGAGAACAAGGGGTAAGGCGTGACAAATTTGGTAGCTAACTTTGTATGATGTTTAGCCCCCTTTTCTTGTATGTGAAATGAGTGCCTTATATAGGAACTACCTAGGATAGGTTACCCTAGGTTTAGTCCCAAAAAAGATAAGATAACATGTAGAAATGGTAGAAGATAATAGGAAAAAGATAAGATAATAATGTGAGGATAATAGGAAAATGAAAAGATGAATGAGGATAATAGGAAAAAGATAAGAAAATGAATGAAGAATGGAAATGGGGAAGGAGTGTAACTCGATAAAAATGAAAGTTTGAAACGAAGAATACGCATACCAATTGCAGCAACATGCGTGAAGTAGCCAAACTGACCTGAATGCCAGCTTGTGAAGTGGCATCCAATTCATTTGGGCCACAAACACATGTATTGACCAAACCCCCATGCAATTGGGCCGGCAATACCATGGACGTCCCACCTCAGCTGGGCTAATGTGAAATACGATCCAGCAATGTTAATCCACCATAGCATTTGGGTCAAGTAGTCTTTTAAACCAAATGGCCATTTGGGCCTTAACTGGGGTACGAGTCTCGCAGGCATACAAAATCGATTATCGCGCTAAGTCCGTTTTCATCATCGGGCGCTATAAGAGAAGGCCTTAAGTAGGGTGTCTACGCCTTTTGAAAAAAGAAGCAAGTCATCTGTGAAGCATAAGTGGTTAAGTTTCATTGATCTACACAAGGGGTGATAGTTGAACTCCCATTTTTGGCTAGCCTTATCCAAGATTCTCGTTAGATATCCCATGGGCAAAGTAAATTGTAGGGGTAAGAGCGGGCCCTTGTCTAAGCTTTCTTGTACTCTTAAAAAAAACCAAACAATTCCCCATTAATGGCTAAGGAGTCAGGCTGATTGGATTTGATTTGATTTGAATTGAACTGATCTGATTTAATATGTTGAATGAACTGGATTTGATTTGATCTGAATTGAATTTATTGATAGATTAACAACATTTAGACGAATTAATTAATAGAATTTGGATAATTCTGATTTGATTTTTTGATTTGAAAAAACTGATCTCATTTGATTTGGTTTGAATAAATCTGATCTAATTTGAAAACACTGTTTAATAAGTTGAATCGCACAGGATCTAAGAGGGTGTAGTCCTGCACTTCATAAGCCACTGCACTATCCCGTCGGGAAAATCTGGAGCCTTCAAAATATATTCTACGAAGCACCATTATACACTGTCATAAGCTTTGCTTAAATCGATATTCATTTAAAACCTAGGGGAACACCCATTCTTCTTGTACTTTCTTACGGTATCGTGACAAATAAACACATTTTCCCCTATATATGTATCTCCCTTTGACAAACGCAGTCCTGTTATCACTGACAGGTAGCACTTCACCAACTCTCTTTAAAATTCTCTTAGATTCATGTACGCCTGAATTAACTTTTATCATATTAAGATATAAATAAAAATTCAAATATATATTAAGGTGATTCCAAAAATAAAATATAAGCGTTAAGTGCAAAATGACAATAATTAGATTTGGAAACGATGACATTTATTTATGGGAAAATTTCCAATATACCCCTGAGGTTTCTGAGATTTTCAGGTATGCCTCTCAGGTTTCCTAGTTTACCAAAATACCTTTGAGGTTTGAAAAATGTGATTTTTTGGTGTTTTTCACGAATGGACTCTAACATCGTTAGCCCCAATAATAATTGTAATTATTTGCCATTATTTAACCCAAATTTCCTCCAAATTTCCTCTCTCCTCCCCCAATCCCCCCTCCACCCGACACCACCCACTCGCGCCTGCCACCACCAGCACCGCCCTCACTGATCACCACTAACCGGGGATCCACCACCACCAGCCCGTCCGTCGTCCTCCGATGACATGGACGTCCACCATTCGCGACACCGTCGCACCCTCCTTCAGCCCCATTATCTTCTCTTTCGACATTCTCTTTTTCCTCAAACAACCTCTATTTCCGGCGTTCAGCTACTCGCTTTTGAAGGGCTTCAGCCATCCTCCGATCAATCTCAACCGCCAAACATTTTTCGCAGCATCTAAAAGTCAAGAACTGTGTCAGGGGCCTCGATATCAGATTTCTTCACAATGGCATTAAGGACGCGTGCACTAGTGAGGGACTCGCGTGTTGGGTGGATGGTCGGGGTATTGGGTGGCCGTGTGGTCACGGGAGGGACCCGCGCCTGGTGGCGGTGGTGGTGGTGGTTGGTGCTGGGGTGCGGTGGTGAGGCGGTGAGGCAAGGGTTGTGTTGGATGGGTGGCGGGGTTGGGGAGGAAGGTGAGAGAAGATTGTTTTTTTTTTTTTTTTTCTAAATCATGTTATTATTGGTCAGTTTGTTAAAAGAAGTCAAATTTCATCAAAACGGTTAATGTTGTTAGTGTAACACCCCTTAATTTTTAGGAGTTACTTTAAGTCGGGTGTTACTAATTTTATTTATTTTCAGTCAATTTTCGTAAATGGTTCAAATGACTTTCAGATTTTAAAAGGGTTTTATTTGGTTTTATTAAAAACTAAAAGAAAATTTAACAAGAATAATCCCAACTTTGGTTTCTTCTCCCAAAATAATCCCAACTTTCATTTATTCCATTATAATCCTAACTTTCAAATTTGTTTCTGAAAATGGTCCCAATATTTCCCGAACCTAGTTACATGTCATTTTATTTTACTCCTAACCTAGATATTTTGCATTTTTTTTACCCGAATCTAGAAAAAAAACTCATTACCCCTACTATTTTCTTTCTCCTCCCCACCCTTGCTATGCCCTTACCTTGATCACGAAACCATGGTGGCATGCGGTTGGAATTGTAGTATAGAAGGTCGTTTTGGATGACGATTGAGGAAAGATAGTGAGAATTTGGATTAAATTTTTAATTTTAAGTTTGACTCTTAAATCTTATTAGGATGAATGAATGACATGTGATTGGGTTGTGGCTAAATGTTGGGTTGTGTAGAACTATATAAATTTTAAAAAACTTATGAATTTGTAGGCTTGGAGTACATATCGGTAGGTTCGGATAAATTAGGATCATTTTCAGAAATAAAGTTAAAAGTTGGGATTATCTTGGAATAAATGAAAGTTTGGATTATTTTGGTATAACCAACCAATGTTGGATAATTGTTCTTAAATTTTCCAAAACTAAACTAAACTTAGTATACAAATCTAAACCTAAAGCTAATTACTTCTTTGCCCTTATTAACACCCTTAAACTTGATTTCATAAAAGAAACCCACCAAAACCCTTTAATTTCTTTGGCAATATCACGTATCATCATCTTCATCAACATTTCGAAGCCTTCGCTGTTCGTCGCCTCCATTCTTCAATTGCTTACCGTCTTTGATTTCTTGCTCCGTTTTGGACGAATCTAGTACCGTTAATTCTCTTTTCCTCTCCTCTACACAACGGTATGATTTCTTCTACTTTTGCTCTCGTTGTACCGTATCGTAATTCTGCGTTTTCGTTATTAATCGTTGGTTATGAACTTTCTTTGGTTTAATTCTTGAATTGTTGTTCCATATGGTTTTGGAAGATTATAATCTGTTTTTATGCATTATTTGAGTTAGGTTTTTGGTTTGTATTCAGTTTTGAGTAGGATGTGAGTCCTCTGTTTTGAGTTGTCGTGAGTTTTGTTCTTGTAGGTGGTGTTGCTGGCCTTGTTGGTTGTTGTCGTGGTATTGCCGAGGAGGCGTAGTAATTGTTGGGTTGTTATTGTATTTTCTTGGCCGTGGTATTGTTGTTTTGGACTTTTGGGTGTCATAGGTGTTGATGTTGTGTGTCTGGCGTCGGATGTTACGTGTTTATTTAACCGCAAGCGTACGGGTTATTGTAACTAACTGGTCGATTTCAGGGAGGTATGGATATGTATAGGTCGTCTAAAAAATTGTAGGGTCAGCTACGCTATGGACGAAGTGATTTGGTTGTGTAACAACTAATAGTAATAAGAACGAGGATGAAATCAATAAGCTAAAGGTATAAGGTGGAGATATCCCCACTAACATGCACATACTACGATATAAAAACACATAGCAAGTCAATTAAACATAGATTAGGGGAGATTATGCAAAGAACTACTTATCCCGACGGAGCTATCATAGTCTAATCCGATTACTATTCTAAATCCTCCTTCCGTAGTGAAATGATCAAGTAATAAGAAGCATTAAGAACGCATAAATAACTCTCAACTAGTCCTAGCAACCCACTCCCGTGGTGAAACAGTCCTAATCAATATTAGAGGGCTAATTACTAAATAAGAATCGCAACTTTCACTTATATACTCCGTTTAGCACTCAACAAGCATGAAGTAGCGTAAATCTAATCGCAGCAACAAGCATATAAATTAGACAACAATAATAAAAATCAAGTTGATGATTAAACCTAGCCATAATAAGCCCTAATCATATGAATCAATATAACTTGCTAATTTGTGAATTAAATCATAGTATCAAGCATGTTAGGGTTCAATCAAACCCCTAGAGAAAGACTACTCACACCTATTAAAATCAAGAACAACAATGAAAAGATTAAAGCAAAACATAATTAAAAGAATAAAAGAAGAAATACAATACTCTCAATTGGGTCTGAATAATACGATGAAATATAATCTTCGAAGAACAAAAAGCGTCGTAGTCTTGAAAAGTAGAAGTGCATAAAAATAAAGAAAGCTTAGATCGAAGTTACAAGGGCTCAACTAGGTATAAATACCTAGGAGGTTATTTTACAATTACCTATTTTTAAAATAGGAAATAAACCCCCGAAAACAAATAAAGAAAATACGGAAAATATATCTCGCGCGGGTACACGATTCGTGCACCATAATGCACGAGTCGTGCCCTCTGCAGCGACCAAATCGCCAATCTGCACGAGTCGTGCAAAACTGGTCCGGCAGTCCAACTTCAAACGCCTCTAATTTCTTCGTTACTTATCCGATTAGGGCGCGTGACCACTTCTTAGAAACCTAAGATCATAATATTTCACCTCCAATTGGTTTTACTGCAAAATAACAAGTGGTTTGGGAGATATTAAGCTCTGAAGTTGGCACTGTGCAAATGACTTCAATCCCGCATCTTAAATCCTCCACAATGTCCTTTTTATGCCTGAAAAGCTCAAAAACCAACAACTATACCAAGGACGTGAAATATTGCGAGAATGAATGTTAATCAAGTATAAATGGGGCAAATATAGCAATTGTAGCACCGTAAAGTCCTATATAACTATGCAAAATAAGGACTTATAATCGGACTAGCATTGTATTGGCATGGGACTGACATAATTGTCAGTTGTTGCTGAGGAGTTGCCAAATTTGAGGGAGTGTTGTCGTGGGGTGTTGTTGCATGGTTTATGGTTCAGTTTCACCATTATTTTGGTGGAGTATTAATTTACTTAGATTTATATAATTTGGGGGTTTTTAACATTAAATTATTTGGGTTGAAAAAACTATCATAAATATTGTAAATTAAAAAAATTAAAAATTGTACGACCTGCTAATTAACGTCATGCTGAAGAGATAGCTTTCTCTCCAAGCTACCTGTACGGATGCCATTTTCGAGCTTGCATCCATGGCTAAGCGAGGTCGACCTCCGAAAAAAATTGTAGGAACACAATCAACAAAACGTAAGGAACAATCTAGTACCAAAATCGTTGATATTAATGAAGAATCTGAGGAGGAAACAAACACCCAGCTGAGTGAACACCGAAGCTCGGCCCAGCTGGGGGATTTCATTGAAAATGCCCTGATCAAATCTGGTAAGCGGAATTCTGCTATCCCTCCTTCTGAGAAAGTGAGTGCTAGCTTTAATTTGTCTGAAAATCATGGGAATAATGTTGATATTGAGGATGAAAAAGCTAGTGGTCATGAAAAATTAGGGGATGAAATTCCACTTCGGAAACCCAAATGGAGTAGTGTAGTAGGGCCAAAACCGAATCTGGGTATGAACCTGCACTATCATAACTGATGTGATGCTCCTGGGAGGTTGTTATTGAACATGATGATGTTATTGATGAATTGAAATACTAGAAGAATGCGCTTGTGGGTAATGTTGTTGGGGCTAGGCCTAAAATCAAAGACTTGCAGGATTTTGTTGGGAAATTTTGGAAGCATATCGAAGTCCCAAAGGTTGTTTACTTCCGAAGAGGCTGGTTTATGTTTCGATTCTCAACAGAGGAATCTGTGACTGAGATATTGAGGGGTGGGCTATGGAAAATTCTGGGAAATACTCTGATTCTTAAAAGGTGGTCACCAGAAATTTCTCAGAAGCTTGACAGAGTTTCAGTGGTGCATGTCTGGGTTTTGCTTCTTGACTTGGATCCTTGGTTTTGGTCTAGTAATGCCCTTAGTAAGATTGCTAGTAAAATAGGCAAACCTTTGTGTGCTGATCACACCACCACAAGTAAGGAAAGACTTTCCTTTGCAAGGGTTATGGTGGAAGTTGATATTCTCAACCTCTTCCTGAAATATTGTTGCTTCATACTCCATTTACAGAGCCAGTCTGTCAAAAAATAGAGTACGAGTGGGTGCCTTTTTACTGTAAGACTTGTAAAAAGCTGGGTCATCTGGAGGAGAAATGCAGACTCAATAAACCTAAAGAAAAACCAGCCAAACCAGAAAAAGCAGGTTTATAAAGTCAAAGAGGTTCAAAAGGCTGCAGGAAAAGAAGTTGCTGAGGATGACAGAGCTCAGCAGGAGGTGATTGCCAATACAACTCTAAATGAGGTTGAAACCCCACCCCCAAAGTACCAAGTTGATGAGTTGGGTTTTAGAGTGGTTACAAGAAGAAGATCAAAAGGGATGACTGTAACATCTAGAACTCCACCTACAAGCACAAGAAACAGCTTTGCAGGTCTTCTTACCATTGGAATTACAAATGCTCAGTTAGAGAAGGAATTCAATGACCAGGCCCAGGAGAAGATTGATTTTATAGGGGATGAGGAGCCTCCAGGCACTCCCTCCTCCCAATGATTGTAGGAGCCTGGAACATTAGGGGGCTCAATGATGCCCTCAAACAACAGGAGATGAGGGATCTCATGTTGTCTAATAAGGTGGATTTGTTTGGTGTTTTAGAAACCAGGGTAAAAGAGAAGAATTTTAATGGAATTGTTAGGAAGAAGTTTAGTAGATTTCTAGTTGCAAATAACTACTCTCACCATAGAAATGGGAGGATATGGTTAGTTTGGAATCAGCAAACAGTCAAGGTGGAAATAAAAGAGGTGGGTAGTCAGTTACTGCAAAATGCTTCACTTCATGTCAAATAGTAGCATTTGGGTTACTATGGTGTATGGTAGTAAGAGGGCTGAAGAAAGAAGAGATCTATGGGAGAAATGAAACACATTCAGCACAAATGAGTCTTGGATCAATTTAGGAGACTATAATATCATAAGAGACCACACTGAGAAGATTGGAGGAAATCCTCCGAATGTGAGAGACATGGCTGATTTCAATAGCTGTATTAATCAGAATAAGCATGATGATATTGTTGGGCAAGGGTGTCATCTCACTTGGACTAACAGTCAGGATGGTGATACAAGGAGCTGGTGTAAGCTTGATAGAGCTTTAATTAATGATGTCTGGTTGTCTTGCTTCCCCTCCTCTTTTGTAGACTTTCTCCCAGCTGGCATTTCTGACCATTGTCCCATAATGGTCCATATAATTAGCCCTCCAAAGATAAAAAAAATCATTCAAGTATCTGAATTGCTGGGAGGGTCATGTAAAATATGATGATGTTGTTAAAAAAGCTTGGGAAACCACAGTTTCAGGCTCTCCCATTCACAGGCTCTTTCAAAAGCTGAAGAATGTGAAAAATGGATTAACTGAGCTAAACAAAGAGCATTTCTCAAATCTGAGCAAAAGGGTGAGTGATTGTAGAAGGAGACTCTTGGAGGGTCAAATTGGCCTTCAAAATTCTCCTCAAGATCAGAGGAAGATTGAGGAAGTCAATAGCCTGAAAGAGGAGTATATGAAGTTCAAGAAAGCTGAGCTAAGTATGCTCAGTCAGAGAGCCAAAGTAAAAAACATAAATGAAGCTGGCTGTAGTTCCAGGTTCTTCTTTGCAAACATAGCTGAAAGGAAAAGTCAGAGCATCATTGGGCAGAGTAAGGACAGGCATGGGCTGGTTCATAAGGATCAGAGAGGGATAGTAGATGCTTTTCTGGACTACTATCAGAGTCTACTTGGTCAGGATTATAATTTTGTAAGAAAAGGAGAAACCCTAACTAATAACCATCAGCAGCATGTTATTTCTCCGATCAGTTCTGAGGAAATCAAGAAGGCAGTTTTTAGTATGGATGCAAATAAAAGCTCAGGTCAAGATGGCTTCTCTCCTGGTTTCTTCAAAACAAATTGGGATAGAATTCAGAATGATTTTGTTAAGGCTGTTATGGATTTTTCCAGAATAGGGATTATGCCAAAGCAGGCTAATGCCACCATGGTTTCCTTAATTCCTAAAAAGGAGAATGCCAGTCAAGTTAAAGACTTCAGGCCTATTTCTTGCTGCTCTACTTTTTATAAAGCAGTCACCAAGGTTCTTGCAAATAGGCTTCAATGCATTCTTGATGACATTATTGGAAAGGAGCAGGCTGCTTTCATCAAGGGGAGGAATATATTAGACAATATCATGACTTCTCAAGCACTGGTGAAGGGTTATGATCAAAAGCACATATCCCCAAGATGTTTGATCAAAGTAGATATTCAGAAAGCTTTTGACTATCTCAATTGGGGATTCATTGAGCAAATGCTTACTGCTTTGAAGTTTCCTCAGAAATTCACTGACTGGATCATGGGATGTATTACTTCCCCTTACTACTCCCTCAAGATCAATGGAAGTCATGAAGGTTTTTCCTAGGTAAATGTGGAGTAAGGCAGGGAGACCCCATTTCCCCCTACCTTTTTGTGCTAAGCATGGAAATTCTATCTAGATACCTGAGAGATATGGTTACAGCAGCTCAATTTTCTCTCCACCCTAAATGCAACAAAGTCCAGCTGACACTTGGCTTTTGCTGATGACTTGATGATCTTTATCAGAGGGGATGTTCCTTCAGCAAAGGCTGTAATGCTCTGCCTGGATAACTTCGCTAAAATTTCAGGTTTGAAATCTATTCAAGCTAAAACTGAAATTTATTTTGGTGGTGTGAAAGCTGAGATCAAAAGTCAGATACTGCAGGCAACAGGCTTCACAGAGGGTAACTTTTCTTTTAGGTATTTGGGTCTTCCACTCCACACAAAAAAAGCTGAAGACAGAACTCTATCAAATGTTGCTGAGTAAGATTAGCCGAGGCATCCAACACTAGTCTTCCAAGCTTCTCTCTTATGCAGGCTGAATTCAACTCATTAATGCTGTAATTTTTGGGTTAGAAAATTTCTGGTGTGCAAGTATTTTGCTCCCAAAGAGTGTGATTAAAAAGATTAACAAAGCCTGCAAGGATTTTCTATGGAACATTGAAGAAGGGCATAGAAAAATGAGCTTTAAAAGTTGGGAGAGCTCCTGTAAGCCAAGGGAGGAAGCAGGTTTTAACATCAAGGAAATTCTTTCTTGGAACAAGGCTCTAATGTGTAAGTGGATTTCAGTGGTCCTAAATGATCAAGGTAACATCTGGTCTGATTGGGTAAAGGCTTACTGCATAAAAAGAGGAGATTTCTGGGATACAAAATGCAAGCATAGCAGTTCAGAAAGCTGGAAGGGCATAATGTCAATCGGGGATGAAATCTTAAGAAGGGAAGGTGATAAAGTAAGTACCTGCAGACTAATAACCAGTTGGAATTCAGGTGGAAAGTTTAGCATGCAGAAAGCCTATGATTACTTCAGAACTTCCTCCCCAAGGGTAAGATGGAGCAAGGCTGCCTAGGATTATGTCATAATGCCTAAACATGGTGTTATAACAAGTCTAGCAGCTCAAAACAGGCTGGCTACTGTTGATAACATCAGGCTAAGGGGAATTCCAATCATAAATAGATGTATACTGCGCAAAAAAACTGAAGAAACTCACAGCCACCTCTTTTTCAAATGTGATTTCTCTGCTTGAATTTGGCAGAGTATCCTTGATTGGCTTAAAATGCAGAATAGAAGCTGGAGATTGAAGAATGAGCTAAGACTGGTTAGCCAAGCATAAAAATAGGAAGAATTGGAAGATCAAATGGGCGAAATGTAGCATTGCTGCAACCGTCTACTGCATTTGGAGGGAAAGAAATCAAAGAATTTTCATGTATTCTCAGCGAGATAGTAAGGACATTGTTTTCTGTATTAAGTACCTAGTTTGTGTTAGGATCTTCAGTTGGCTAAAAAAGGTATGAAATGAGGAAGTAGTTGATAGCTTAATCGATACATAATCGATTAGTGGTTTCTATTTTTGTAAGATCCCGGTTTATTCCCTATATGGATGAATAAATACCTAACTTCTTAAAAAAAAAAAAAACAAATTATTTGGGTTGACTATATATGCTATTTGGGGTTTTATATATAAGTTGAGACTTTGATTTAAGTACTTCGTTAGTAATTTGGGTAATGTTTCATAGTTCGTCTATTAATTTTTGGTTATCATTTTATGATATATAGCTTGCGGGTTTAAAGATCTTCGATTTAACGATTTCGAGAGAAATAAGTAAGGAGGGAGTTAGCGATCTTTGGTAAGAACGCCAACCCTTTCAACTTGAACTTCTATCATCAATTCCTATACCATCTCATATTGGTTACATATCCCTATGATTCTCGTTCTGTACACGTGTGCCCATATTCTCTATTTATATATGTATATATACATATTGTTTATCTTCAATTCCGCCTAAGGGTTTGGTATTCGCGGCTCCGGCAATATAATTAGCATATGGTTTGACTTTGTTCTCAAATAATAATCTACTATGTGATTGGGAACTTGATTATTGGATACGATTATTTACCCACTAGAGCAACGTGTCCACATTGTTGGGTGGCACCTCTATGCATATGGCCAATAATTCTGTAAGTGATGTTCAGCTAGGTAGCTCCTAGTTGCCTATAGACGTCCCCTATGAGTTGGTTTCATCCTACTGGCCCTCATAGGGAAGTGTGCGCATACTTTAGTCTTATAGGATGGTTATGGTAATGGGTGGATGCTCTAGTTGTGGTTCTGTTAGGGGTAGGACCCAACCATTAATATATGGGATTCGGTATTTTGTTAATATTCTTATTATTTAAAATAATAATGTATTGTTTGTTGATTCCTTTATCATTCTTTTGAACTAAGTCTAATCTGTTCAGCTACGCGTCACTAAGGCGCATATCTTCTTCTTGTCTCTATATTGTTTCTTACTCAGCATGTTTGCTGACGTTCTGTTGTTTGGGTTTGTCCCTACCCTATTATGCGGCATGTGTCATTTTTCGATGGCGCAGTTGACAGGTGTCTTTGAAGGGGATTTATTGAGCTTGTGGACGTCTACATTCATGGGGGTCATTTCATTTACACAAATATTATACATTTATTATTTATTAGGATTCAGATTTGGATTTTGTAGACTTTGACTAAGTCTTCCGCTGTCGTACTTCTTTATTCTTTATATTTTGGATTTATTATTTTTGTTTTGCCTTGCAATTAACTTGGATAGTTAATTGTGACATAATAATCCTAGGTTTTCATTTATTTAATTTGGTCGAAAATTTAGGGTTGTTACATTTAGAGTCCGTTAGTGAAAAAACACAAAAAAAAACTCATTTTGCAAATATTAGGGGCACGCTGGACAACTTGGAAACTAGAGGGGTATACTAGAAAAACTCGGAAACCCCAGGGGTACATTGAAAATTTTCAATTTATTTATTGTGCTTTTAAACTATGATGTCATGTGGCATGAGAGATGTCCTAATTGAAGCCGGTAAACGTGGCTTGCTTAGAACACAACTTTTAATACATAGTATAACATATAATCTTGTAAGGCTCTATTTAATAGGTTTTGAAAAACAATGTATTCAGATCAAATCAGATCAGATCAGATGCATTGAATCAAATCATATGAGTTTAAAAGCTTCAAATCAAATCAGAATTGTTGAAATAACGATTAATGAATTTAGTCCAATTTCTATATGTATTCGTCAAAACTCAATTAACCTTTCAACAATTTCATATCAGATCAGATCAGTCCAGTCAGATTCAAATCAGATCAGATCGTATTACAAAGATACAACCTATCAAACAGAGCCTAAATAACATTCCATTGGGCAATAGGGCGAAATACTGTCACCCCTATTGGTTGTGCCACCTTAGGGATTAAGGTAAGAGTAGTAGCACTGATTTGTTCTAGTAGTTTTCCATTTGACAAAAAATACAAAACAGCTTCAAAAATGCTATCTGATGTGTCCACTTTATCTTTTTAGTTTTATTTTTGTCTTTTTTTTTCTAATTTTGTTTTTTTTTTTTGTTGACTTTTTTTTGTTTAGGTTAGTACATAAAAGGTGATGGACAAATAATGAAAAGATACCAAAATAGCTTATCCAAATTGAGAAACGCATCTAAAACTCATGTGATTTTTTTTTCCGGAAAAAAAAACTCGGAATCAAATTTTAGCTCATTTCATTAAATTATAATTATAAAAGGGATATTATCCAGGGTACCCTTTGTGGTTTCCGGCTTTATCCCTGTTACCCCTGAGGTTTCCGAAATTGCTATGATACCCCCGAACTATGCGTTTTGCCAAAAATTGTAATGGAAACTTAACCCCATTAGTCCATTATAATATTTAGCTATTTATTAACACAAATAATTATTTAATAACAAAATGAAAATAAAAAAATTCCCAACCCAAAATCTCAATACACATTTTTCTCTCTCCTCCATCTTCCCTTCCCCCCTCCCACCCGTCACCTGACCAACCACCCAACTATCCCCCACCACACAACCACCAATTGATGCCCTCCTTAGTCCTTTGGCCTCCACTGCTCTCGCCACCGAACCCCTTCTCTCTCTCTCTCTCTAACTCTCCCCTCCACTACCTCATCATCCCCCTTCTCTTTCATCCCCTCACACCTCTCACATGGCCTCCTCCTCCTCCCGCCACTGATTCTCAGCCTATCTCCGCCGTCGATTTTTGATACGATAGTAATAATTCTAGGATATTTATCAAAGAATTGCACAGAAGCTTATGATTGTTAGAATGAAGAAAACAATCGAAGTGGCTTCTTATTGAAGGAATTGCAGCTGAAAGCTTACAATAAGGAAAGATTACAGGTTGAGAGAGAAACGTAAGGTTCACAATGAAGTTGGTAAGTTGATTAAAATGACAGCTTGTTGGCCTATTTATACAATTTGCCTGTAACTACTTTTTAACTGCCAAGAGTTAGTTGTAACAGATTCGGCTACAACAACTATCAAGTGGCTGCTTAGTTGAGTTAGTTATGGCTGACATGATCAGGCCCATAACATTCCATCCCCCATTAAGATAAGTCTTCCCTTAGATCTGAGAGAAAGCAGCAAACCTCTTCATCAAGTCTTCAGCTGCCTCCCAAGTTGCATCTTTAGGTGCTGAGTTCGATCATTGAACTAACCAGTAGATCACAGCTTCATATCTCTTCTTAACCATCTTCCTTTCTAAGATAGCAACTGGTTCAGCCCTGGTCAACTGAGATTCATTAATATCAGGAATAAAGGTGCTCACAGGAGCAGGTCCATGGTGGGCCATGAGCTGAGAGATGTGAAAAACAGGATGGATTTTTGACTGTGGGGGAAGCTTTAGGTGGTAAGAAACTTCCCCTACTCTTTTGATGACAGCAAAAGGACCCAAATACTTTGGAGATACCTTAGCATTGAGCCTGTTACTCATTGATTTCTGTCTGTACGGCTGTAATTTGGCATATACCAGATCCCGTTTTTCAAACTTCTTATTAGTTCTTTCCTTGTCCGCCTGGCTTTTTATCCTGTCCTGAGCTCTTTTCAAGTGAAAAGCCAGCATCTTGATGCACTCTTCTCTGGCTGCTCGTCCTCTGTCTACAGTTTCCACATGACTGTCCCCCAACACATAAGGAATATGCAGGGTTGGAGACTGACCATATACAATCTCATAGGGTGACTTCTGAGCAGCACTATGGAATGTGGTATTATACCACCACTCAGCCAAAGGGATCCATTTTGCCCAATCCTTAGGCTGTTCCCCAGCCATACACCTTAAGTATGTCTCCAGACACCTGTTTACTACCTCAGTTTGACCATCTATGTGAGGGTGGTAGGCTGTAGACATTCTCAAGTCAACTTGTTTGAGTCTGAAAAGTTCCTGCCAGAGAGTGCTGACAAATATCTTGTCTCTGTCACTTACCATAGTTCTAGGCATGCCATGTAGCCTAAAAACTTGGTAAAAAAATATCTAAGCCACTGTCATTGCAGTGAATGGATGACTTAGCAGCAAAAAAAGAGCATGTTTACACATTCTGTCCATCACCACCAAAATAGTATCCTTTCCCATGGACTTAGGCAGGCCCTCAATGAAGTCTAAGGAGATGTCTACCCACACAGCTCCAGGCTTAAGCAGTGGTTGAAATAAACCAGCAAGTTTTTGCAGAATCGGCTTACTTCTCTAGCATACAGAACATTCCCTTATGTATTTCCTGACCTCTTTCTTCATATTCTTCCAGTAAAATAGGGTCTTGGTCCTTTTGGTAGTAGCTTGTACTCCGGAATGTCCCCCCAATGGTGTGTCATGCATCAGGTTTAGGATTTTAAGCTTTAGTCCACTGTCATTTCCAACTACCAGCTTCCCTTTCCTTCTTAACTCACCCTGGTTCCAGGAATAGTGTTTCTTGTTGACATTCTCCTCCAGTTGCTGCAATATTTCCTTAACCTGAAGGTCAGATTTCCAAGTAGCCTTTATCTGATCCAGCAGGTCAGTGTTGATATGAGAAATGACCAGGGACATTATTTCTGCCCTGGAAATCGACTGAGTATCTTCTTCAGCTGCCTTCCCTTCCTCCATTAGCATTCTGGATAAGGCATCAGCAGCAGAGTTGTCAATGCATATTCTGTATACAATCTCATAATCCAGGCCCATTAGCATAGGTAGGCATTTGCTTTGAAAGGCTGTGGTAATTTTCTGCTCCAGGAGGTATTTCAGGCTGAAATGATCAGTCTTAATGATAAAATGTCGACCAATCAAGTAAGGTCTCCATTTTTCCACAGCAAATATGACAGCAAATAGCTCCTTCTCATATGTCGAGCATGCCTCGGATCTTTGGGAGAAACTTTTGCTGATATAGGCTATAGGATGACCCCCTTGAGATAGTACAGCTGCCATCCCTATATCTGATACATCAGTCTCAATAGTAAAGGTCTTGGTGAAATCTGGCAATGCTAATACAGGGGCTGATGTTGTGGCTTGTTTGAGTTTCTGAAATGCTGCAGTGGCTTCTTCAGACCAATGAAACCCCAATTTTTTAAGCAGATTGGCCAGTGGTTTACTTAGAACACCATACCACCTGATAAATTTTTTGTAGTAACCAGTCAAACCCAAAAACCCTCTCAATTCCTTGATGTTCTTAGGTTCAGGCCAGGCTACCATAGCTTGTATCTTGGCAGGGTTTGTAGATACATCTTCCCCTGATACAATATGGCCTAGATACTCAATCTCAGGTGCACCAAATGTACATTTTGACATCTTGGCAAACAGGGTATGCTGCCTTAAAATCTCCAGAGTGATTCTCAGGTGTTTCTCATGTTCCTCCAGATTTCTGCTGTATATCAAGATATCATCGAAAAACACCAAGATGAACTTTCTGAGATATGGTTTGAATATGGAATTCATCAAATCTTGGAATGTTGATGGAGCATTTGTCAAACCAAATGGCATGACCATGAACTCATAGTGCCCTTCATGGGTTCTAAAAGCTGTTTTCTAAACGTCTTCTGGAGCCATTCTGATTTGCCAGTACCCTGCCCTTAGATCGATCTTTGAGAATATAGCAGCCCCATTCAACTCATCCAGCAATTCCTCAATTACAGGGATAGGGTATTTATCCTTTATAGTTGCCTTATTCAGCTCTTTATAGTCTATGCACAACCTCCAAGACCCGTCTTTCTTCTTAACTAAGACTATGGGAGATGAGTATGGACTCTGACTATTCCTGACTACCCCATTCTCAAGCATTTCTTTAACAATTTGTTCAATTGCATCTTTTTGTATGACAGAGTACCTATATGGCCTGACATTAACAGGTTGAGTTCCTTCTTTGAGTAATATCTTATGATCATACTCCCTGTGTGGAGGTAGATCAGTTGGTTCTTTGAACAGATCCTCAAATTCACCCAACAAAGCTGATAATTCAGGTGGTAAGTCAGATGTACTTGTCACCATGCTGAATTCAGCCACAGGAATGACTCTGATGGCAAAAATTTGGCCTGTTTTCCCTTCTTTCTGCATTTTTTTCCTGTGATCCACTGCAATGACCCAGCCTTAGCTCCTCTCAACACATGTCTCTTCCCTTTCAGCTTAAATTCCATGGTTAAATTCCCAAAATCCCAGGCTATCTTACTCAATTTGGATAACCATTGAATACCCAATACCATCTCACAGTCCCCAAGTGGAACCAGCAGCATGTCAGTGGTCAATTCTACCCCTTGCAGAGACCATTTAAACCTTTCTACCATGTTTGTAGTTGTCATCACTTCTCCATTTGCCACAGATATAGCCATAGGGCAAGTTTTCTTTACTCTACACCCCAACTTCTCGGCTGTATTAACATCAAGGAAGTTGTGAGTACTTCCTGAGTCAATGAGAATGTTGATTGCATTTCCCCCAACTTTCCCTGTTACTCTCATTGTCTCGTATGTTGATGCAGTCCCATCCATGGCATTTAGGGAGATTAAGGGGGAAAGTTCATCTGTTGATACCTCTTCTTGACAGATATGTTCCCTTTCTTCTTTACTAACTTTCTCACTGCTGATATGATAGAAATCATTTCCTGCCCCTTCAATCGTGATCACTTCAATGCTGTAGAGTTGTGCCTTGCATTTATGACCAGGAGTCCATTTTTCATTGCAGGTGAAGCACAATTGATTTGCCCTTCTTCTGTTGACTTCTTCTACACTCAGCTTGGTAGTGGTAGTTCTTGGGGGTGAAACTCTTGTTCTGACTCAGATTGTTGGTGAATCTTGGCATGGTATTGGATGGAGGATAGTTGGGTTTCTCCAGAAGTGCAGGTTTTTTCCTGTGGAAAGATGAATTGGTAGCTTCCTGCAACCTTGCAAAGACAAATGCATCTGAAAGTGTTGCAGGTTTGTGCATTCTGGCAGGGTGCTGAATGTCATCATCCAACCCACTCAGGAAACAGCTCAGAGCCTACTTTTCTGACAGGTCTGTCCTGTTCAACAACCCGTCAAACCTCTCCAGATATGCCTCTACAGACCCCTTTTGCCTCAATTTCATTAATTCTGAAATTGGATCATCAAAAGCTTTTGCACCAAATCTAGCAGATATAGCCCCTTTATATTCCTCCCAATTTGGCCAATTTCCAATTGGTCTAGTTCTCAACATATATTGATGCCACAAAGTTGCTTTTCCCCTCAAATGCATTGATGCCATTTTTACTTTTATAAATTATGAAGTACTATCAATTTCGAAAAATTGTTCACACTGATACAACCAACTTTGCACATCTTCACCACAAAATTTAGGAAATTCGAGTTTAGGAGCAAACTTAAGAGTGTTCTCCGTCTGATGCTGGCTTCTGCGAGAAGGTTCCTCATGATTATTTTGACCTCGACCTCCTCTCTTTAGGTTTGCAATTCGACTGTTGTATCCTGAAAATTGCCCCAGTATCTGCTCCAACTTAGCATTCATGTCTTCTAGAGTACGATGTTGCGCCATTGTTGCTGCTTGAGATTCGGCTTTATCCCGCTGCATTCTATGGATAACATCCTCTATTTTTGCTTGTACACTGATCAAGGCTTCACCCTGACTCTTCACCACCTCATCCATTGAATTTTCTGCGTTTTTGCAGTTCCTGGCGGTTACCATTGTTGTATTCGAAACTTCTTAATAATTTGCAGAAGAAGAAAAGGAAACTTATAACAGAAGCTTGCGGAGAATCTTCTATCAAAAGCTCGCGGAAGTTATCGGAATAATATGATGATCAGGAGATTCATGAGGAAGGAATCTCCGATAACACTGATACGATGGTAATAATTCTAGGATATTAATCAAAGAATTACACAGAAGCTTAGGATTGTTATAATGAAGAAAACAATCGAAGTGGCTTCTTATTGAAGGAATTGCAGTTGAAAGCTTACAATATGGAAAGATTACAGGTTGAGGGAGAAACGTAAGGTTCACAATGAAGTTGGTAAAAGTTGATTAAAATGACAACTTGTTGGCCTATTTATACAATTTGCCTCTACCAAGAGCTAGTTGTAACAGATTCGGTTACAACAACTACCAAGTGGCTGCTTAAGCTGAGTTAGTTATGGCTAACGTGATTAGGCCCATAACAATTTTCTGCCGTTCAATTTTGACTCTGTCGACCCTCTTTGCCCCGACCATCTCCGCCATTCCACTCCTTTCTCAAACAACTGGTGTGTATTCGATTTCATTGTATTTTTGTGACCAATGGGTGCCCTTTTCTTGTGTCAAATCTACTTTAAAATGGAGGAGATGATGAGGAGGGATGTGTAATGGTGGCAGGGACGTTGAAACCGGCGGTCATGAGGTAGTTTTGGTAGTGTTGTAGGTGGTGAGGGACGGCTATGGTGGCGGCTGGGTGGTAGTCAGGTGGCTCGGGCGAGGGAAGAAGGAATATAGAGAAAAGTGTGAAACTAATTGTATTCTTACTCATTTAATCGCAACCTCAACTAGCCAATTTACTTTTGCATAAGTACAGACACATCTAATATAAGAGATGATTTGAATTGATACTCATATAATCTAACACAATAACACATTTAATCTAGAGATAGCATTGATTAATCAAGACAATGATAAAACTATACTATGTTATAGTCGTAATACTCACAAGTATTTCACAACACACTCCACCTTAATCTAAAACACCCTCAATGCCAAACAAGCCACACATATAATTCATTAACGATTAACGCTGACTTACATAACTTAATGATAATCCATTATTCTCATACATACAATGTCATTGGGAATGTAGCTAATGAAGTAATATACACACAACTTTAATAAGAATAATAACACTATGAATATTACGAATGCATTATAACTTATAAGTAACAACTTTGGACAACTACAACAAACAAACCAAAAAAAAATCAAAAAACTTTTTCGTCCTACATCGAAAATGATTTGTTTTAATTAATAACTAAATATAACCTTAACTAACGGTGTTAAGTTTCAGTTACAATATTTGGCAAGAGCAAACCTCGGGGATACCATGGCAATTTCGAAAAACTCAAGGGTACCACAGATAAAGTCGAAAATATCAAGGGTACTCTGGATAATCCATTATAAAATATCACGAAAATTAATGAAGTTACAATTGTTGTGGAGAGAAATCTCCGGTGACAAGAATTGCGGCAAAGGGTCCAACATATCTCTGATGGGAGGAAGGAAGAACGGAGAGGAGAGAGAATCTAAAAATAATGTTTTTATGAAATAGGAAATTTTGTGGGAAAGCACCAAATAGTTTGGCCATAATTGGGAAATCCCTTAATAATTAAAACTTATTTTCTTTTGGGGAACCATCTAATAAGTCAATTTTGTTATGGTATAACCACCTATTGGCGGTTTTCCGCTACCTTGCCAATAGGTGGTTATAGTGTAATAAAATTGACTTATTAGGTGATATCCCAAAAAAAGGGCAGTTCCTCAACAAATGGGCAAAGGCCACAAAATTTCCTATAAAATATTTTTATTTCATATTTATATTTATGAAAATAATTTAAACTAAATATAACTATTTATTACAGCTCTACCCCAAGACGACGATTTTGCCAAAACATTATTTACTATTGTCAATGCAGTTTATTGAATTTAGAGAATATAATGGACACATTTACCTTTAAGGGCATGTATGGTATGAGGGGATATATTAAGGGGGGCATAGATTATGGGGGAAATATTTACTTGAGGGTGGGGTGGGGGGGGGGAGTTGGGGAGGGAGGAATGTTTTAGGCCTTTTGGGGATAAAAGATTCTAGGCCTATTACTCTTTCATTTCTGACAATTCAAGCATGCCTTACACTGTTAAATGTTTTAAAAATGACTAAATAAAATTATCACTAGTTAAATAAAGTCACGAGGATAAATTCCTACTTCTATTTTAGGCCATGTGCGATATGGGTCAACATCTGCAGGTACCCGCTCCTAAACTATGGACGCGGACCCGGACCCGTTTTCAACGGGTAGTACAAATCAATACCCGGAACCGGACCCATTACAAACAGGTCCTAAAAATGGGAACCGCACCCGTACCCGTCAATGCCAACAACTACAGCAAGGCCCACTGTACTATACGAAGGCATGACATGGGCCGCTATAGAAATATAGCACACTTAGCGAAGATGCTCATAGTCATGTTATGTAAATAAGGCAAGATTGCCCACATCCTCTTTTCTTGTCGATGTGGTTCCAATTTTTAAGTTTTTTTCCAAATTTTCGTCCATTTTTGTTTTGTTTTTTGTTGTTTTATTTACAACATTTTGTTCATTATACAAATCTCAATCCTTTTATTTTTGCAACCTTACTTGAACATGTCATCTAGGAAGCACGGACACGGCTCTTGGCTGCCGTTTTGGTGTCCGACACGGACACGGATCGGACACGGCACGACACGTGTCCGACACGTCCCAAACCGTGTCTGGTTTTTTTATATATTTTTTGGACACGGACACGGTTTTTTTTAATTCGACACGGATTAGACACGAACCAGACACGGACCAGACACAGACACGACACAATAATACGTCGTTTTACTCATTTTGACCCCTCTTTTTTTTTTCAATTACAAACCTTTCTTTTTCCCTTCCTCTGCGTTCTGCCTCTTCGACGCAACTCTTGTTTTTTTCTTCACTCTTCACTCCTCTCTCCGATCAACGACTGTCACTCCGACAGCCCTCCTCGCCGGCGCCTGACGACGAACAACGACCGACGACCGACGAACAACCGACTTCTCTCTCTCGTGCCAAACAGGTACGATTTAAATTATGTTTTTACTTTTTTTTTCTTTAATTTGTAGTGTAATTAGTTATTAACTTATTACCTATTATGATTTACATCAATGTGTATGCTTAGGTTGATAGATTTTGTGTTTAATTTTATAATTTTTGCATAGAAATTTCTAGGGATTTGTTTTGGGGAAAATGAATGTGTTGCTATTTGATATGATTTGTTTGGGTTATTGTAATTTAAATTTTGCTTTATGTGGTTGGGCAATTTCTTTTGTTGTGGTTTAGTGTTATTTAAGTTGTGAATTGATGGTTGATGTTGGGTGGATTTGGGATATTGGTGGAGATGAGCATGACAATCTTGGTGATGTTGGTTAGTTTTGATATGGCTACTCTTTCCCATGAATCATGATGAGCCAGATATGGAAAGTGTAGTCTTTGATGATGTTGGTGATGGTGATATTGAAGGAATTGTTTAGATTGGTGCTTGTTGTTGTAATCTTTTGAATTGTTTAAGTTTGATGTTTCATGGATAAGACTTGGTCTCTTGTTTATTTGTTTTAGTTTGTATTTTAATTTGTAAGACTATAAAAACATTTCATTTGTTTGGATAATTTTATTTGGGAATTACCAATGTAAATTATTTCTCTTTTTGTGACTATTTGGAACTAAGGAGACTACCTTACAAGAGCTAGAAAGGAGGATCTTTAAATTGTCGTCGTTTGAATATCCATATTGTCTTTTTTTAGTTAGTTGTGTCCGTGTCCGCTAAATTTCGAAGTGCCGTGTCACGTATCTGTATCGATGTCTGTGTCCGTGTCCGTATCGGTGCTACCTAGCATGTCATACCTCATTTCGTCACCCCCATCCTAATGGTCTAATGTGATATAGTAGTGTTGCACATTTGTAATCAATGATCATTGATCAACATACTCTTTTGGGTGATGATGATCAACAATCACATTTATGATACTACTCTATTTTCATTTTTTGCTAGCGAGTTTAATGACTAGATACTCCATAATAGTTGTAAACATATGTTATCGACTAAGCCACATTTATATTGGAACATATATAGTTATCCAAATGGGGAGTTCGTCAGTATTTTTTTAGCCCCAATTTAAGCAAGCAGCAAGCAACAGCTTCTCAGCCCCGTTTATCATTTTTCGTTACCTATTCATCCAACCTGGTGATTAACCTCAAGTGACGTAAATTAATCAAACCTGGTAAAAAGACACATCATTTTGGATTTGTTAACATGTAAACACTAGGTTGTAGATAAGCTTATTTTACACATACACCTCATATAAGTTGTATTTGATATGTAAATTGAAATTAATTGTATTCTTACTCATTTAATCGCAACCTCAACTAGCCAATTTACTTTTGCATAAAGCACACACACATCTAATATAAGAGATAATTTGTATTGACACTCAAATAATATAACACAAAAACACATTTTATCTAGAGATAGTATTGATTAGTCAAGACAACGATAAAACTATACTATGTTATAGTCATAATACTCATAAGTATTTCACAACACATTCCACCTTAATCTAAAACACCCTCAATGCCAAACAAGCCACACATACAATTCATTAACGATTACTTACATAACTTAATGATAATCCATTATTCTCATACATACAATGTCAATGGGAATGTAGCTAATGAAATAATATACACACAACTTTAATAAGAATAATAACAATATAAACGTTACGAATGCATTATAACTTATAATTTACAACTTTGGACAACTACAACAAACAAACCAAAAAAAAAAAGTCAAAAAACTTTTTCGTCCTACATCGAAAATCTGGAGAAGATGTGGGAAAGAGAAAGTTATAAATAAAAGTTTGTCGACCTAAACACCAATAAATTAAATCGGCTATTTTGCCATCCAAGATTTGTCAGAGGCTCAGATGAGCATGGATCCATCTTGGCACGAATTTGGGCCTAGACACAATTTGGGCTAAGTGTAAGTTTGTGCGTGAAAAAAAGGCTAGCATGACTTAAGTTTCGTGTCTTGCACGAATTAGAGTTCTAGTTCAGATTTTGGTTATTTGCTAGGACCCGTTGCTAGTGGGTACCCGGCGGGTAACAGGTCCAAATTTTTAGGACCCTTACCCGTACCCGTCGCCAACGGGTCCTAAATGTTTGGACTCGGACCCGCTGGGTCCTAAGCGGTTCCGGGTACCCGCTTTTCTTGCTCACACCTAATGTGCAATTGGATTGCATTTTTTTGATTTGTTTTTTTTTTATTTGTTATTTGATTGTGTCTAACCTGAATTTATTGATAAATTAACTGCATTTAGCCAAATTAATAACTAAAAATAGAGTAGATTCATTTATTGTTACTTGGGTAATATTAATCTGATTTGAATAAACCTGATCTGATTTGAATGAATCTGATCTGATTTGATTTGAAAACACTGTTAAATAAGTTGAATTGCACGTGGCGTTAATCCTCCACTAAACCCGAGGAAACGATTTGTTATTGTAAATGAAAAAAAAAATGAAATAACAAGTGGAAGGTATTTCACGGAAAAAAACCCAACTCATGGGCAAAACCCTAAAATTACTACAGTAAATCACAAAAATTACACAAATTTTCCATGATTTAATCTTCCACAGGCTGACCATCCATCTTGTCTGTTTGTCAATCGCCTTAGACATGGATTTACTTTTACTCTCTCTCGATCTTCTCACACAAAAATCATTCATGGCGATTCAATTTTGTCCTAGTGTTCGCATAGTTGCTTGTTTTCTTCAATTCATGTTTCGTCATCCTTAATGTTCTTCAGAGGTGTCACAGAGTGTTTTTTATCATCCTAATCCGATTTCTATTGGTAATTTGCACTCCCTTCAGCAACAAGTGGGTACTCTTTCTAGTTTGGGATGCAAGAGAAGGGGCTCTGATCTCGATTCCTTGGCTCCTTATTTTGCTAAACGAGCTAGGATCAAGATGGGGATCGAATTTCAGTTATACCTTTGCGTAAACGAAGCCGCGGTGTGATTTATGTTGATGATTCTACCTTACCAACTAAGAAGCAAAGGGCGGAAAGCTCTTTCGTCCCCTCGGCTCCTCCGAAAGTTCGTCGCCTGAAAAGAAAGTTTGTTTCTCCTCCATAGCTTTGTTGTGAAAAGGAGGGCAAAGTAAATCCTATTCTTCGAGGTTCGAGTTTAACTGCTTTTGCTTGTAAGTTTCGAAGGAAACGTCTTCGTTTTACTAAGTGTGCGTCTCATTTGGTTCCTTTTTTTCTTGTCCTGTTGTTGTTATGGTTGAGGGCTTCAAGGCGACCCTCGGTTTTCCTCCTTTGGCGGTGACTACGGTGCAGTCCTGCCCATTGCCATGAATCTCCTTGACAGGCTATAGTCGTATGCCTACAAATATAATTAATCAATACTAACCTAAAACGTAGTAATAGGCAAGCAAGGTTCGTATCCATAAAGAACGGTAATCGTCTAAGTATGTAATGGTAGCCAATAGGCCAGGAGTTTGTGAGTGTAAATGATCAAGTATTTGGAAACAATTAAAGTAATTTGTAAATCAATGGAGAAAAAGATATCGGTCAATTAATGTGCACTGTCGTTCACCCAATTGGTTCTAGTTATCAACTAATCCTAATTCGTTGAGTACTTAGTTGTAGAAATATAATTTCCTATCGTTTCTTAAATTTTAGCTAAGAGGAGAGATCAGCCCTACCTAATAGCCCTAATCGGTGGATAACAAAGACGCGCGCTTCAATTCAATCCACCGAAAGCATAAAGCAATTAAACGATATCAACTAAGATTAACAAGATCTAGACACACGCGGTTTCGATCTTAAATTAATATGTTTATTCTCTCTAAACTAATACCGATGTCCAGCATAGAAATACTAGGCTAGTTTCTACTTCTGAGTCAACAATCTAACAACTAGTCCTTAAACTGTTAATCTAGCAATATGATAGATTTAGGTCTATTTAGTTTGCAACCTAATTGAGCAATAAATCAATCAATAACAATAAGCATGAGAGAATAAACAATACTCAAACGAAATCAGATTCAAACTCAAAATTGTCGGTAAACTAGAGTTTCGATTAATCGATACGAGGAATAGGTGTTTAGCCTTGCATAGTCTTGAAAATAATACAACTTAAGTCTTGAAAACTTAATGATTAAAACTACCGAAAGTTTAAAGTATTTATACTAAAAGATTACAAAACAGGAATATGAAGCCCGTCCAATATGCCGACGTAGCGGTGGGACGACTCGTCCTGATTCCAGACGACTCGTCCTGATTCCAGACGACTCGTCTTAAGCGTCAAGACGACTCGTCCTAATTACAGACGTGTCGTCTAAAGCTCTCTGTTTCTGTCGCCGGACTGGTTCTGGCGACGTTTTTCAAACGGTCATAACGTCTTCGTTGCTTGGCCTATGAGGACGTGTGACCACTTCCTGGAAATCTAAGATCACAAACTTTAATATGCCGTTGGTTTAACTGAAAAATTCAAAGCCGCTTTAAAGTTAAGAATATTCAAAGTTGACCTTCCGTAATTGGACTGAAATTCCTCAACCTAGCTTCCAAATTTGTCCAAATCTTGTCATCTCGCTTCTTGGCTCATCTTTCATGGCCTCATTGTCTATCCACACACTTGCACATCAATCTTGAGGCAATAAATACATTCAAAAACCACTAATTCTTATATTAAAGCACAAATAATCAAATAATCGAATTAGTCAATAAACCGATCCAAAAGCTATCATTTTCTAGCATTAAAACCCAACATTACCCACAACTAAGTGTGTTGTATCAAATTCCCCTATGCTTAGACCTTTACTCGTCCTTGAGTGTACCAACATCTCCAAAATTTCCCCAACGTCTTTTAACATATGTGTAGACACCTGCATTTGTCCCTACCCAAATGCCCGATGATGAAAGGACATTTAACAGTGAACTGCGTTTACTTGCTCTACTATGTGAACCACCGTTGTCGTGAATCCGTTAGCAAATGCGTCTTCACCTAAAACAAGGGTAAAAACAACCATTTTTGTCCCTTTTACACCTGACCTAACTCAAGAACAACTCGAGTGTCTAAACCGCTAAAAATCATCAACAAAACATGTTTTTGTATGTCATTTGCCCACCCAAATTCACAAGTACAATACTCATGTCATAAGAAAGACAGAAATGCAATTTTGTATGGTGCGTCAAGGGGTCCAGGCGCACCCCCGCGCGCGCACAGAGGCATTGGCGCACCCGCGCGCGCCTGACGCAGCAGCTCGCGCGTCAGCCGCACCACCCCGTGCGCATGACGCACCATCTCGTGCGCCAGACGCACCACTCCGTGCGCCTCACGCAGGGAACCCTAGGGTGGCCAACCAACCCTAGTTTTCCACCCCAAAACCCTACCTCCTACACCTACAAATACAACCCCCACTACTACATTAATGAACTAATGGAACGAGTCTAATGCAACGGTTCATGAATAGGCGTTGCATTTGCCTATCTATGACAACTTTATTCTATATATTGCTTTGACAAAGTAGTTATTGCAACACTAGTGAGGTGGGGTGTTGTATTTGGTGATTTGTGGTTGCCTTTGCTCCACCAAATGCAACACTCGTAGGAAAAAAAATTCAAGACTGCTAAAACTTTGACCTTTGGTGCGCGACAACCCATTATTTTCCACTTACCCTTCAAAAATATCCTGGAGAATCTTCTCAAACACTACTCACTTCTCGCCTCCTTGCTTTCACTTGAAATGGACCTACCTTACTTCTCATCTCCGTCCTCTTCTCATGAAATCAACCAACGCTCACTTCTCGCGACTCTCAAATCAACTCCCTGACCTGAAATTAACAAACTCTCTTAACCCAGAAATTGATTTGGGCGATTTTTCTTTACCCAGAATGACCTAAATTGATATGGGCGAAAATTATTTTACCCAGAATTTGAGCGAATTCGTTTTGAAGTTTTTGTGTAAGTATTTTTTTTTCCTTATTAATCGTTTTGAATTCGTTCTATTTACTCTTATCCTTCCTTGCTATTCGTTTTAGGTCGATTTTCTGGGTTAATTAGGTCGACTTTGTGGGTTAATTAGGTCGACTTTTCTGGCTTTGATATGATGGTTTGGTTAGAGAAAATGGCATTCTGAACTAATTATCCGTTTATTCCTTTATTACATTGGCAGATGTTATGATTTTAGGTGGGTTTTCTGTTTTGAGGAAATTGAGAATGATATGTACTTTTTGCTGGATCTAATAATATGGTGTCTATAGCTAAGGTCCTTTGAGATAGTTCCCAACTCCCAAGTACAAGTTCACTCAATAGTCATTTCATAACTAGATATGTTAGTCACCTTTGCTAATAACATTATCTGGTGACTTTTATTTGGCGGAGGACAAGTGTGGTCTTGCTGGTCTTAGTAGTGGTTCTAGTAGTGGAGTCTTAGTAAAGTCGTGAGAACAGGTACAAGTAGTGGGTCTTACGACTTACGAGAGGCTTACTACTCTTATTAGTAAAGTACAAGGCATACTGGTCTTAGCAACCGCGCGAGACTCTATTTTCCTTTGGCAGAAAGAAAGAGGTGTTTGGTAGTAGTCTTCTTGTAAGAGATGATGATATATAGATTCAGAGTTGGTATTTTACTAGTTTGGAACTTTGGTTTGAAACTTGTGAAATGTACAGGTCAATGGTGGAATCTAAAGCCATGAGGAATTTAGGAAGAGTAGGCCGACTCTCAAGTTTTGAGCTTGGTGATTGTGATGTCGTTGCGCATTTGTGTGAGTTACTTGCCTGCCCTCCAACTATGTTATTTGTAAATTAAAGTAGCTGATTGCTAGTAATAGTTTTGCATTAGTAATCTAAGAATTCTATGGCAAGTGATAGCATGACTTTGATTTCCTAGAAATGGACATTTATATAGAAATGATTTTTGCTTCTGTAAACTATTACTATCTGAAAATCTTGTCCTTCATCAGTATGAGGAGCATGGAGAAAACTTTATTGATATGTTGGATGGAGTTTTCACGTTCGTGTTGTCGAACACTTGGGACATCAACTTCATTGATGCTCCTGATGCCATCAGCATTAATTCACTTTGCATTGGATGGGGCTTTGATAGTTGATGGTAATAGCGTCTACTCTAATGCGTAACAAATTTTGAAAACTTAACAGCATTGAACACAACGTAAGTGCATACTGTAACGCTATAATGCTTACAACCTATTGGCTTGAAGGTTCATATTTCTTCTATGTGGTGTATAATTAAGTACCTGAAGCCATGTAGCTTTTATTTTCCTTTATTTCTTGTTGACTTTATATATACGATATGTTCTTGTCCAAGAATAATCTCAAATATACTTGACTTTACATATAAGATTTGTGCTTGACATTGAGCATCTTCCTTTTCCAACTACTATGATTTTTTCCCCATGTATTTTCGAGCAATTTTCCTTTGTGAAACATGGTATGGCTATAAGCTTTATAGTTAGCTGAGTGACATTATGCATTGGCTTTTTTTTTCAGTAATGTGGCAGTGCTTTGTTCTACACATTTTGTTAGGAAGGTGTTTCTTATGTTTTGTTTTATTAAGGTTTTAGATGATACCTTCATTTCTAGGCCCCCTGTTAATCATGCCTCCCAGCCTTTCAGAGTTACAAGTTTAAACTAGCGGATGGGGCTGAAATAAAGCTTGAACTTTTCTGTGAATCATTGGATGTGATATTGCTACTACTTCAATTGTTTAGTTATGTCTTCTTCTTTACTCCTTTAAGCTTAGTTTTTGAATGATATGATTTTTTTCCTATATATATTATGTATCTGAATGGAAGAATGGTCTGATTGATGTCGTGTCATATTGTATCACGATTACAAGTTAGTGAAACTTATTTCAGTTGGCACCGAACAGCTTGGGTGTAAAATTGGGATGGTTCTAGAGTTGTTTTACTTAACTTCTATGCTGCTGTAAGAATGTTTAGCCAGATATTGTTGGGTTTTTATTAGATAGTTTGTGATACAATTTTTTTTGCAGCATGTCTGTGAGAAAGCTACAAAGATTGACCTTAAAGTGATCTAGATTTGCATAATGGCTGGTAAGCTCTCTAGCGAGATTCCAATTTTTCATCTCCGCTCGTGCAGACTTCATAAATTAATTATCTGCTTATATATTATGCTTGATTCTAATTTTATATCTGCTTCTTCTGGCACATAACTTGGTATTGGTGGATGACAAATTTGCTAGATCATTTTGCACTTCATGATTGATTAGCATTTCCCCTTCATATGACCTGCCACTAATTTCGCATTTTTTTATTGGTAATTGCTACTATTGCATCCTTCCACGACGTAAGTATGATTTTACCCAGTCTGAGAATTTTTAATTGAAAACCATTATCTTACGTAATGGTCGCTGGAACATCTCATTTTAAATCTGATTGATGGTGATCACTGTTGGAATAGTTAATTTTTCTTTTTTCTTGTGCCTGTTTGAGCAAATTGGCATTGGTATTAACATGAATTATCTAATACTGGTTTTGTATGCTATCAGATGGATGCTGAAGGGCCTTGGTTTTATTGCTACAGGTTGCTACTTAGAGTAAGTGATGGAGAAGTGCAGGTTTGGAACAATAATTGGTTTTATCACAAGTGGGTTTCTAACCAATTTATTGGGAGACATTGGGTGGGTATGAATGCAGAAGTTCCCATTGTAGAGCTCTTTCATATAAAATGTTCAAGAATCTAAGTTAATGTAGATTATTAGGACAAAGGATATCATCTTTGTATGTGTGTTCTGTTATATATAGAACAATAGAAGGCTATTAGCTCAATCGGTAGAGCTCTGTGCAAAATTGCACTAATGTGTGGGTTCGAATCCCACATAGCCTACATATAGGAGTATTATATTAAATAAATATATATGAAAAAAAATGTGGTCTATTGCAAAAGGGTATAGTGTGTGTTGCATTATCTTGTGGCGTTGCAGTAGCCTTGTTGCATTTGAGAGGCATCAAATGCGGCTCAAATGCAACGGTTCCTAAAACCTAATGCAACACTTATATTATGGCGTTGCATTAGACCCCAAATGGCGTTGCATTTGTTCTAATGCAGCCCAAGCAAAAACAATGGTGCCCAAGCAAAATCTACATTGTTGTCACCTTTTGACTCAAACAATTTGGCGCCGTCTGTGGGGAGATTCAACTAAAAGCCGCTACGATTGAAACATCAAGCCTCGCTAAGATTCATGGAGCCCAACAATGGAAAACCTTCGGTCGGGACGACGAAGCCCCCGAAAGACCTGTGCCCTTATACAGAATTCCTCAGATGCCCAGTACACCATTAAGCGAGATAGTAGTGGGGGAAGCATCGGGGACAGCCCGTCATCAGCCAAGGATTCCGGGGACCGGTAATGCCGCGTTGACGCCGCCCCTGGGATTTCAAGTTATCCAAACAGAACCAAGCCCGTCTAACCTGCCAATGGGTGGCACAGCCCAAACCATGACACAAGATCCAACACAACTACAGTCAATGGTCCTGGCTATGAAAGCCATCCTAGACAGCTTCGCAACACCAACGGCTACAAGAGCTGCCGCAGACGCCGGGGCCACCCCGTAACCCCGATCCTGGTGTTTAACAGTCCAACCGAGAATGCGGGACCCACGCAGGCTTCGGATCCAATAGAAGGCCCTCTCGGCCCAGGCCGACGGTCAACGGAACAGGGAGAAGCCACGGCAAAGCTCCGAGCAAGGCGAGCATCGGCCAAAGGACAACCCGCCACACTAAGTCAAAGGCTGATCAGAGCAGCTCGGAACGATGGTCCGAAAGCGAAGAGTACGAACCCAGTCAACAAGTAGAGAGCATAATGACAGGATACCGAAGGACCTTTAAGCCGACGTCATTCGCTCGGCACATCTCTAAAGTATCCGTACCCACCTTCAAACTGCCAACAGGGAGGTTCGACGGAACAACCGATCCCACCGAACACTTGAACAGCTTCGACAGCCATATGTCCATGTACCATCTAGAAGACTCTGTCTGGTGCAAGGCGTTTCAGAACACCCTAACCGGAATGGCACAGACCTGGTTCTGGACCATCCCTTCGAAAAGCATCACCAGCTACAGGAAGCTATCACGGCTATTCGAAGACCACTACTCCGGAAATAAGCGAAGAGAAAGACTGGCAACGGAGCTCCTAAATGTGAAGCAAAAAGAGAAGGAAAGTACCGGAGCGTACATCAAACGCTTCAACGAAGAGTATCAACAGATCAGAAATTGCTCACAGGAAGTCGCCGTCATAGCCCTCACCCACGGGCTTCGACCAGGACCCTTCCACAGCCGAATCATTAGAGAACCACCTACAACAATCGCTGAAGCCAAGAAGCTTGCGAAGGGATTCATAAGGGAAGAGGAATATCACGAAGTTTTTACCCCTCCGAAGAGGAAGGTTCCAGAAATGGAAAGAGACAAGCGAAGCCGGAGCTTCGCAGACGAAAAGAAAAAAGAGGATACAGGAAGGAGTAAAAAGCTCAAATTCCCAAGAAAATATGAAAATTATACTGATTTGACGATTGGAAGAGCCGAAGTATATGCATTGCATAAAGGCAACGGCGAATAGGTGAAGCCACCAAAGATGGAGTACAAGCGAAGGGATAAAACCCATTACTGTGAATTCCATGAAGACTTCGGACACAAGACAAATGACTGTCGGCATCTCAAGGATCAAGTAGAGGACCTTCTCAGGAAGGGCTTCTTCAAGCAATACCGGGTGGCAAAGGAGCTAGGAGCAGTCCCTAAACCCCCGATGAAGGAGAGGCTGAGAGAGATCCACATGGTCACCCGACGGAAACCCAAGCCAAACAAGCAGGTGTCAGTGTGGAAGAGGCTCGGCGAAATTCACGTCGTTATCGGAGCCGAAGCACACGGACGCTCGGTAAGGGGAAACAGAAAGCATCTCCGAAACTTGACACATCAAGCAAACTACACCGGCTCAGAGGTCCCTATCCAAAGAGAGGTCATCCCTCAAATGGAAATCACACAGTCGGATTACGATAGAGTGGTCTACCCTCACAGCGATCCAATGGTGATCAAAGCGAACATCGGTAACTACCTCGTCAACCGGTGCCTTATAGATACAGAAAGCTTTACCAACCTGATTTATGTAGAAGCCTTCGACAAACTGAGACTAGGGAGGAAAAGCCTACGTCCACTCCAAATTCACTCTATGGGTTTGCCGGTCAAGGCATATTCCCATTAGGATATGTAATCCTACCACTGATGATCGGCGAAGGAGAAGCTGCCCGAAACATAATGGCTGAATTCGTTGTCATAGACGCTCGCTCCGCATACAACGTCCTCATCGGCCGAATAACCCTAGGAGAAATAGCAGGCTTCGTGTCTATACGAGCACTCACCATGGTTTATGTATTTAACAAAGGGGAAGGTCCTAAGATACATGGCGATCAAACAGCCGGGAGGTCCTGCAATGTAGTGTCTATACAAAAGGCACGAAAGAAGGTGACTAATCATAGCAACTCTCAAACCTCGCCGATGGATATAGATAGCAAAGGTCCACCAAAGTTTTCCGAGGCTCCAGCTTCGGAGATAGAAGGTCCGTTCACCCATATCGAAGCCAAAGCCTCGGAAAGGGGGCCAACATGCGGTGACGCTCCAGAAGGGGAAGAACAAGGTGATAAAAGTGAGGTTGAAAAGTCAGAAGAGGTTGAGCTGGCACCTGATCGATCTGTTGACGGACTTGGACGCAGACATCACTACAAGAAAACAGGAAAAATGCGACCGATTTTTGCGACCGTCTAAATTTCAGTCGCAAAAATAAGTTTTGCGACCGATTTTACGACCAAAAAAGAGGTGGTCGCATTGTTTGCAACCGACTCTAAATTAGTCGCAAATCAGTCGCATATTTGCGACCAATTTTTGCGACCGTCTAATTTCGGTCGATGTTACGACCAAAAATAGGTTGTCGCAAACTCGCAATGTTTAATTAATTCCATTACTCACTTCACTCAATAATTAAATAATAAAATCAATAATAATACCTTAGACCTAATTGACTTCTTGCGTCTATTACTCACTTAACTCAGAAGAAACAAAAAAATAGAAGGTATCATTCTAATTTCTCGCCCCCCTCTTATTTCCTCAGACCAATAAAAAAAATCAGCCCCATTTCTTTTATCATCCGATCACAATCCATCCTGCAAGCATTTTTTTCGCTCTCCCATGTACGCTTAGACAGTAACACCCCGTGTATTTTGGGAATTTGTTTAAGTTGAGTGTTACTAATTATATTTGTATTAGGTTAATTTTTGTAAATTGTTAATATGATTTTCAGTTTTTAAAAGGGATTTTATTTTGTTTATATAAATGAAACTAATTAAACCAAAATTCAATTTAGTTCCCTAAATACCGAATTACCCATTTGCCCTTGATTATTTACTAAACCAAAATTCTATTTATGTGTTTGTCACTACTTACTCCAACTTTGACTCAAACACCTTTTATCTATACCATGGGCGCGCCCCTGTACTACTTCCTATTCGAAATAATGATTCAATCTTGTGATCAACATCACTAGTTGAGAGTAAAATCTTTGAGGAGTAGGTTTAAAGATTCGAGACGAATTTTTGTTTTAAGGAGGGAACACTATAACACCCCATATTTTTGGGACTTTTAAAATACCAAATTTGTCGGGTACTATTCATTTTAGAGGTACTAGTTTCTGTTTCGGGAAGTTTGAAGGTACTTTCGTATTTGGGTCGTTTTCCTAATCGGGTAACCGTTGGGTAAAGTTACCAAAATACCTTTACTAAACCTTCCCTTACAACAATATAAGAACAAAAGAAAAAAAACACACATCAAACCCTCCCTCAATCTCACGCACGCAGAAACAAAGGAAATAGAAGAGAAGACGAGAGGAGAAGGAGAAGAGTGTGCGCGCCTCCCTGCGAACCACCACCGCACGCCGCCTTTGCCGCCGTCGCCCAGCCGCCTCTGCCGCCGTACTCCCTACCATCCTCAAATCGATTTTATTGATTTTAGTATCGTTTTGATATATATAGCTTGCGGGTTCGAAGAGGTTCGTTTTGACTGTTGTTGCTAACTCTTTATAACAGTTGTATGGCTTAGACATGACTCCTTGTTTGTTACTTCTTTGCTGTTGTCGAGATGATAATGTTTGAAGGAGCAAGATCAACAACAGAGACGGTTGCTGCATTGAGATCTGGTGCTCAAGCTATGAGGAACATGCAGAGAGCAATGTGAGTTTCAGATTTGATGAAATCTTATTATCTTTCTGTTTAAATCTCTAATTGTGTGTGCACGAGGAAATGCCTCCCTTCCACTTTCTCAGATGATTAAATGAACAAATAAAAATCTAAAGAAACTAGTAGGACAGAGGTAATTAGGGCCTTCCTGAATAGTTTTGGGGTTAGTTACATCTCGGTTTTGGTGGAGTACTTTTATGTTTGGGCCGTTTGACATAACTTAAGCTGTAAAATCTGTGTCGGCCCCTTATTATACCCTCCATAAGGTACAATTTTTTATTTGTATATCATCTTATGAATTACTCCTTATGATCTACAACTTACAGGTGGTCACACAAATGAAAAATGATGATCTACGGTGGTCACACAAATGAAAATTTTACTTTTACTAGTTTGCAATATGTGTATAAATTGGGTTTTGTTAGTGCTTGTGTGAATAATTGTTAAAGGTTTTTGGCCTTGTAGATGCCAAAATAAGTTTAGTTTGGATTGTTTTTCTTTGAAGGCTATCAGCTCAAACTTGGTAGAGCAATGTGCTTTCGCACAAAGATATGGGTTCAACTCCCATATAGCCTGTCATAATTTAAAATCTATGCGTCTTTGCCCGAGACTCCGAGAGTCATATATGTGAACTTTAAAGAACCAGTTGTAGTAAATTATATGGTTGGAAAGAATGTTTAGATAGATGATTAGGGTTAAGTTTGACTGCCTCTTAATTTAAACATATTTTTTTTTCTTCCTATAACAAAGTACTAAAGTAGTTGGTTTTCCCTTTGTCTTTACAAATTGTCAATGTTTTGACTATTTGAAATGTCGATGTGATAATTTGACTATTCATAACTTAAAATATCTAACTAGTTTTTTTTTTTTTTTAATTTTGTAATTGAATGAAGTCATAGTTAGCACAAATGTAACAATTATAGATTCACAACTTCGTATTTCATTTTTGAATTTGTGATGATCAAAGTGTGACCTCAATAGTGTTGAGTTTAATACTTTAACATCTCAGAAAACCGAAGGGAGTACATAACTGTGGGGCCGAAAATGGAGTTGGGTAACTCGGTTCATAAGTGTTGTAACTCATTCATACCCAAAAGCTTATGCCAATGGATAGAGGCACAACAACATTTATCCTCCCACTTCTCTTGTCTTTCCAATGTGTGGGGATTTCCCAACAATAACTTGTTACATGCGTAAAATCATTGATAATTAAAATCATGCTCTAGTCTAGATTCCTTGCGATTTGTGGTACATGGTTGTTTCTAGTTTTCTTCTCTTCATAAGAAATATTTTATAAGTAGTCATTTAGCTAATTGGATCATTTGAGGTTGTCACACGTAAATTGTCTTTCCAAAGGACGTTGATAATAGAGTTTAGATGTTTTTTTTTTCCGGGTGTTGAACGCTAAAATTTAAGGGCACTTTTATGAAAATGTCTTATTTTATAGAGCACTTAAATTAAGACTTGCCCGCCATTAAAAGGAGCAATGTAATTGAATACTAGAGATTATGCTAGAAATAAGAGGGTTATTGCAAACTTTAAAGAAAATGCTTTAATTGCAAATAACGTCAGGTTTGCTAACAAAGAGTCAAGGAAGGAATGAAACAATTACGCCCATGCCTTTTGTCTTCATTATGGAAAAGAGAAATGCTATTCTAAAACATAGACTGCTCGCACTACGGGGCGAGGCTTCCCGATTGTAAGCTAAAAGCTAAAAAAATAAAGAGTTTGGTCGATTTGACGATTGATTGATGATGTCTGATCCTTCAGTCTTCTGATCTTTAAATAGGATGATATCTCTGACGATTTCCGGATTTCTTGACGGTTACTCCTGCACTCGTCCTTCTCTTCAATCGTGGGTTGACGCATCGTGGGTAGTTACTGCGCCAGCCGCTCCAACTGCTTCCTACTTTGGCGCTAATCCTTTTAATTCAAACTGTGGGCTTGATCATTGGAATCGGCCCAAGTTTTGATCCTATGGTTGCTGGGCCTGCTCTGTTTTCTTCAAGACGACCCAATTTGTATTAAGTCCATTCTTCATCCGTGCTCCGTCGCGCTGTGTATCCATTGCGCTTGACAAATTGTTTTTGTCATCAACACCGGGGAAGTGTTTTTTTCACACTTCTCATATTGATTTTTATACTGCTCATTGTGATTAATGTTTCCCAAGGTTGTGGATCTTACTCCTCTTACAAGGAGGAGTACAAAGATCAATTTAAAGAGTGTAAAATCACTTACCTTTTTTCCGCCCCATATAATTTGTATATCCTTGGGATATACTTAGTCTCTTGTATCATGATTAATTGACTAAGTTTGATATTCATATGGTAAAAATTAAGAATTTCTTATGAGGAACATTTTTTTTTGGGCGAAATTATACCTTATAAAAGTAATTTATCGAACTGCAACAAAGAGAACAATAAAAATCTAATGTATTTATATATAGAAGAGAGTTTTTGAAAGAACATAGAGAGAGTGCGAAATAGGAGAAACACCGAGAGTTAAAAAATGATAAACTCTCACGGTTAATTACTAATAATTAAACAATTCACAGAGAGATTCTCATCTTTGTTAGACTCTATCATAAATTTATCTAATTGAATAAAGACACAATCGCTCATAACATTGGTTATGTGCATCAGATAGTTTTTAAACTTATATCATTAGATTTGTTTCAAAATACATGTCAATTTGAGACCCATTTATACATTTTTCTGATATACAAAGCTTATTTTCTAAAAAGGATTATTCGAAAAGTTTAGAGAGAGTCTGAAAAAGGAGAAACAGAGAGAGTTCCCACGGTCAGTTATCAACAATTCACTTAGGGAATCTCATTTTCGTGAGACTCTTTTATAAATCTATCTAATATTGTATCTATTTATCAAAAACATTTGAAACTTATATCATTACATTTGTTTCAAAATGTATGTCAATTTAAGATCCATTTATACAATTTCTACGAGAGGAACCGTTGATTCACACAATTAGTAATGGCGCTTGGTTGAAAAGCCAGTGGCGCGAAGCTACCGTGTGCTGGATTATGACTGAACGCCTCTAACACAGAATCCGGGCTAGAAGCGACGCATGAGCCCGCCGTTCGATTGCCGACCCACAGTAAGGGCTTTGCAAAACTTAATTTTAAAAGGCGTTTTCAAATTTGTATTATTTGTATCTACAAATATAAAAAAAATACGCTATACATTATAAAAATAGTTTTTTTTTCCTTGGAAATTTACACTCTTCGTTTTCACGATAATTATGAATCGAGAAAATAATAAAATTCTCATTTAGATAATAAACGGAATGTAGTACACATATATAACGAGATTATAGATTAGACGAGTTGAAGGAGACTACGTATGAACACAAGTAAAAACTCTTTTCTTTACATTAGTTCTGGTTTATGAAGGGAATTTAAACCCGAATTGAAATTTTTTGAGTCCATAAGCTTGGACTTTTTATTACGGCCCGCGAAACACTCTAGAAGATTGCCACCATTCATTAGGTAACACTATATTTTTTCCCCCAAAAATCACCCTCCCTTTCGTACACTACCGTGTGCTTGATTATTTTGATGTTACCCCCTAATTAAACCCTAATTATATTGTGATACTTTCGAAATTGATTGAATGTATGTTATATGTTGTTAGTGAGTGTAATTTGATGATTAATTTTTTGAGAAACCATTAGTGATGTTTATGGTGCCTTGTTCGAACTCCTTGAAGTTGATATTGATATAATTTGTTGATGATCAATAAAAAATTGATGTAAATTGATAAAAAACAAAAAAACAAAATGGATCTTGCGTATGTTTATTGTTAAAAGTTCTACTAGAGAACAGTATAGGAAGGGATGATCGTATTTTATATGAGAAGCTGGTGAAAATGTCACTCTAGATTTAGTCCATCCGTGATGATATTGAGTTCGTTCCCGACTCTTCTCTTGAGGTATATTTTAAGTTGTCATATTAGGGACTACTTGTAGACCAAATGGATGATCCATTTCTCGTAGAATCAAATGGAATTGGTAGATTGCATTGCAGAATAAAATATGTACTAATTTTTGTAATAAGTGAATAATTCATTTGATATTGTGATCGTTTAGATATGGTGAAGAATGTGACTTTTAATACCAAAATTTCTAAGAATAAAAAGGACTCCAGCTCGTGTTACATTGATTTCTGATATTCAAAAGTTATTATTATGAGGAACTACAATTGATTTAGTATGGGTGGAGCGTGCATATCTTGAGTCAACCAGTCATTTGACACTTTGTGGGAAATGAGACACGGCTAGTAATTTCATAAGGGCCCTACACATCCTTATGTTGGAGAAGTGTCAAATGAGGATTGAGTGTAGAAATGGTATTGTGCTTAGGTCTGGTCCACCACCGCCGGATTTTCAGGTAGATTTGGATTTTTTTTCGTTTATGTACTAATTTGTTATCACCGCTATTTCAGCTGGTATCGCAATGGGTATACCAATTTTGGTCAGTCGTCATTGGTCGACTTTAACAATTAGTCTCGGCCTGTTTTCAAGACACAAGTTCTGAATTTACGGGCGCAACTCATCCAGATTTCGCATTTGGCGTTCGCAGATGCAATGCATTACCACAATGAATTGGCAGGTCTAATCAACGAGGAATTCAGAGTTCTAACCTGTATCCGGAGTGAAGAAGCTTTCCTCAACTCTATGGAAGATGCACAAGATTCCATTATGTTCTTGCAGAAATATTTATTGAGGCACAGGCCTGCCCCATTGCACCGAGGGTCCAGATTTCGGAGGGCAATTACATGATTGAGACTTTGAAAAGTATTAGTTACTTCTGAAATGTGTGAGAGGTCTTATCGTATGAGATTGTCTCACACTAGAATTTGTGTTTGAATAATTAGTATCCATAAAACATGTACCCTAATCCTTTAGCTAGGTTAATGTAGGTGTTTATATAGTATGCCTACTAAATAACCCAAAAGAATAGAATTAGGAAGTAATTAAATAAAACACTACGAGAAAAACGAATTAAGGAAAACGCGTCGCTGATGTCGGCTAAGCTCCGCGGCCCGCCAAGCTCCCACCGCGGACTGCGCCATCTCCTTCGCGGTCCGCGACCACCTCACCGCGAGGCGCGATAACTCTCTGTATCTTCCGCTACGCATGATTCTCGTAACCTTGCCGCGGTCCGCCACACACCCATGGCGGGGCGCCAAAAGATACTGCATAGTAACTCCAAATCCTTACGTCTTTCTCATCCGCTACAAATCCAACTCCAACCCATAGCTCCACAATGCGACCATACAAGTCACATTTTAACAATTCTCCACCTTAACTTAGAGCGTGGCATTTAGCCAACGACCTCCAATCCAACACTTGCCCTCCCGTTCTAGCTATTGTGCACACAACTAGAACAAACTAGATTCAACATGAATCCGATCCTGTCCACTATACCCTGGACTGTGTTCTCTGTCCAATATACCCTGGACTGGGTTTCCTATCCTTTAACCCCGGACAAAGGTCGCTCAAAGCTCCACCTTGAGCTAACAACCCCGAAGGGCCTAGACGTACCTATCTATGTTTAACAAGTCCAAACAATGTTTGAACTTGCTAAACAGAACTGGCTTAGTGAAGAAATCCGTAGGATTGTCAGCCGTTCCCACCTTCTTCACCTCTATCCTCTTCTCACTACGCAGGAAATGATTTCTGACATCAATATGCTTGGTTCTATCATGATGCACTTGATCTTTAGCTAAACAGATAGCACTCAAACTATCCCAAAACACAGTAGCTCTATCATGATGTGGACCAAGTAAACTCACAAGCCCCTTCAACCAAATAGCCTCCTTAGCAGCTGCGGTTGACAAAGTCACAGACGATTGAAGTGTAGATTTCCAACTAACAACAGGACCACCAAGTGTAAATACGTATCCGGTTAAGGACACTCATCCATATCTGCAGCATAATCGGAATCTGAATATCCCGCTACCAAGTAATATGTATTATTCCCATAGATAAGACCAATATCCATCGTCCCCCTCAAATAGCGAAAATTCCTTTTTACCGCTATCCAGTGTTTCTTACCATGTTGAGCCATAAACCTGCTAACAACACTCACAACATGTGCAATATCCGGCCTAGTGCACATCATAGCATACATCAAACTACCAACAGCACTGGCATACGGAATAGTTGTCATATAAAATTTCTCAGCTTCAGACTGAGGTGCAGAAGAAACAGAAAGCTTACCAACAGCAAATGGAGTATCGAGGGGCTTCGCTTCAGCCATTCCAAAACGGCCAATTATCTTCTCTATGTAGCTTTTCTGTGACAAGAAAAGCTGCTTTTTCGATCGATCCCTATATATCTCCATGCCAAGAATCTTCTTTGCAGCTCCCAAATCCTTCATATCGAACTCTGAACTGAGCATTTTCTTCAACTTGTCAACATCAGATTTACACTTTGCGACCACTAGCATATCGTCCACATACAATAGTAAGTAGATCATGGATCCATCATCAAGCTTGTTGTGGTAAACACAACATTCATATGGATTCCTTTTCATAACCGTGCTCAACCATAAAAGTGTCAAATCTCTTGTACCACTGTCTAGGAGATTGTTTAAGTCCATACAAGGATTTCTTCAACTTGCAAGCAAGATGCTCTCTCCCCGTAATCTCGAACCCCTCTGGCTGCTTTATCAAGATATCCTCCTCCAACTCTCCATGCAAGAAAGCTGTTTTGACATCTAGTTGCTCCAATTCAAGATCAAAATGTGCAACTATAGCAAGCAACACACGAATAGATCAGAAGTATCTCTAACAACTGGAGAGAAAATCTCTACATAATCAACACCTTATACTTGACTGAATCCCTTAGCAACTAACCTTGCCTTGTATCTAATCGGCTCACCTTCTGAAGTTCCTTCTTTCCTCTTGAACACCCATTTACAACCAATCAGCTTTTTCCCCTTTGGTGCTTGTACAAGCTCCCAAGCCCATTCTTGTCAAGTGACTCCATCTCTTCACCCATTGCAGCAAGCCATTGCACAAACTCACCACAAGTAATTGCTTCTCTGTAAGATATAGGCTCATGTGACTCAATCCCATCAGCTACCTGTAATGCATAACCTATCATATCTTCAACATAACAATTCTAACCACGAATCTTGCGGCACTCGATCTCCTCAATGAACCTTTTAGTCTTCTTTGATACACGTTTAGGCATCTCAGGAGGCTGAACTTGTTCATCAGGAGTTTCCTCTGACTCTTCAACTACATCTGTAGTAGTCACGGGACTTCTAGTCGGTACCTATGTAGCATCCTCTTCAATCACCACCCGTGGAAACATGGAAATAGTGGTGGAATCCACCTCAAACTCCACCTCATTCGCGGCACCCTCCTTCTGGCCATTAGAACCTGTAGAAAGAGCACGAGAAAAGAACATAGAATTTTCATCAAATGTTACATCCCTGCTAATGATAACATGGCTCTCTGATGGAGACCAAATACTAAAACCCTTCACTCCCTCTCCATAACCCATGAAGCATCCCTTTCTAGCTCTTCCAGCTTACTGTCCCGAACATGGTACTAAGCTGCACATCCAAAGACTCTCAAACCTAAATAATCTGGTACAATTCCGCACCATAACTCATAAGGAATCTTGCAGTTCATCCCCCCCCCCCCCATGAGGACCACGGTTGATCAAATAACAAGCTGTTATATAGCTTCACTCTGGTACCTCCTAGCAACACCTGCATTAGAGAACATGCATCTAACTCTCTCAAGCAGTGTCTGATTCAATCGTTCTGCAACACCATTCTGCTGTTTTGTCATCCGTACGGTACGATGTCTGCCAATACCCTCATTCTTACAGAACTCAGTGAATTCTGTTTCACAAAACTCCAAACCGTTATCAGTGCGTAGCTTCTTAATCTTCTTGTCCTTCTGATTTTCCACCAAAGCCTTCCATTGCATAAAGGCCTTGAAAGCCTCATTCTTGTGCTTCAATAACACAAGCCACGTGTACCTGGAGAAATCATCAACGAATGTAACAAAATAGTTAAATCCTCCAAGCACCGCAACACGCGAAGGCCCCCAGCAATCTGAATGGACATAAACCAGAACCGCCCTTGTTATGTGAACACCCTTGCTAAATTTTGCCATGTGCTTCTTCGCGAACACACAATGCTCACAAAACTACAAACCCTTCCATATAGACAGTTCCCCTTTAGAACCTGATAACAACGGCATCCCTCTTTCACCCATATGACCAAGACGCATATGCCACATCTTTGTCATATCTCTATGAGAAACGGACGCACAATCTACAAAACTAGTCAGTGTCTCACCCTGCAAGATATACAAGGTGTCTCTCTAAATACCACGGAGTAACAACTCCGAACCCTTCCATATAGACAGTTCCCCTTTAAAACCTGAAAACTTGAAACCCTTATCATCTAAGACCCCAAGTGACAAAAAGTTTTTACCCTCAGAATCGTAGTCCCCCTTCTTCCCTTGTACAACTACAGCAACATTATTCTTACCCTTAGACTTATTAGGGCAATTATACATCTTATGTCCGGGTTGCTTACATCTATAACACACAAGGTTAGGTGAATCAAAAGAATTACTAGCCTTAGGTTTTCTATTCCTGGCCCCTTCTTTGACTTCACCATCAAACCTGACACTGGAGTGTTATCTACATCAATATTCGCCTTTTGACGTAATTCCCTAGAGTAAAGTGCTGACTTCACCTCCTCTAAGGTTACAGTTTCTCTACCCACAACAAAAGTCTCAACAAAATTTTCATAAGATTCAGGCAAAGAAACAAGCAGTAAAAGTGCAGCATCCTCATCTTCCATAGCAACATCTGTATTACGCAGTTCTAATAATACAGTGTTAAACTTTTCAAGATGATCCCTAAGTGACGTACCTCCTTGCATCTTTAATGCGAATTGCCGTTTTTTCAGTAGCAATTTGTTAGTGAGCGACTTTGTCATGTACAACTTCTCTAACTTTTGCCACAACCCAATTGTAGTTGATTCCCTAAGTACCTCAGTAATTATATCATCTGCAAGATTCAAGATGATGGTGGATGAGCCCTCTCCTCCGTCAACTCCTCGGCCTCCGTCGGTTCAGTCACAGCCGCCGCCTGTCCTTCTTTCTTCAATTTCGAAGAAAGAGCCTTCCATATGCCTTGTTGCTTCAACAAGGCCTTCATCTTAATCTTCCACAACGCAAACGAAATCTTCCCTTTAAATTTGACAATCTTCGTTGTCGTAGTCTCACCCATTGTCCTCCCCTCTGGATCCTCAGCAACCAAGCTCTGGTGCCAATTGTTGTGCGGAAGCGTTGATCAAGAAAAAAAAAGACAAACAAACAACAATAAACACACACAAGATTTAAGTGGTTCACTATCGATGTGATAGCTACGTCCACTGGGCAAGGGAATCGTTCTACTATGTTTGGAGATTTTACAGATTACAAGATGATTGTCTAGTTTTGCTAAAACTTCTCTCAAGAAAATCCTTTGTGTTTGCTCTCTAATCTTTTCTAATCCTTTAGCTAGGTTAATGTAGGTGTTTATATAGTATGCCTACTAAATAACCCAAAAGAATAGAATTAGGAATTAATTAAATAAAACACTACGAGAAAAACGACTTAAGGAAAACGCGTCGCTGATGTCGGCTAAGCTCCGCGGCCCACAAAGCTCCCACCGCGGACCGCGCCATCGCCTTCGCGGTCCGCGACCACCTCACCGCAGGGCGCGATAACTCTCTGTATCTTCCGCTACGCCTGATTCTCGTAGCCTCGCCGCGGCCCGCCACACAGCAATGGCGGGGTGCCAAAACATACTGCATAGCAACTCCAAATCCTTACGTCTTTCTCATCCGCTACGAATCCAACTCCAACCCATAGCTCCACAATGCGACCATACAAGTGACATGTTAACACCTGGGTCAGAATAACCCCGTGGCTGGTAAATTCGGTAATCGGATGGTGAACCCCATGAAAAACGAAAAAGATGATTACAGGCTCCTCTATTATTAACACATGACACAAACAATGCACAACCTTTTATAGCACAACCATGAAACAATGGAAAAATTGGCCACACCACTTATCACAGATGAATGACACAGCAGAGAGTATGACATTGAACTCACTACTTCCTAGACGAATTCCTACTTAAAAGTGACCAACACACCTATTATCTGCTTGTTTATGTCAGATGTTACATGCATTGTCATTTCATTTATGTCAAATGAAGAAGCAATTAAAAAAAAAGAGCTAGAATTGGAACTTCAGCGGAGTCCAGGTAACTCAATATTTCTTATATTGAACCTACACTGTCCGGAGATGACAGACATTTGGATTTAACCTTTTGATTGGAGCAGCGGGTTAAGCAAATCTACGCTACTCAGACTTCAAGGAGAGTCCTGTTACGAAATAATACTGACAGTATCTGACATTCAAATTTCATTCTGAGGCTACTTTGATATTCTGAGATGGACGAAGAGTACCAAGCCACACACAGCCAACTACCAAATTAGTAGACTGCTTGCATGGTTCATCAGCTATCAGCTAAATTCTCTTAAATTAAGATATTACTATAAGGACTTGGGCAAGATTGATCAGAAAATCGCACTGAAGTAAAAGAACACAGTTACTATCATCTTTGAAGACAGTGGGGGTAAGGAACCCTGGCATGCTGCCTTCTCAGGCTGTGTCAGATGACGGATCTCTCGAATCTGGTTTGCTATATCCTGTAAAATTGCAATTCAGCTTGCTCCCTCTCCTGGTGCTCTTAAGAGCTTTTGAGCTTTTCTTTCTCTTCCTGAACAGCTTTCAACCTTGCTCTCAACCACTCAACTTCACTGTCAATTTTCAGCCTCGATCTCATGGCCCACTGAAGGCATATAACTGCGCCGTAATCCAGAAGCAGACTCTTGACTCGTTGAGCTGCTCACTGACAGCAATTTGTCAATTGTTTTGTCAATTGTTTCTGAATGGCTTCTGATGATTTTTAGCTCTTTGGCAGCCTCAAACGAATATTCAACTTTTCTAGGAATACTTGGGACATCATTACGCATACGCAGCTGATCACGTTTCATTCCAGCTATCTTATTCTTATCAAGAGCATCACATTTGGAATTAATGACGTGAACATCATGGACACGAGCCTCACCAACTTGGACATGTTTTCCACTATCAGTTTTCACCACATCAGGTAGGTATTTTTTATGAGGATGAACATACTCGTATTAGCTATGTGATTGCCTTTTGCCCCAACACTGTTAGTTGGGTATATATTACTTTGTCATTACTCTCAATTACAAACATTATTATTATTACAAGCCTAATGTAAAACTGCCGGCCAAACTACCACATTGGTAAAAAAAAGTAGGGGTGTATTGACAAATTGGTAAAAACATCACATTTCTTCCACCTTGTTAGAAAAAATATTATACATATTCTTCCTCTCATCCGGCTTTTTACGATACCACTTGTACCATAATGCGACTTTTTTGGTTAGCGCAAGGAGCTTTAGACATTACACCTACATTATGGATTTATTTTGTAATTCAAATGACACTGAATCCATGTTGATATTAACTTAAAGTACTTTTAGGGCGTTAAAGAACAATCGTTTTTAAGTATTATCAGTGTTTAAATCGCAAAAGAAGAAAACTATTAAAATAGTGGATTTTACCATCATTTTTTTAGGTCCATTAATTTTTTATTACTATCATTATCATTGTTCATTTTTTTTTTTAATTTATTAACTTTTTTTTATATATCAAAAACCAGATTTATTAAGGATATAAAAACAAATAAAAGGTAATTAAATGATAAATCGAAGGAATAAGTGATTGATGTCGTCGGAGGAGTATGCTTTTTGGCTTATCTGATGTGAAGGCTACTTCTTTTTTACCAATTTGTAGCCGGTGTGCTTTCTTTTACCTATTTGCAAAACACCCCTACTATCTATTTTGTGATTTTTATACCTTATCAGTTATTACTAATTTCCCTTCTATATTTCTTACATGCGAACCTTTACGAATCGAATAACTTTATTTTGCCTCTATGAATCCAATTAGTTTTGTTTTGTTAAATCAAAAGTAGAACTCATCTAAAAAAACGAAAATGTCACATATTCCGAGAATGAGAGAGTATATACATAACACTATTAAAACTACTTTACATAAACATTTAAGAACCACGTGCATGACACAGTTCCATAAGCTAGTATAATCATAAGTAACTGGATTAATCCTATAGGCAAAGTCTCATATGAGACGGACTCACAATAATTTATTGTGAGACGGATTTAGTTGTTTAAAAAGTGAACCATTTTAAGTTTCATTGTGACCATTATATTACTTTTAGTAATCATGTTAGTTTACAATTTAACCACGTAAGTTCTGATTTAAAAGAGTAACAAAATATAAAATTAGGCATAATTTATGAAATAAATTATTTACTCATTTTATATAGGTTATTTAAATCTTATATTAAATTAAAGCAATCACTAAAAGAAGTATAATAGTTACTAAAAATGTAAAAGAGATCAGATGGTCTCACAATAAGTTAGTGTGAGACCGTCTCACACAAGACTTACTCAATCCTATATGGCTTCTCAGAGTGCTTACGTGTTACGTGGCATTAAAAAAATTAAATTAAATTTTTTTCCGAGGTAATAAATTTAAATTAATTTAAAACTACTGTATTTTTTTTTATAGAGGTAATGTAACCCTTCTAGCCAGGGTATCACCTAACTTATTAGACGATAATATGTAATAAAGAGGCGACGGGGGTGGGAGGGGGATACCCTGAGTCTGGAGGATGTTATGACCCCATTTGGCCACCCAGTCGGCCGCTTGATTCGCCTCGTGATAAATATGTGTGATGGTAACGTGTTGAAAGTTATCGAGTAACTGTAAGGCGTCCCGAATGAGCTCATCAATAGTCCACGGCCAACGAAAAATACCTCGAAGACTATTGATGACGATAAGATTATCGCCTTCAATATGCAATCAATCAATGTTGAGATTTCGTGCCATTAGAAGGCCGTTACGCAGTACAGTTACTTCAGCGACAATAATAGGACATACGCCAAGGTTGGTAGCGGAAATGTGTACAAGGGAGCCATTAAAAACTACTGTATTTATTATGGTGGCAACTTCTCGAGTTCTAATTTAATTCTCCACCTAAAGTCCTAAACCAAGAAATAATTTGTGGTAATGTAGGGACTAAAATGCTGCTTAACGGCTAACGACGCACAGTGCTGAAGCTGAAGAAAAAAAAATGGTGAACAGAAACTCTCTACAACTGTTATCAGTCACTTTAATTCTATGCTCAATTTCCACTGCTGCGAAACCCAATATCATCACTTCTCTACCAGGATTCCCGGGCAAGCTCCCCTTTCATCTCGAAACTGGGTATTCTTTTTTCCTTGATTTTTTGTCTGTACAATATATCTCCTCTTTCAAACCCAATATAATTGATTTCTTTCAATTATATGAAAAATGATCAATCTTTTCGGGTGATAGCGTATTTGATACACTAAAAATGAACTGCATGCAGGTATGTTGGGGTAGGGAAGTCTGAAGAAGTACAGTTGTTCTACTACTTTGTTGAGTCGGAGAGAGACCCTCGGCGAGACCCGCTTCTTCTTTGGCTCACTGGTGGCCCTGGTTGTTCCGCTTTCTCCGGTCTCTCTATCGAAATTGGTAATGTTGGCCCATTTCTTTCTTTTCAGTGTTCTATTTTTTTCTTTTGGTGCAATTACGGAATATTTTAGTCATACCCCTTTGGTACCAACCCCCTTGATAGCATACTATTGTTGGTATTTTATTGTTAGTGTTTGATATGTACCATGATGTCATCTATGTAAAGATAGGCGATACCGATAGTTAGCTAATTGACATTTAGCTGATTACTAGGGAGTAGTTTTTTGTACAATACATGGCCGGGAGCTTCAACCGTTCAACAGTAGTCTTCACATTGTAATGTGGGTTTTCGACATCTCACACACACAAATTGACATGTAGTTAATCATAAGAAGTTGTTTGTGTAAGAAAAGAGTTTATTTCTAGTCATCAAGGTTCTTCCAAGGTTCCCGGAAGGGTTAATTACACGTACAGTTAAGTAGACGGACTTCCACCTTAAATCCGTTCATGTTAATTTGTGTGTGTGACTAATTGACGATTGGGTTTTCAGTTTGTCGTGAAAGAGTTGGAGAGTTTCAAAAAAATATTCGAGTGCGGACATCCCACTCATAAAAAATGTGTTTGGTTCAGCAATTGTGGTTTGAGTGCTGTGTTAAACTGGTCTGCCATGTAGCATAGCAAATAGTTAATTGCAGCTATTCTGGAAATACGCTGTCAAATAACATTAGACTGAAGGTTTCAGTTGCCAGATTACAAAGGTAAAGTTGACTGGGAACCCCATTATAACAAGTGTACAACTTACTCTAGAGTGAGCCATATAAGAAAAAGATATATTTTGGGCTGGGCTTCGAGTTTCAAAGAAGATTCTTAGGAAGTCTTGGAGCAGAAATCTAAGATATACATTCACTGATTGGTTGAAACCATCAGTAGAAGCACTAACTCTAGGCTCTTAGCTAACAATGGTACAATCTTTGTAATTCACCCTATTTTGCTAGGACTTTATGAGTGATAATTAACCATGAAACCAGAGCCTGTACCCTATCTTTGGGATTGAGCAAATCATTTTTGTTGGAAAAAAAACTTAGGCCAGGTTATTCCTCTTTTATATTTTTGTGTCATCTTCCAACTTCCATGTTATGGTGATAAAAAGTTAGTTGAGAGTTTGTTAGGATTGTTAGTTAGGGTTGTTAGGTTTAGATTGTTAGTCGAATTTGGGTATAAATACCCTTTGTATTCCCTTAATTCAATTCAACAATTAATAAAAATCAGAAATCTTCCCCAAATTCTCTCTGTTCTTCTCCCTCTTCTCTCAATTTCCTCTCTTCTTTTAGGTAGAGCTTGCTCCCTAATCTATCTTCTTCTTCATTCTATCTTCTTGTATCTTCTTCTGCAATCCTCTCGGTTGAGCTCGGCTCCCGTCTTCACCATTGCTGTCGTCTGGGCTTGTTTACAGTGGCATTCATCAGCTACTGTATCATTCCACCTTACATCCGCAGGGTGATGTTATGATTCATCTTGTAATTTTCCACGGACGAAGGGAACTTGAAAGGAGGGAGGTTGTGTGAGGAAATGATTTCCTGTGAGGCATATAAGATTTCTTCCTTCTCTATGTTTCTGACAGGAGATGTTGGTTGGGAGATGATGTTTGTGTGATTAATTCTGTTCGTTGAGTTTTGAAGGTCCCTCGAAAATGTCTAACCTTGCAAAGACATTTTGATGAAGTTTTCATTTTCCATAACGTAGATTATTCTCTGCTTTCACAAGGCCAGTGCGAATCACCTTTCTCTTACTCGTTGGTTCTCTTATTACCTCTCTAATCGGAAAGGATAAGTTAGGTTGTTTTCTACCTATGTTTTTTTTTGGGTTATATTAGAAAAATGAATGATTTGCCATAATCAAGTATATATGAATACCAAGCAACAAAGGGCCAATATACGAGTTCTTTATGTTATTCCCGTGGAATGGTTTTTTGGGATAGCACTCCATTAACAAAGGAGTTGGTTAAAAACAAGCTACTCCCGTTATCCCATTTCAAACACCCTGATTTCCTTATGTGGACGTCCCACCTGAAACACCCAATCTATTTCGGATTTTTTTTTTTTCTCTTGCTCCTATGTTTTGCTAATCTTCACACTGTAATTCTAAGGTAAGACCGTCTCATCGTATGAGACCAATTAATAGGTTACTTTTGTTAAATAAGCATGTTACTTTTGAAATAGGTTGGCTTGGAAAAGTAATAGTTACTTTTGAAATGTGTGAAAGGTCTCATCGTATGAGACTGTCTCTCATTAGAATTTGATATCTTCCCATCTTCTTATATTTTCTCTCCTAATTTTTTTTATCCTCACATCCTCTCTCCTCTTTTTTCCTAATATTCTTCCACATCCACCACTCTACTCACTTTCCTTATTCCACTACACATAGCCAACATGGTGTTTGAAGTGGAGCGGAAGGAGTATGTTCTGCAGCAATTTGGCTTGATCAATGGAACAAAAAGAAAACCCTTCTAAGGGCTGAGTGAGCATGATATGTTTCCTTGAACTAAGCAGTAATTATCAATAATAGCGACATTCAGTCATCTAGTCATCGAAGCTCAGACATATCACCTTGTGCATTTATAAAGAATATAAAGTACAACCTTATGTTCTCCTCCAAAATTATAAGCATCATGTGGTAACCTTGTCGGAGCATGCTGTTCACTACTCTACGTTTAAGCATCAAACTATCAGCTAACATTTGAATTGACAAAAGACAGATTTTGGCATAGATCACAAGCATCTCGTATTCCAAGTTCCTTTGAGACTGCCCTAGCTTCTTCTCAGTTCATACAGTAAATTCTCGCAGTTCTTTGTACGGGGAAGGGGCAGACATTTAAAGATGTCACTGAAATAATGTACGTACCCAACCCAACTCACTCGACTAACCATTACCCTTTCTTTAAGGGCATCGCTTTAGTAGGTTTAATTCTTGTGTACTTGTATACTTAAAATATATAACATTTCTGTTACAGTTGAGCCTGGAATGGCCCTTGAGGCACGTTACGAGCCGTCAGCTAACCTTGAAACCACTGAAACTGATATCACTTGATTGCACCCCTGCTCCCTATTTGTTCCATCGCTTGAGCATAGCAGTTCATATGTAAACTCACGAAGAACATGTTACATTGGTTCTTCGTACCTCTCCCGGAGGAAATAGCAATTCCTGGTCTACCCATGTGATTATGAGTTTCATGACAGTGTGATGATTTCTAACACTTGGGATATAAAGAAGCCTGAGGAAATGTTAAACCATATGACTTTAATGATTTAATACCTTTTTTTGATCTTTCAAGAATGGTGAGTATGGGTGACAGTAGGTCCCCAACTACTCTCCATAGCTTATACTCTATACTTGTGTTGTTGGGCCACAGTCTCGCTCTTGTGACTGCATACTGGTACACTTTATAATTTTCTTTCCATTTGTTTTCACTACCTTGGACTTGGGGTATTGAATGTTGATGTCACTTCTCAGGACCTCTGAATTTGAATGATAGTTCCTCAAGTTGGGAGTCAGAAATTCCAAGCTTCCAGTTAAATCCCTTTTCATGGACAAAGGTACTAGAATGAAACCTTATCTTTAGTCTTACAAATTTACAGTGGTCTCCCTTTCTTTCCTCTGTTGTCTTGTATTTGAATGGGAAACAACATTGAAAAGCCAAAATTGGGACACTTGTAGCCCGTTGTTCGTTCATGACTAATGTGAGCTGGTCTTTATTCTTTTCAGGCGGCTAGTATACTGTTTGTAGATGCCCCTGTTGGAACTGGTTTCTCTTATGCAACAGCTCCTGAAAGTTACTACAGTGATGATATCTTGCAATCATGGCATATTTATGAATTCTTGAGGAAGGTACGTAAAGCATCTGCAATCCTTGCAAGTTACCATATGGAGTGTCAGTTCTATTAATTTTTGCAAGCGATTTTTATTGTCTAATTTTTGGTCTTGAGGCAGCGAACTGAGTTGAATGAGCTTAGTGCCATAGTATGTACTCCCTCCTACCCATTATGATCTCCCCCTTTCGAAAACAGTTTTTGGGTAGACATGTTTGGGTCCACTTTTAGACCAAACGAATCTTTTAATTGTTGTAAAAATTAGTACATGTTCTATTCTGCATTACATTCTAACAACTCCACTTGATTTTAAGGTAAACGGATCTTTCATTTGGTCTAGAAGTAGCTCCGAACATAGTTACTCAAAAACAGAAAATGAAAGGGGAAATCTTAGTGGGTAGGAGGGTGTATATGTTAGAGGTTATTGAGATATGGTATAATGTCGACATATTAGGAAAATATACTCTGATAGGGAATATTGTATGTGTCGGAATATAGACTTATAGTATGTACAACACCGGTCTCCACCACTCCATTCGATATTTGGGCATACACACATAATTAGATACGTACGTGATCACACAAACCAAGGTAATAGTTACTATTTTGTCAGAGTCGATATAGGACATAAGACTATCATTTATATTCTTATCAATGACCTAGGCAACTAATTTTGTTTATTGTTATGGATTCCGTCACCATTTCCGTAACTTTGTGTTTTTCTTTATCACATCATAGAAAAGCACATTCATACTGTTTTTAATTCTTTTTATGCATTATCATTCATTCGATTAGTTTTATTTCACCTCAAAAAGTCAAAACTCTCATTGGCTACTACCCAAAGCCTGACTCCTCTCCTATAAGAGCCACCAAACCACAACCTCTCTCTCTCTTTTCTCGACTATCTCATTCTTTTTGCGTTCACTTTGTATGTACTAACTACTAAACTACTAACTTTTTCTTATCTTCACCTTCGTCCTTCTGCTGTACAGTTCTACCATCGCTTCAAGATATAGGGCTGATTTTTTATTTGGTGGACTTTTGTTTTGTCCTCAAAAGATAAACATGATTTTGAAATGTGTGAGATCCTCCTCTTTTTCCCCAGTAACGGAGAGCAGTTATGATTTTTCATAGGAAAATCGGTGTAAGACAGGATGATCCGTTGGCCCGACCATAGTTTACAATCTGCATGGAGTACCTTTCTATAGTTATGAAGGTGGTAGCTAGTAAGAAGTTTGAGTTTCATTGTCTATTTGGCAAGGTAGGATGACCTTCTTCTCTTCTGTAAAGGTGAACACAAACATTAAGCTGATAATAGAAGGGTTTGCTACTTTTTCTTGAGCTTTGGAACTGAATGTGGCTAAGTCTGGTATTTACTTCTCTGGGAGTTTAAAGGAAAGTGTGACTAAAGAGATTATGGTCAAAGTGATAGCAGCGTACAGAAACTTTCTGTGGGATGGGAGTGATGCTTATATGAGAGCCCTGATGGTTGCTTGGGAGGATTTATCTAAATCCGAGTTCGTGAATGTTTTGGGTTTAAGAGATGCCTACATGTTGATTGCTGGTTATGTACAAATATCTCTGTGGTTGATTCACCTTTTGTTGCTTATATACGAATAACGGTGTGGTTGATTCACTTTTGTTCTGATCACTTATGGATTAAATGGGTGGATAATGTCTATTTGGAGGGGTAAACAGTATCTGTATAGTGAGGTATAAAATGGCATCTCTGTGGAATGGGCATGACTGCATGACAATGGGCAAGTATTCTCTGTTAGTGTTGGATACACTTGATTAAAAGGTACTGTAAGATTATAGAGAGAGGGTATTCATAGAATACTGACTTCGATTATTGGTATAGGGATGACCCCTATTTATACCGATTACATAAGATCATATAATGTGAACCGAATCACTGACATAATATACTATCCTATTATAATATATTTCCGAGATAATAATCTAGGATTATTTCCATTACTAACTAACTCAATCTAATCTTACGATCTCCATCATATCTCATATCCTCCAATACTCCCCCGCAATCGGAGCGGTAGTGCCACGAACACTGCGATTGGAGATGAACCAAAGACTTGTAACACACCTCTTCTAGCACACATTACCAAGAGCTAGTCAGCGGAGGAATCGTCGAGACGAACCATAGGAGGGACCAATCAGTGGAGGCGAATCGTCGAAACGAGCCAAGTGGGGTGGTCGAAACCATGCCCAAAAATCTGACGGTGCCTTAATGCTGTACACATGCTAATGGAATCCGGGTGATGTACCGTGGTGTGATTGAAAGTCCAAAGGACAGCGAAATGCAAGTTGATGCTGTTATTGCGTGCACATGGTTGCCATATTCACCCAAGTTTAAGGTTCCCTGCCAAGACCAAAGTAAAACCATTTACCGTGCAAGAACAATTCTCTGTCGTGGATTGGGGCCGAAGCAACAGATCATTCACGACAAGATTGAGATGGCTCGAAAACCCTACTAAAACTAATCTCACGCGGGACCGGGGCCGAAGCAAAACCGATCACTTACGCTGAGATGGGGATGGCTCGAAGGCCCTACTAGAACTGAACTGAATCTCACAAGACCGGGGCCAAAGCAAGCCGATCACTTACGCCTGAGATGGAGACAAAAGGTAAAGAAGCTGTGGGCAGAGGACATGGTCAGAGATGTCAAAGCCAATACATGGGGTTTGCTGCGGAGATCGGGCCGAAGCAAGCAATCAATCAGGCAGGAAACTTACTGTCCACTGGGCAGGAAACTTACTGTCCACTGGGCTGATCTTCACAAGGACCAGTGAAGGCGGCACTTGGTTGAGCGATGGTGGTGAGCAGCAACAATATGGCAAGTATGACGTGGGCAGTAGCAATGAAAGACTGTCTTGTGATTTGGCCGTGGGGTAGGCTGATATTGTGATATAGACGAAAAGATGAAGACCCTCAGATCATAAAGAAATGAAAAAAAATAAAAATAAAGAAAGAACTCAAATATGACTTGAAGAAATTCTAAACAAAAACCATTGTGAAAATCCAGCCGGTGGGCATTTGGGAAGGATTATGCCCACCGGCAGGAAAGCGGAAGCGAGTTTGGGGCTGTGTTTAGATCGATGTTTGACCTGATACCATGTAAGATTATAGAGAGAGGGTATTCATAGAATACTGACTTCGATTATTGGTATAGGGATGACCCCTATTTATACCGATTACATAAGATCATATAATGTGAACCGAATCACTGACATAATATACTATCCTAATATAATATATTTCCGAGATAATAATCTAGGATTATTTCCATTACTAACTAACTCAATCTAATCTTACGATCTCCATCATATCTCATATCCTCCAATAGGTACATATCCAAAGCTTTATTGTTAGCCGACGACTGTTTAGAGTTAGTATGTGATTCCCAAGCATGCTATTATTTCTTAGTCATGTTAAAGAGACTGTAATTGAAGAGAAAAGTGGAACGGATATGTGCTGGTAAAAACTTTGTGTTATGCCAGGATAAAATGTAATCTCGTTATTACATACTCTTTCCTGGTTCATGTAATAACAAGCGTTTGCGATTTCTTTCTAATAGATTGCATATTAAACCACAGAAAAGAATGTAACTCAGTGGTGCTTTAGGTGCAAATCATGAACTAAGCTTCAAAAGCAGATGGTTGGAGCGGTAGTATGTGCCCTGACATACCACCGTTGGACCATGCGCAACAAATGTAGGATAGAGTTGATTGTGCTACAAGCCTACAACCAACTGTTACTGTTCAGCACGTAATCAGTGATGTAAAATTGAGAGTAGGACACATGTTAATAGAATTAGTAGTAATTACAAGAAGTGCCTCTTGGCTCTCTGTCGATTTGAGGCTGCGACTCTCTATAGATGAGTGGCAACTTCTTTACATATTGGCCCTCTGTAAGTCCCAAAATGTAGGTAATATTTTTTGAAATTGAAGTTTGTTTGCTAAAAGAGTGCGCTCGCTTCCGTGAGGCGCTCCTTGGGCCTCGTTGCCACAGGCCCTCCTTGTCTCGGTTTGTCTCGTACCTTTAAAACTAAGAAAACCAGAGAGAAATGGTGCGGTTTCCACCCACTGGCCTACTGTTTTTCTCTTCTCTTATGGGTGCACGGTGTGTTGTGGCTGGCCATTTGCATGAAATATAGCTATGAAGGTCCTTAGCTTCTGTTGCTTTGTTATGTGGTGGTTATTATCTCTCCAAGAAAAGGGTTCTTTATCAATCAGTTTACATCGTAATAATTAGAGCTCACATTGCTGTTGCTCATTTTAATTTGGTTTGTGATTTATGCGTGCAGTGGTTGGTGGACCACATCGAATTTAAGGATAATCCTCTTTACATTTCTGGGGACTCCTATTGTGGCATTATTGTCCCTGTCATTGTCCAATATATAATAAATGGTAATGTAATCACAAGCTCTACATCAATTTTTTTTTCTTGTGTTTCAATTTGCAATTCATAAGTCGGTGAATAAATGTGTCCTATATCTTGGCCTAAAACTGAAGTTCATTCTTTAAAAAAATTTCACTAGGGTATTAGTGGAGCCTAGCTGGTTCCCCAAGTCCTCGGATTTGGTTCGGTTAGTGCTTGGATCAAGTCAAATCGAGCTCGAGGAGAACCCACACTGCTCGTAGTTCTGCTAACCTCTTGAATCTGTTTGAAAATTTTGTTCATATTATCATTCGATCTAGGATAAAAGAGTGCTTAGGCATTTTGCCCATGACCTGCTTCTCCTGCTACGTGCTCAATCTTATCGCTACTCCTAAGTGCCTAATTCTCTTTACAATAAATTTTCCAGTTTGCATGACTACTTTGCACCTCCTCTTGTACTGCTTCCACAAATTATCATAGCATTTATTATGCTAGACATGCAAAATATAATCACATTTAACATTTAAATCCAATGGGCCAAGACTAATTATTTTTTGGATTTAGAAAACGATGGAATAAAGCAAATGACACTCTAAATTTTTACAGATTTCTTACTGTATAGTAGCAATTGGTTGATGCTATTCTCGACCCTGGTTTCATATAGGGCTATCCGTTAACAACATCTTTTTTTTTTACCCATCTGGGGAAAGGCTCCATACGTCCAACCTCCCTTTTTTCTTTTGGAAATCAGGCATGGACTAAAAAAAACCCAGAGTAAACATAATCGATACAAACCAGCTACAAGAAAAAATGAGGGAAACAAAGAGTACACAAAGTCATGGTCCTAAAGGAGCCAAAAGGTTAACCTCCTTTAGTCCGACCTCCCTTTTCCCACCGTAGGCTGGAACCATCGTGGCACAGGGGTAATATTGTTGTTATGATCAAATATGAGGTATCTAGTTATGATCCTACATCAGCGACCAAAATGATTTCTTCATGTCCAATTGTCTCCTTCCTTGTCTCGTCTTTCGATCAAGTTCCTCGTCATTAATGCCGCATAGGACTCCTGCGGTCTGGGGTAGCACAAAAAGTTGCCATTGGTCTTTGATAAGGTTGATTGGTGTTTCATTTGTTCTTAATCTCTGTTTGGAGTTCCACAGACAATTTCTATGAGGGGGCTGGTTGGATATAAATCTAAAAGGGAGAAGAACATAATCATGTAATGGATATCTTCTACCTACCTCCTTTTCATTATTTAGTCTAGAAATTACTTTGGCCTGGAGCTTTTCCATGAGGTTGATATTGATGCCATTGAATATGGCAAGGTGGGTATCTGCTCATTTGGGTTTGCGGCCTGATAGGAATACTGGCTTTGCCTCAAGAGACGATTTGGGAAGCTAGAGGGTCGAGTCAAAGTCTGATGTAATTGTAAGGGGTGGGTTTTCAAGACGACCCTTCAAAGATCCTCGACAAAGGGTCGGTGGCTGCTGGAGGTAGTAAAACCCATGACAAGGGGTGACTGATTGATAGACGATAGACCACTAAGTGGACAGTGGTCCTTTAATTTGGTCAAATCTTTGTCTGAAATCTTGCCATCATATATCTCTTTGTCATTCAACAAGGCCTCTCATCACGATTCTCATCATCATTACAAAGATAAGCTCGTTTTGGGTCAATTGTTATGGATTCATTGTACACAACTATGTATATCACGCTCTGGTGTAATGACATGACATCTCTCAAAAGAAAGTTGTCCAATAACGAAAATAAATTCTTAGCCAACATCTCTAAAGGTCTTGCATTCCAGTGGATAATTTGCATGCGGAATTGGGTAAGACTGCAAGCTCTTCCTGGATTTCTATCCCAAGAGAGATTGATACTTCATCAGGAAGTCTTCCTAGAATGAGGTCGTTTGGATACCCATTTGTTCTATAGGAATTGGAAATTCTTAGGAAGTCGGGACAAAAAAAGTTTCAAAAGTAATCTGATTATTTTTCATACGCTGAGACCATCTATTAATCCCACGAGTAATCTGATTATTTTTCAAAAGTAGAATAATACTCAAAAGTAACTTAATTAAAAATACCCTAATAAAATTTACAAAAGACAATCATTAATCTTCAAAAGTAACTTAACAAAAAGTTAATTTTCAAAACTAACTTACTCTTTCTATGGGAAGGCGAACTTACTTTGGAATTTCTAATTCCCAGACACCATGGAAAGTAGCTTAGTTACTCCCCGTTGGTCATTCCGAATTGTTGTGCTTCTAGATGAGTAAAGATACCAATTTACCCTTAGTAAACATAATTTTCAAAATAAAATAGTTTGAAAAGATTAACATGGGAAGTAGGATGATAAATCAAACAACACGTGGCAAATAAACTCCAATCCAAAGGAAGTGTAAATTCCTATATATTGCATCTAACTAATTTCTCGGGAATTTGCTATAGGAATTAATTTCCCAGGAAGTAGAATTTCCACTAGGGATTGAGTTCCCTTGGTAACCAAACGAGCACTATATCTTCCAGAAACCCCCTCGGAGAGTTCGACTGACCTACAACATTTTCCATCAATACATTTTATGGCATTAACACTCACGAAATATGTTTCTCAAATTTAAAACTCATTATATCCCCACAAATCACATCAACGTGACGCAAAGTGGGTAGAACCCTCTCTTTGCATTTCTTAGCAAATCTACTTATAATCTGTTTGATGTTGTCTAGGCCATCAACAACACATGCACCGTAAAATCTAGGCGTCAAAATCTGATAATTTATGACCTTAAACTTTGTTTTTTCTTGGAAAATGCTTGCACACGCTCGGGGGTATGTGCACCTGTTTTTAATGTTGTGTACTTTAATATAGAAACATTGTTGTACTTTACTCTCATTCAATGTACTTTAAGTACACTTCTCTTTATTTTTTTGTTAACTGTGTAAATTGATGTCCTCTGAAGTACATGAAATACTCCCAAAAGTACACAAAAAACCCTCTAAAGTACATAGAATTGAATTCGAGAGTACATACTCTTTGGGAGTATGGTAGGTAGACATTCTGTTTTTTTTTTTCTGAGAGACTCTTGCGTACTTTTGTTGATGTTGCATGTCTAATAGAAGTTACTTGAAATTCCTCAAGAGTTACCTTTGTTTATCTTTTTTTCTTCCTAACTGTCATACTTACGGCATTTTGTAGGGAATAAAGCTGAAGTTGCTCCGAATATGAATCTCAAGGTATAGTCCGTGGAATGAAAATCATCGTATTTACAACTTCAAGTGCTGCTAGTAAGATTTTGTGTATAAGACTGCTTGTAATATGTTTCATGTAGAGCTATTATATAATTGGTTTAGGAAAAATTTAAAAGATTGTTGGAATGAATGTCGACCCGCCCAAATCCATTTTTGACGCACGCTTGTCTTGCATATGCCACTCTTGTCTAAACGAACAATAATCTGACCATAGTTTTTCTTTTGGGAATAATAGTTTTGTTGCTGCTATTATATTTTTTCGAAATGTCATTGCATCTTTATCGTCCAATTCCAGTGGACTCGGTTATTTAGTTTTGTTTTGGCTTTGATATAAAATTTGTTACAATATGACTTGGAAATCCCTTGTGTTTCTTCTTCACTAAGTAGCAAAGAGGCATCCCTTATCCAATGGATTGTTTAGTAGTTGCCTTAGTTATTACATAGGAAAGACTAATACAGGGAAAGCCTGATTTCAAGGAAAGCCAGACCCGGTACTTCTAACTGCAATCACCTTGTTTGGTTGTAGCCTGTTTGAACACATTTGAGTAATGGTTATGGTAATGATGATATTTATATGTTATTGCATAAGCATACCGACCTGAGACCCAAAGATTATGCTTGTACCTCTTTCTTTTGAGCTTGTAAATCATTATTCAGTTACATGAAACAATCGAGTAAATGATGCAATAAATATCATATAACTTTTCATACAATGCATCCTTTTGATGCTTACAGATTAGGGATGGAGCACTTTTAAATAAAATTGTTTACCTGGTGCTTCTTGAATCATCAGATGTTTTACAAAAGTTTGTGACTAGTGGCTCTGACTATAAAACTTTGATAATCGTATATATGGTCATGCTAATGTTTTTTTCCTTTTCTATTTAAAATAGAACCCATCCTACTCGACTGCTCGTATTATGTTCTGTGTTTCTTCTGTACTATATATTTGGTGGGGCGTAAAAAGACCGTTCATTGTAGGGATACATTCTTGGGAACCCAGCCACATGGAAGGAAGACCAGACAGTCTCCAGAGTTCAGTATGCTGAACGTGTGTCTCTCTTATCCAGTGAGCTTTATGAGGTGTCTCCAAACTCTAGATTGTATTCTAAAAAACATTTGTTAACTCCTTGCTTGTGGCCAAGTTGTTTTAGTTTATTACATGCTGAACTTTTTTCTTGTTCGTACTCTGAAAATACTTAATCTAGGGTCATACAGAATGCCTTTCAATTTGCCGATTGAAATCTTATCAATCTTGTATACAGTCAACCAAAGAATGCATGAATGCCACCTATGAGGATGCAGATGAAGATTGCAGAAAACATCTTCAAGTCATATCAGATGTAAGACACTTGTCAAACGAAACAATTTTCTATTTTTCTTAAACCAAATGACTGAAATGAAATAATAGTGTCCGAGAAATGACTTTGGGTCGAGAGCCTCATTCTAAAGCATACTCAGAAATCAGAATGATATAAACAGTCACCAATATTCTCATGTGAACTTTTTTATTTTGTCTAGTCTGGGCTTCTTACTATTTAGGATAGCTGAGTGGAGCTCAAACTCATGGGAGGAGAGGGGAATGGGAGGTTGGGTGGATGGGTATCATGTGAATTTCTTATGTCTTCTTTTCTTAATTTTACAACGAAAAGAATATATGCTAATGTTTGCTTGTGAGCTATACTTCAAGGCAATGATGCACACTAAATCCTGATAGTTATTTATGCAAGTTTTTTTAATTTTTGATATTCATGTGAGATTTGTTTCCATTGTAACCAAGAAATGAGTAACTCTGCCATGCAGAACCTTGACCCGCTGTTTGATGCTCATGTCTTAGAGCCTAAATGCTTAACTCCTCAAACACAGTGCCAGGTAGCGCTCTCATACTTTAACTCCTTGCTCTGTTATTGTTCTACATTTGATAAATAGCGTCCCCCCATTCCCAGTACATTCCAATAGAATGGCAGGTATGCTGGTGGCACAAGTTAAGTACTTGGTCTCTCTTTGCCGAGGGCCCTAATGCCTATGATGTCCAATAGGATATCTTTTTTGTTTGAATGTTGTTTTCACAATGGACATGTTGCCTTCTACTTTTTCTTATCTTTTTCCTTATTTTTTTCTTTTGGATATATCTGTCCCTCTAGGGTCATCTATTGGAAATCATGGATAGCAATAGGAAACTTTCATATTCTTCCCAAGCTTGCATTTCTTCCTGTAAATTAATGAATTTCACTACCACCCACTTCGTGACTGCTCACTATGTTTATTTTGAGCTGTGTCCTTGTCTCATTCACCATAATCTTATGTCTCCACTCTCCACCAAATTTCCTTTCTCGCTCCTGGGCGATTTATCGTGTGTCTTACTCTTACCTCATCTTATATCATTTAAGACTAAGGCTTGAATGTTGTTGTTGTTGTTGTGTCTGACTTTTACCTCACCTTATATCATTTGTGACTAAGGCTTGGTTGTTGTTGTTCGCCCCAAATGTTTCTTGCAATGGAGAGATTGAGTTTATTCAGGATGGTGAGAAATTGGATACCGTCAAATTCCCTCTTCCTTTGCCCAAGCAGGGCAATTTACTTTCCCTCTTTTCTTTCCCTTTCCCTTTCATTCCAAATCCCCTATCCAAAATAACTCTCAATCAATAGCCAACTTTTTAATAAATTAACTTGAAGATCTTATGATTTGGCAACTACGCTTGTAGAACATCCTCGCTCTCTCTAGTGGATATAGCTTGCAAATCCACTACGCTAGATTGGGGAGTCAAAAGAATAATATGATCCTATGGAAGTACGCTTTTATGGCTACCATTTGTGCCTTTGGTCGGAGAGGAAGTACGCTTTTATAGCTTGCAAATCGCATTTTTGATGATATTAGGTTGACACACCAGGGGTTCACTTTTAGTTTCTTGTGGACGTTGTATAGTTGGAGTCAAGTGTTAAATTCACATCGACACTTGACTTTCATTCTTTTTGTGGATAAAATTTCTCATGATAGTCCTAGAGCTTAATTAGCTCTCTTTTGTCTATGGACGCCGCCCTTTAGGGGTTTTTTGTACATGGGAGTCACCCCCTTGGTGTCTTTTTGAATATATTGATATCCTATCTTACTTATCAAAAAAAAAGGAATTGCTGTACTTTTGGAGTTCCTCACCCTCGAGATTACCTTTGCAGTCTTATTGTTTTCTTTGCATCATTATGGGGTAACTCTTCTGGTTCTTTTGAGGATTCTCTCACGATTCTGGAACATAATCGGAGGAACCTATAGCTTATTTTATGTTTTTGGAGGATTCCTTATCCTCCACTCTGGTATCTTTCTTTTGATTGTTATTGTTAATACATTTTCTTATCAAAAGTAGAGTTATCGACACATATGCTGCACGTCCCTCTACCTTGTCTCTTGTTCCAAAATGCTCTTTACTTAATACTTTAACCTTGGGTGTTTATATGTCAAAATCTCACGCTTAAGAAAATTATATATTTGTAACCTGGAACCTTTTTGTTAAAGCCTAAGCTTCATACACTGGCACATATTCCTGTATATGTACTTTTTTCCATGTGGGGAGGAAATAGACGTCTCTGTCCTAATTTTTGGCTTAGTTATTCTGATAATCGATTCTAAATCTTTCAATTTCTTATCTTACTATTTTCAACTCATGTATTCCTCCTGATGTTGGAACTCAATGAGCATTCTCAATACTATGCCTTGGAGAAGACTTGGACATCCATGCTGTTTATCACAAGATTTGTCTCAAAAAAAAAAAAAAGGATTGAACCTAAATTTTTGTCTGGTATGACCTCCAAATAACAGGGATCAATGTCAGCCTTGTTCCTAGGCGCTGAGGACATCTCTGGAGAGGTGTATTTCATGACAGTTCTGCACCAGAGAGTCCAGCTGTTTGGTAAAAACTGTATTGAGCACCCAACTCACATGTTTTTGCATCAGAAGTCGGAACTTGCGTCTCTAGCATGAATGTGTGTAACTGTTGTATGTGCCTTTGGTTCTCTTCCTGTCTCTTCTTTAATTTACCCTTCTGCTTTCTTTTTAGAATACTAGAATACCTGTACAAGGAAGAGCAGATGTACCTAGCTCTTTATAGTACCTCACATACCCCTGTCGGGACACTTGACATTCAGACATGCGTTGTATGCCACTTGGATCCTTCATTTTAGGCCAAAACGAGAGGTTTTTCATAAAATAGCCGAGTCCGACACTTGGACACAAAATGTTTCTGTTGAAAGGGAGCTCCACATATGAGTGTTCCACATTAAAGAAAAAGGAGAGAGTTGATTCTTATATAAGTCAAGGAGTTACTACTCCTAGTCTCCTATTGCCAATTGGTTTAGCTCTTTGAGTCTTTGAAGTGGACTAACTATCTTCTTTGGGTTCCGGATACTTTTAGCGTGTTTGAGACTTTGAGTAACATAAGCCTAACTAGTTGAAATTGAGTTTGAAATTAAGGTAGAACTCAATAAATGCAACTTACAATCATACAGACATCATTCATTTGGTTTGATCTCATCAGATTGTATAACTACGAAAGTCTCTGTTATTTCATCTAGATTTCTATTGCAATTCCTGAAATATTTCCTGTTAAACTGAGCTCCACCTGTGAGTGTTCCACATTAGAAAAAGAGGAGAAAGTTGAGTCGTATATAAACCAAGGAGTTACTCCTCCTATCGCCAATTGGTTTTAGGATGGAACCTCCGGGTGTGGCCCAGGCCGGATCGTGGTTCAACATTTCCTTTAGACTTGCACTACTGTCTGTCATTTCTATCTCACCCTAATATGTTGCAGGAGACCAACTACCAGCTGCTGTTCACTTGGGCCAACAATGCAGAGGTTCAAGAAACTCTTCAAATCCGTGAGGTATTTTAACACGATTGTCATGTTTCCTTGTACCTTCATGATTAGCATGTTTGCGTAAAAGACCACTCTACTCTTAGATTGATGTTTGAGCTTTTAAGCAAGAGTTAACTACAAAACAATTTGTTTAAGAAGTTTATGAAATTTAGAAAAGATGCCGGACAAGAAAGTCCTGGCAAACTGGTTGTTGTGGAAGGAGCAGCTTGGGCTAATGGGCTGGGCGGTATTTTGAGGGCACAAGCCATCAAAATCCTTTAGAACATGTTGTAATGTAGAAAGAGATGTTGTGTGTGCTGAGTATGTGAAAACTGAGATGTAAAAGTACTGCTGTGAAATGGTTCCCACTTGTGTTTCTAAGCATCCCGAATTCTCATGGCTTAACCAGAATCCGTTATCCTAGATAGTGAATTCTTAGAGTGTTGAGTTGATCCAAGGTAATGTATGGGCTGGGCATAACATGTGGGGCTCACTAATTACATGTGTTTTTTGCCCTTGAAGCCTCTCACACGCATAGTAATCTTATTCGGCTGTCAATTCATTTCTCGACTCTGTTATATATTTAATTTTCTTACTTGCCAGAGGCCAAGGGGTAAATAAAAGTCACTGATGAGTTACTTAACTTTCTAATGGTTTTAACTACTGCTGCAGCTTATACATTTGATTTGTGATTAGGGCACTAAAAGTCAATGGGTTAGGTGTAATGACACTTTAGCATATGCTAATAATATTGTCAGCACCTTCGGTTACCATCAAAATTTCACGAATGAGCTCCTCCGCGCTCTTGTATATAGGTAGTCATTCTCTTCTCTCTCTCTTTTTTTGGACGCTTCATTCTCTCATATCTTGGCGAAATTTTTTTGATGTGTGAGTAACAGTACACACTGATGGACCAAAAAGGTAATCAATTATGCAAATGTGGCAGAATGACTACACCATAGGTGCATTTTTGTTGTTAGATATACATATCCTTACTTCTAAAGTTCTAATCCATCCCAATGAAATACCTCCCTTCACTATACAAAGTCTGTAAGTGACAGAGTACCTGAATAGATAACGAAATTACAGAAATAACAGGCCCCCCTTTGGCAGTCAGTGGGATGTTTGCCTAGTTTGGATATACATATAGTAAAAATTGAATACGTTCACTTTGTAGAGCACCTGTGCCATTGCCGGGCAAGTCCTAGGCAAATCGTTCAGCAGCCTTCGCCAATATCTTTCGTCACAGAAATTCTTTAAATAAGATGCCAATATTACACGTTTAGATTCAGATTCGTATTTTCATTCTCTCTGAAACTTTTTATTTTCTCCAATGCCAGTGGTGATCAAGACCTGAAAATATCATATGTGGGAACACTAGGTTGGATTAAGAATCTATGCATTAAGGTCGTGGATGATTGGCGGCCATGGTTTGTGCAAAATCAAGTTGCTGGGTGAGTACCTTTCTTGGTTATTGTCATCTCTTGTTCCTTTTTTCTTCTCCCTTGTTTCTCTCACCTTTGGTGTACCATGTGCAGATATACCATGAAATTTTCAAATGGTAACTACGATCTGACATTTGCTACTGTGAAGGTGAGAATGCTCACTTGACTAGTTTCCTCGTATATTCATTAAGTACCATTTAGGGGTTCGGTGAGAACGCATATAGCTTAATATCTTATAATCCGTACATTGCAGGGAGCAGGACATACTGCTCCAGAATACAAGCGCCAAGAAAGTCTTGCAATGCTTATGAGATGGCTAGGGATGGATCCTCTCTAGTATCAGTGTACTTTCTGCTGAATTGTCCATCAAAGAGAAGATGACTTCACATTCTCTATGTATTGAACATCTGCATCAGAAATTTCCTCTAATAGCATTTGACCTCTTTGCTAACTATCCAGTATGTCCAATGTGCTCTCAGGTAACTTTTTCTGATTTTAGAGTTTGTGCCTGATGCTTGACAGTCTTCTTTCACATAGCATTCCGATAAATTGTGTTTCCATCATCTCATCTCCAGCACAAATGAAAGACTCGTTTGAATTGTTCTGTAAATCTGTAATTTCGTAGGTAACTCTTTGTTAGAATGTAATCCCCTGTCGTGGGGTATTCTCATTAGGTGATCATATATAGTGTAGTACAAGATATCCAAAGATATTTAGCTAGTTATACAAAGCTAATCTAGGAAACAATCTAAGCTAAACTAGGAAATGATCAAACCAAACTAGGAAACAATCAATACAATGATTTACGCTATTACACCCTCGCAGTCGGAGCGGGAAAAGAGCTGACGCTCTGGATCGGAAACGAGTGACCAATTGTCGAGGCAGACCCTTAGTGAAGCTGTCGGCATATTGTAACTCGGAAGGGACGTGCAGGACACGGATAAGACCAACCTGAACTTTTTCACGAACAAAATAGATGTCCAACTCCACATGTTTTGTTCGTTGATGCTGAACAGGGTTACCAGAGATAGACAGCGGAAATATTATCGCAGTAGACCAGACTGGATTGCTGAAGAGGTACATGAAGCTCAAGAAGTAAATTACGTAGCCAACTGGTTTCGGCGACTGCATTTGCAACCCCGCGATACTCGGCCTCGGCACTAGATCGTGATACTTGCGGTTGTCGCTTGGAAGACCATGAGACAAGGTTGTCGCCGAGGAACACACAATCTGCGTCGGAGTAAGCCGTGAGGCGATGTGATCGAGACACAGTGAGCTGGAGTCCTTGGTCAATAGTGCCTTTAACATACCGTAACACACGCTTGAGGAACTGGAAATGCGGCTCGCATGGTGCGTGCATGAATAGGCAAACCTGATGTACTGCATATGTGATGTCAGGGCAATTGATGGTAAGACATTGTAGTGTCCCAGCCAAACTCCGATATAAAGTGGGATCTGTCAAAAGAGGACCAGAAGAGGACCAGCGCTACCACTGAGCTTGGAAGTGGTATCCACCGGAGTGGTGGTGGAGTTACATGAGGACATAGCAGCTTCAGCAAGAATATCCTTGGCATACTGCTGTTGTGATAAAAATAAGCCAGTAGAGGAGAAAGTAGCAGTAATACCTAGGAAATGATTAAGCACCCCAAGATCCTTCATGGCAAACTCACCTTAGAGCGAGGTAATTATGCGGCGCAGAAGAGCAGTAGTACAAGCAGTGAGGATAATGTCGTCGACATATAATAACAAGTATGCGATATCGGAGCCCTGTCGATAGATGAACAATGAAGGATCACAAACACTGCTGCGGAACCCCAGTGGCAAACCGCTGATACCTTGGTTAAGGCCATATAATGACTTGCGAAGCCGACAAACATGGTGAGGAGTAGACGGATCAACAAAACCTGGAGGCTCATGCATAAAAACAGTCTCAACCAAATCACCGTGAAGGAAAGCGTTCTTGACATCCAGCTGATGAATGGGCCAAGAACGTGACACTGCCAAACTAAGGATTGTACGAATAGTGGTCGGTTTCACAACAGGATTGAAGGTCTTATCACAATCAACACCAACCTGTTGTTTCTTGCCATTGACAACAAGACGAGCTTTATACCGTTGAAGGGTGCCATTAGAGTGAAATTTATGACAGTACAACCACATGCATTGAATAATATGAGCATCTAGGGGCCGAGGAACAAGATCCCAAGTATGATTGTCCTGTAAAGCACGATATTCGTCCCTCATGGCGGCATTCCAGTTTGGGTCGGCAAGGGCGTCTTTGGGTGATTTGGGGATGGGAGATAGTGGGGGAGGTTTGGTGACGTGGAGGTTTGTGGGGTGGCGAGGTTTGTGGATCCCATGCATGGCTTGGGTGGACATGTTGTGGGTACGGGGAGGTGGTGGCGGTGGTGTGGGGGCAAGAGGTGATGGTGGTGTCGGCGATGATGGGGCCGTAGGAACGGTGGGTGCGAGGCGGTGACGTCTAGTGTAGGTAATGGTGGGGTCACTAGCACGTCGGTGAGGTGGGGTGTACCAGGTGTAGCGGAAGGAGTCTAAATGTGGTCGAGGATGAGTAGTGAGAGGGGTGGGTCGAGGAAAGAGTAGTCCGAGGGTGGTGGATTGGGATTAGTCTCGGCAAAGGGAAACGTGGTCTCGTCAAAAGTGACATGACGAGAGATAATGACCTTGTTTGTGGTGAGGTCGAGGCAGCGCTATCCACGATGGTGATCAGGATAACCAAGGAAGACGCAGTGGGTGGAGCGGGGGGGATAATTTGTGTGGTCGAGTGGCGGAGAGATTGGGGTAGCAGACGCATCCAAACACCCGAAGGTGGTCATAGGAAGGTTCTTTGAGGTAGAGTGCGGAAGTGGGTGAGCGGAAGTGGAGGAGTTTCGTGGGTAGGATGTTATGGAGGTAAGCAGCTGCGTGAAGAGCTTCGACCCAAAAGTGAGGGGGGGGGGAAGCGTGAGTGAGAAGGGTAAGAATGATATCGTTGAGGCGGCGGATCATACGCTCAGCCTTCCCATTTTGGGGTGAGGTTTTTGGGAAAGGTGTGGAAGGGGGTGTTGTCGAATTCGCGGCCCATGTCACATTGGAAACTTTTGGGTTTCCGATTGAATTGAGTACGCACAAAGGACCGGAAATGAAGAAACTTAGTAAACACCTCAGATTTTAGTTTGAGAGGATAAGCCCAAACGAATTGCGTAAAATTATCAATGAGCACAAGATAATACTTATAACCACGTTTGCTTAAAACAGGTAAAGTCCAAAGATCACTATGTATTATATCGAATGGTGCAATAGTGGAAGAAGTAGAATCATAAAAGGGCAATCGTTTATGTTACTAATTTGGCAAGAATGGCATAATTTGAGTCGTGGTCCTTATTACAAATTTTTTTTAAAAGGATTCCTAAGATGACTAAAAACAGGAGTGCCTGGATGACCGAGCCGGTTGTGCCAGACACTAGAAGTGAGGAAAACGTGGACGTGGGTGGATGGTGATAGCGAGGTGGTGGGTTGCACGGGGTAGAGTTCGCCATCGCTAGAACTGTCACTCCTCATAATCGTACTGCCAGTCTGAAGGTCCTTCACAGAAAAACCAAGGGGGTCAAATTCGACGGAAACATTATTATATTTGGTAAATTGTCGAACCGAAATGAGATTTTTTATAATGTAGGGAGTATGGAGGACTTTTCTAAGCTCTAGAGTTCGACTACTAGTGGGGATGAGGGAAGTGCCGGAACCGT